>CABEEJ010000320.1:135928-151154 GCA_901482245.1 Timema douglasi | reverse complement strand
ACACACACACACACACACACACACACACACACACACACACACACACACACACACACACACACACACACATAGGTTTTTTTGTCCACCGTACATAGGACTGTTAATTACTCTAGTTAAAAATGTAAATAAATTAGAAAATTTAAAAAATACTGAATAAAAACACATTTCGGCTTATAGAGTAAACTAAGAGACTTGTTTTTGTGGTAGATAATTAAATATTTCTTGGAAAATCTATTAATTCTCACAGACCGGAAAAATAATATTGTTTTTAAACTTCAAAAACATAGCCTACTTGTAAATCAATTATTTGTTTTTTTCGTAGTTTTATTGTTTTATAAATTTTGTGTACGGTTTTTATTTGTTCATGTGTAAATAAAGGTCCTTTTTATATAACTGTACTGCCATGCAAAACTGCCGAATGAAGGCCGTCGTAACACCCATAGAAGATGAAAAGGACACGTTCTACCCTCTGGTGACTTGGAAGGACCCTAGGAAATAAAGCATAAGGGTTGAAAGGAGAATAGGGAAGGACGATAGGACGTGACTTGACTTAGCTCTTAACTAAAGTCATTCATGCGAATCTCATAAGAGAGCCAACGCCTCTGGCTACTGGCACAATAAGGTGCGAAACGCTCTATCTTGGGTTCCTTGGTACATCCACCTTTCTTGGATCTAAGGTGGGATGGTAGGGTCGGCGAATAAAGGGCAATATTTTTGTAGCTACTATAGCAAAAATAAGTGTTACGCAAAATAAATCTAATATTTTTCCACTAGAAACAGAGAGTTTAATTTTCACCACATGGTGATCTCAAAAGTTCTTGAATAAACGGCCTCGTGGTATAGTGGTCAGAGCCCTTGGCTGCCAGCTTGACGTCCCAGGTTCTATTCCCGGCTGGTACCGAGAGACTTTTCTTTGAATGTGGAATAATTTCCATGGTCGCAAGGGTTTGGTTAATTAGGCTTAAGTTAGGTTAAGTTAATATAAGCATTAGCTCCACCGCGTCATATTCACGCTCATAATTCTCTCATCTCATCTGGACATGGAAAGGGCCTCCACGGAAAGGATGTACGATTAGTACATTCCGGAGTCCCTTGGGAAACGGTACTTTAGTACTGAACTAATATTTCTGCAAATTGAGCTACAGATTGGTATAGTACAGACACGCCATTATTATTATTTATTTAATATTTGGTAAGGCTATCCTAGAACTTGATTGTAGCTTTTTCTCTTCATTTAAAAAGCTTATCATCAAATGCTAATATTCTCGTGATAAATATTCAAGAACTGTTAAGGATACAATAATTAAACTCTCTTTTTCTAATGGAGCAATATTTGATTTTTTTGCCGAAAAAAATGATTTGAAATGAAAACTGCAAGATCATTCATTTTTTATCGCGTTTTCCAAATTACCACCTTAAACCCCGATGAAAGTTCAAAGGGTATTTGGATAGTAGGATACTCGTAGGAAGAAATTTTTAGGAAATACAAAACTTTTATTTGTGCTCAAAATTGATAAATTTAACTATATTATTTATGTTATTTTATAGGTATAGTTAATATGTATCAAAATTGACAGTTTTAGATCACATGATTTGACGTATGAATACGTGAAAATAGATCTAGTAGCTTGTCTACCTGTCGTAAAATATTGTTTCTATGAAAATTGTACATTCATGCACAGGATGTCCGAAAATGATGTTTACACCTTTTATTTAATTACATCACGTGGATATTTTGCGAATCACTAAGATGGTCATATTTTAAATTAGTTACTTTAATATAAAAAACATATTTAGCCTTTCTGTGTTTACATTACCTTGATTGGTAGTTTTATATGTATCGATGTTGTAAAGATAATTTTCTGACATTTTATATTTATATAACGAAGGATGTGTTCTACAATGGTCACTATTAATAAATTTTATTTTATGACACTGGTAGAAAATTTACCTTTTGTCATGGTTGAATATTTATTCACCTTGCTTTTATTTCCAACGCTGTCCATCCAAGCTGTTCGCATTTAATCATTTATTAAATTTTGACTAATGTTTTCTGAAATTAATAAATGTTAAAAATCTAACAGAAAAGTTTGACAATTCCATTTAAAGGTTTGTTTTAGAATATTCAAGATTCAGTTAGCAGCTCAAACGCATGCGGAACATGATTTTTTTTTCTCTCCAAAGTTAAACTCTGTGAAATGTAACAGAATTCAGGGAAGGACAAAATTCTTAAATTATTAGTTTTTAATATTATTTCAGTTGAGTATGAAATGGGATTAGCCTTACTCGAGTCCATCGTGAAGAAGACTTACGTAATTGGGTTTTTTAAGAATTAGGATCTCTGATTTGTAATTTAAATAGGGTCACTGTCATTTGTAAACTGTTAAAATCACGTTCAGAAACTACCAACATACCTAAAGTGGAGGAAGAGGTTAAAATTAGTTGGAGCTTATAACTCTTTATCAATTAAAATATTTATATGGATTGTTATTTCTTCTTTATTAACTATTATCTTTTTTAATATAAACAAATTATAGGGAATATTCCCTTGTTACTATAACTTAATAAATAATTTAAATAAAACCTTAGGCTCTAAGGACATAGTTTTATAATCTATTAAAATCAAAGAGTCTTACAATTATTTTTTTATCTAAATCTAATCATTTATAAAACATTTAGAGCGTCAAATTTTTTTCTGAGACTACATCTTACTCTTTTATATCTAAGAGGGAAATATAGTAGTTTATTTACTATAATATTACTTCCCAAATTTTTTTGTTTCTCAACTTTTTATTCTTAACCTAATTTATTTATGTATCTTTATCACTGAATTCTACTACCCGTTCGGTTTATAAACTTAAGTACTAATTATGATAATGGTTTTTAGGGATAAGGGAGGCTTTATTTATGGGAAGTGTACCCGCACTTTTCGGGAGGGAGAGTGGAAAACATTTTGGAAAACCACCCTCACCTGAAAGTTATTTTCTTAATGTTCACAAATACCCTTTTAACGTTCCCAAATATCAGTTTCTTGGCGCATGTTTGATAAGATTTTGTTTTGTGTGCACCACGACATAAAACCCGTTCAGGCGATCTACATACCACCACTACATTAATAAATTGGGGTCAACTTCACTGGTCTTGGGGTAAAGTGCTCACCTAATGACTGATTCTCGTGGGTTCAAGCCCAGCCAGGGTCGATGTAATTTTTCTTGAGCGATAAAAATCCGTAGCACAACTTCCCTCGGAGGGTAAGTAAAGCCGTCGCTCCTATGTCGATTGTGACATGTAAAATAACTCTAGATGTTATCTGAACACATCTTTCCAGGTAAAATTGATAGGCTCTTTCGCTCTTGCTTGTAGAAATGGTCGTGTGATGATACAACCAGTCGGTTCAGAAAGTGCACTTTAAAGATTTGAAAAAAAATAAATCAAGGAATGTACAATGTAGAATTTATCAAGAAAATTTACTCCACTTTTGAAGGGAGAGCAAAAAGACCATTAATGGGAAAGCACCTTAGGCGTAGTGGTGTAATGTGTGCATTATTCATCGAGGCGTAGTAAATGAAATAACTAAAATTATTTTACTGCCTGGAAAATATAGAGGTTTCTCAAAATAGAACAGCCTAAAAACTAAAACTAGCTCCTTTAAGCATAACAAATTGACTTTGAATCTAATAAGAATGAAATAGATAACAATTTAATACCAGGTTTCGCTAGACTAAGCCTTAATTATTTATTTAAATTAACGGTTAACAAATTACGGAAATTGCTATTAAATACCGGAGCTGTATATTTAATTTTTTTAAAATATTTTGACACTATTTTATATACTGACCGTCCAAGCGGCCGCTGCATGTTGGTCAAGATAGAGCTAACACTAGCAGATACACGGTGTCATGTGGTCAGCACAACAAATCCTCCGGCTAGTTATCTCAGTTTTCTAGACCTGAGCTGCTACTTATTTATTCAAGTAGCTACTCCATTGTATTTATGAGTCTGAGTTGACCCCGTTCCAGACCCACCGGTTCATAGAAAAATCTGAAAGTGCCGGGAATCGAACCCGGGACCTCTAGATCTATACTCAGGAACTCTAAACACTAGTTATAAGATGTTAAAGTCAATTTTCTGTGTTCAGCAAATATATTTGGGAATAAACGGTGCTGCGCTATGAACATGTAACTTATTTATAAGAAGTTCATTTTTATTTTGGATTTATTATTAATGACAGATAAGGGATATTAACAAATCTTCATCTAATACGGTGTAGTATAGAAACAAATAATTGTTCCAAGCTATTATTTTTGCATGACATTAGAAACTACATCAATACAAAATAAATAATACTCCATTGAAATTAGTATTTTCCATAAACAGAGCTATAAGGACAAATTTAATCGAAACTCTTAAGTAAAAACGTTGGTATCCTACTGCTATGCACATTAATTATTTTATGAACTTTTTTTTTCATAAAATCGCAAAAAGAAAGGAATTACCAAGATCAAATATCAAATTTTCAAAATTTTAACGACGATTTTAATACATAAAAGGTGACCTGGCGGTCTAGGGGTAAGGTGTCGGACTTCTATGCTGGCGGCCGGGGTTCAATCCTCGGTCCCGGCAAAGATTTATCTGATTACCAAACCCTTCCTTCACCTCTGACAAGACATCTTGTGAATGTGAGGAATGCCAGGCCTCCACCGTGGTTCGGATTCCACGTTAAACTGTAGGTCCTCCATTTCATCTCACAATCACCCTACCATTACACATTAGCGTAAGTGCGTATAACCCGAACGGGTAGTAAGACGCGGTGCTAATAATAATAATAATAATAATAATAATACATAAAAGGCGTACAACCCGAACGGGTAGTAAGACATGGTGCTAAAAAAAATCAAATAAGTTTATTCCTAGGCTAAAGACACCATTTGTCACAATGACAATGACTTAAATTATATATATGTAGATTTCTCTCTTCGAGGGTTTTGCCAATTTGCGCTGGAGTTAATGACTTTCTTTCCTAATTGAATCTAGCTCAGAAAGTTCGGAGTAGCTAGGAATAAATCAAGAAAATGAAAGTGCTGTTGGTAGTTCAGGTATTAGAGTATTGATTCTCCTGCTGGGTCTCGTCTTAACTGAGTGTTGGCAGGTAATTATTCTTAGTGTGGGTAGGAGAACCCTATTTCTAGCAGACTATGCCGCTTTTTGGCACGTGAATCCAAGCTTTGTCAGGTGATGCTAAGTGTTGGAAGGTGATGCTAAGTGTTGGAAGGTGATGTTAAGTGTTTGAAGGTGATGCCGACTGTTTTAAGGTGATGTCAAGTGTGGGAAGTAGATACCGATAATCTGTAGGTTATTCCGAGTGTTGGAAGGTGATGTCAAGTGTTTGAAGGTGATGCCAAGTGTTTGAAGGTGATGCCGAGTTTTAGAAGGGGATGCCGTGTGTTTGAAGGTGATGTCAAATGTGGGAAGTAGATACCGATTATCTGTAGGTTATTCCGAGTGTTGGAAGGTAATGCTAAGTGTTTGAAGGTGATGCCAAGTGTTGGAAGGTTATGCCGACTGTTTTAAGGTGATGCCAACTGTTTAAGGTTATGATAAGTTCTGGAAGTAGATGCTGAGTGTTTGAAGGTGATGCCGAGCTTTAGAAGGGGATGCTGTGTGTTTGAAGGTGATTCCGAGTGTTTGAAGGTTATGTCGAGTCTGGGAAGTAGATACCAATTATCTTTAGGTTATTTTCCCACTCTACCTCCACGCAAATGCGGGTTCACTTCCTCTAATTCAACCATCCCAATTCCTAATCCATTAGAGTAATTAGTACTTAAAGCGTATAACCCGAACGGGTAGTAATACGTGGTGCTAAATATATTTAGGTTATTCCGAGTGTTGAAAGGTGATGACTAATGTTTGAAGGTGATGCCGAGTATTTGAAGGTGATGCCGAATATTTGAAGGTGATGCCTAGTGTTGGAAGGTGATGACCAACGTTGAAGGGTGATGCTTGATTTTAGTGTTCAATGAAAATGCTTGATGTTAACATATTTAGTCAAAAGTAGCATGTAGCTAGGGGTTGAGAGATACTATCAATATGAATTTTTAAAAATCCATCACTTCATTCTACTCGTCCAGGATTTTTGAATTTTAACCACCCAAATGATGTAGGGGTGAGAAAGATATAATTTATAGGAAGTATATCCACACTTTCATCTAGAAAGAGTTGCAAACCATTTTATGAAAAAAATCCCACCACAGAAAACTCCAGGATTCCAGCCCCGACTCCCCCCTCACTGGCAAACCAGACAATAGGAGACTGAAACATTTGTCTGCGTGTCTACCAGGTTGGGTCACTGATTTATGATAAATCACCCATTTTTAATACAATAATCAGCATTTAATTAAAGTATTTTAGCATTAAAAACATATTTAAAAAACACATTAAAATCATTTGAAGTATTTAACATGTACTTTATGAACCAATGGTTTATATCAGTACACGAGATTTTCTATGAGCGAGAGAGAAAGGGCTTAACCATTTTTCATGAAAAGTTATTTTCCCATACATCCCAGGGATCTTTTACATGCCACAATCGACATGGGACCGAATACATCTTTAATTTCCCTCTTAAGATGTGCTAAGGATTTATATCGTTCAAGAAAAATACGTTGACCTAGACTGAGTTTGAACCCACGAAGATCGGGTCCTGAAATGAGCCTTTAGCACAAGACCACCAAAGTCAATTATATTTTGAAAATTTTAAGTCAATAAAAATTATTCTAACCAACCTACCCGTCCAAAGTGCTTATTTTTAAAAGATTTGTCCTTTATTTTATATCTTATTTTTATTGTCTCATTTCCTCGTTCAACTCAATCTTTTAAAAAAATTAAACGTGTCTCATTTTACATCTGAGCAACCCACTATGTTTTTACGTTGGCAATCCTGTAGGCAGTTCACTTCAAAACAAGATCTCACTGTCGATTGATGAGAAAAGAGGTAGTGGGGGAGAAGGCGAGGGTGAAATTGAACGTAAAATAACGTTATGTCAAATAAAGAATAATAAAAAGTAAGAGCAAAAAAGGAAGAAAATAGGGTTTTAAAATTCACAAGGATAGCATTTGAACACAGCTGCTTTCATTACTGTGCTTGAGTAATAGTGTTCTCTCCCCTTGTGGAATTGTTGTGTGTTTCATTTCCATTCGGCTTCCCCTCCTACCGCCTCAATCCAAACTTCTACCCCCCGTATCCCCAAGCTCATTTATAAAATGAAGTTAGACCCACATTTTTTTTTATTTGGGTTTTAGCAATTATTTTTAAAGGAAAACAAAATAACTCAACTTAAAGCGGCTATTTTTGTACGCAGGACATCTTTGTGAAATGATTACGCTAACAGACAGATTTTCATATGAAAGGGCCTTTTAGAAAAATCAAACTTTTTTTTTGTGACGAAAATTGATAACATTTGACTATAATTTTAGTGTTATTTTATAGGTATTGATTATCGATCACATATAAACACTGCAGATATAATGATTTTACGTGTGAAAAAGTAAAAGTGGATCTAGTAATTTTTCTAGATGTCTGATGGAGAGCTTTCCTACAAATATTGGATCGTATTTACAATTCTGGGCGCGTCTTTAATCTTACTACCCATTTATTTCGATAATGTGAGTGCCAAATCATTGGTACCTTCATCACAGGTTTTATTTCCACCGGATCTTAGTACTAGTCAGGGTTAAATTAATTACGCTAGTAGAGAAAGTATGAATAAGGTAGAATTTGAGAGGAAATGTACCCACAATTGCATGAAGGGAAAGTTATTAACAATTTAGATAAAAGAGCCCACGGTACACCCACCTAGATTCGGGTGCCAGCCTGCCTGTTACCCAGAAAACTAGGGTTTATGATCCTAACGTTTGATCCGAAAGTGCAGAGAACCAAAAATAATAATTTTTACATATGAGATTATATAAAGAGGGGTATTGTAGGGGTACGCGAGAAAAGGTAAATGTATTTGAAGTTTTTATATAAAAACATTTTTCTGGCTAAAATACTGCTCCAGTAGGATCATAGAGTTTAATTTTATTCACACGGTGATATCAGATTATTTTTTATTTAGCATATGTCAATTTTGACTGAAAGAGAAATGTTTAATTCAGTCATCTGGATGTGTAGACTTTTAGCCGATATGGTAGCACAGAAAGTTTACCTGGGTCTACCAATGGAAGTTGTCTGCACGTCATAACCTCAATGGGATGAAATGATATTAATGATTATGGAGGTGTGAAACCAAAAGTGACCTCGAACCTAACTTAAGCTAACCAACCAAACCCTGGTGACCGTTGGGATGATTCACTTTTCTGTGAAAAATACCTTTGGTACGAGCTGGTAATTGAACCCGGGCGTCTAGTTCAAAGCTAGGTGCAATTACCACTATACTATGGGGTCGGTTATCATTTGTGGGTTAAATTATGTTTCGGGAATAGTGGCATTAGATGATTGAGGTCACCGTGCGAAGAAAATTACACTCTGTATCTTCTGGGGAAATATTTTATTTCTCTTTGGTTAAAAATAATAACAGATCAATTCTTTATTGAATGAATTTATGCAACGAATAGATAGAAAGCTGGGAGAGGGGTCGTTTTAAAGCTATCATCGTGACGTGAAGTAGAAGATATAAGTTTTTATTCAACCGAAAGCTAAATATATATTTAAAGTTTATATAGTTTTTGACTTTTAGCTAGAAAGTCGAAAGAGGTCTTATTATATATATCTCTTCTCAATAAAAAGTTTAGAAGTGCAATAACCTGCAGCCATCGCTGCAATGATCCACTAGTAGTAAATAGAAATAACAAATTGATCATATTATTTGCCGTTTCTTTTGGCTTGTGTTGTCAGGAATAAGAGTTTAGGCAAAGCCTGCCTCGGTGGCCGCATGGTAAGGTCGTCACTCTCACAATATACTAGACTGCCAATTACAGTGAGTTCGGGGTTCGAATCTTATTTGGGGTGAACTGAGTGTTCTTCCTAAATATTTTCCCTACTCTTCCTCCATGCAAATGCGGGTACACTTATATTAAATTAAACTTTTCTTCATCCCAAACTTATTAGCGTATTCAGTAGAGTGCTAAAAAAAAAGTTTGGGTAGTACACTCCTTTTACCCTGAAAGGTAGCAAGTTTATTTTTCACGTTTCCACTATGACGTAGCTTATAAGTTATAAAAATAGGGCCATAGTGAAATCGACGTCAAGGTGTGTACCATTCGTTTACTCTGAAAGTTATCAAGCTTGCAATGTATTATTCCACTATGGCATAGCTTATAAGATATGGTCTTGGTGTAACCCGTCAACGAAATACTGTTACATTTTAAGTGAAACAGAGTGTACATTATCATCATCTGACCAAGTTGACATATTTGCGAACTTGACATTTCTGTGTGAAACCTGTCAGTGGGCGACTATCTTCAGGATGCGGTGGCTGGACCTGTCAACTGTCATGACCTGTCACAGTCTCTTCATCATGATTTTAAGAGCAGGAGCCGATGACCTTGAGGCACGCATTCTCAACTTTATTATCAACCAGCGTTGCTCGCCTTTTTATTATACAAGAGATGATTCATTTGAATCAATGGCATCAATATATTTACTATATCAGCTATCATTTGGATTATAAGCTTGTTGAAAATCATAAACAATTATTCAAAGATAAGCCTAAAATAGGTGTTCTGTATTGGGCTCAAATCTTTCAAAGTCTGACAACCTCTCAAACCCATAATCCAGGTATGTCCAATCCGTGGCCCCTAAATTCCTTTTGTGCAGGAATAAAAATCAATTAAGCTCTTTTTCTTAATTGTGTTTGGACATTATTTCCTATAAACTTCATGTATGGCCCTCGACCAATTCCTCAATAACTTATTAATCTCTTTGCCGTAGAAAGGTTGAATATTCCTGCCCTAATCAATATTCAACTTAATCAGGTAAGGCTATATCATTTGGTAAATTTAAGGGGATTCAGATCCTACTTACCCTTCTTCAATGACATTGACGAGTTTTTTGGAAAAGTTTTCCAAGCCCTATAATTTTTATAATTGATTTGCTTCTTCATCAAATATAAAATTTCTATAAGTAAGCCCCATAGAAATATAGTTTCTTTCCAAGACCTATATCAATTTAATGAAAAGATTGGTGGGGATTAGTTTTATTTGTTTGTACATCCTATGTGTTTTAAGGTGGGAGTCAAGGTATCGTGATTTATAGGTAGAGTTTTTACAGTTTTTTTTAACAAAACATTTTTTCGCCAATGATCCAATAGAAACATAAGAGTTTTGATTATATTCTCCAGGTGATCTCAAGAGTTATTGACTATCTATAAAGAGTGTCCTGGAATTTAATGACAACTTTTTCTCTTCACTTAAAAAGCGTTTTTCATCTAATACCACTACGCTCATGACAGATATCCAACAACTGTTGTCATCACCATGTGAAGAAAATTAAACTCTTCTGTTTCTACTGAACCAATATTTAATTTATTTTGACCAAAAAAAAGTTTTGCGATAAAAACTGTAAAAAAATCTATCATTAACTCACGCTCCATACGGTCCCCACATTAACCAGTGACATTTAGTCATGTTTTCATATTTATTGTTCACATAGTAAAATGTTATTTTTATTTTAAAATCGATATAGCCTCACATCTTTGGGCACACACACTTAATGTAAATCTAACCTCGTCTGGCTACTTGAATATAAGGAGCTCAGGATTTGAGTCGTAACTGATTGTACTGGCCATGTATTTTCCTAAATAGTTTTCCAATCTCCTTCCATGCTAATTTCACCAAAATCCTACCGTCTTCATTCGTTACCCCATTAACTTAGTTAAAATGTGTATAGTCAGTACGAAGGGTAAAACACGGTGGAAAAAAATTACACGAATGGAAATAGCTAGACCATTTTTGTCACGATAAATTGGGATGGTAAGTTCCCATATATGAGTGTTCACATTTTCCCGTGAATCATTTGGTTTATCGAAGAAAAAAATAGATAAAACTTTTTTTCTTTTTAAGAAATGAGATAGGTTTTCAATTTAGGGAATGTATCTTACCACATAGCGTGTGGGGGACTTGCGAGTTGCCTTCCACTTCTTGGCACCCTCGGCTACTTTATGTACCCCTCCCCTCTACACCACATCTTTCTTCACCCCTTTTCACCAGCATCCAACCAGCCGCAAAGCTTCGGCGGTGGTGGTGGCAGATCAATGCACACTTGGGCGTCATGAGCCAAGGAGGGTCTACTTGGATGCTAGCTTGCTGCTGCTCGACTGTTGTCCCAGTTAGAGGAGAACTACACAGATCTATATTCTCACGTATAAAAAACAATAACATGAGACTGCTTGCCCGTTTCTTCGAACCCTGGATACATTTCACCACACAGAGCTACAACTCATTTTAAATATATTCCTTACCATTTTTAGGAGACCGAAATAATGAATTGAATAGGATTTTTTTTTAAATATCCACTTAGTGATTAAATGGTCTAAAACATCACTCTCGCAATAAACTACGCTGCCCTGACTGTAAGATCAGGGTTTTTATCCCAGTCGGGTGTACTGAAGGAGTATTTTTACTAAATAGTTTTCTTTTCTCTTTGTACGCAAATGTGGGTAAATCTCCTCTAAAATTCAACCTTTATTCACATTAGTGTAATTAGTACATATATGTACAGGCCGATTGGGTACATGGTGCTAAACAAAATGTTGTTAGAGGGGAATCTTCATGCGTCATCAACAAATTAAATTTAAAATATAAGCGTAAGAACCACATGTAAAGTCCAATTTTCATAGGAAGAAACCTTATCTGACAGAAAATTTACTAGAACTACTTTCAAGTATTCATACGTCAAGTCATGTGTTCCGCAGAAGTCCCTTTTAATAAATATTATCGATACTTCGATAACTATTAAATAACACTAATAATGTAGTAAAATGCTATCAATTTTGGCCATATATATTTGTATTTTTTAAATGGAGTTATTATTTAAATTAAACAATATTAATACTTGATTATCTATATTTCTTATTATTGCTTTAATACCTTCTACAAAATAATCAGAATAATATTTGGTTTTCCAGGAAAATAAGACCTTTATATTAGTTCCTGTTCATGATTAAAATCGAAAGTCTGTAACTCACAAAGTCGAGTGTTAACATCATCTGGTTTGGTTTGCTGCTAAAAAATAAGGTCGGGATTCGAATCCATGCTTTGATGATACACTTATTGGCGGCTTATAAATTAACTTTATTTTTCTTACATCTATATATTTAGTATCTCATGACCCATCGGATAGAGGAAGTATTGTGATCTAAAAGAAATTATTCGAGAATTTGATGGAGGTCATCTGAACCAGAAAAAAAAATGTTTTTTTCGATTATGTCTGTCTGTATGTCTGTCTGTGTTTATATCAGACCTAGAGCCTAAACCATTTTAATGTCTGTGCTTGAACTCTGTAATCTAGTTCTTTCCTAAGGATACCCAAAGGGATTTTTACAATGTTAAGAGTCAAACACTGAAAAGTTTGAAACTCTTTTAAGGTAACCTCCGACCAGTTTGATGATATATCATAGAGATTAAAGACTTGTTTCTCTTTCGTTGGTGGTTAATTTTTTTTAAGTTCTAAAATACCACCAAAATAGAATGAATCCTTGGGAGTATTGAATTGAAAACAGGCAACACTTTAATTAAAGCTCTATAAGCAGTTTTTAAAGTCACTTTGAACTCTTTTTTGTTTCACCTAACCATATCGGAACGATGAAACGAAGATAATAAAATATTAGTTATAAATATTTGGAATATAAAGACACCAAAGGACGTAACTATTCAATGAATAATTTTTTTTAACCAATCAACTGATTTGGAGTAAAAAAATATATTTTTGAATATTTTATCTCCAAAATAAATGACATATTCAAAAATAGTTTTTTGCAAATTTTAAGTAGTTTTAACAATTTTTTTTAATAAACATAAATACTAATTTAATAACATCACTAAATAAACCCCTTATAGATACAATTCTAAATAAAGTAAAAACGAAGTTAGCTCATTTTGGTCAAGAACAACATTTTTGATTAATTCGTTTGTGTTAATTTTTTCTTCTATCAATACAAGTTCCAATGAATTCCGGGTTTATTTATCTATCAATCTATATAATTACATTCTAGGTAGTGTATATTCCACCTACACTGAAAAGTAGTGGTTTCACATTGGTTAATCAAACTAGGGAATAGCCCGATTTAGTGACCGCATGGTCTAACGCTTTACTCTCGTAGTAAACTGGAATTCCATGGTTGGGTAGATCAAAGTTCGAATCTCTGTTGGGTGTATTGAGGGTGGTTTTGCAAAATGGTTTTCCACCCTCCAGCCACGCAAAGGTGGGTAAACTTCCTATAAATATAACCTTCATAATCCCTAGAAACAATTAACGTAGCTAGTACATAAGTGTATAACCCGAACGGGTAGTAAGATGTGATTCTAAAAAAAACTATGGTGCAGCTTATAATATAGGACCATAGTGTGTGCAGTCGAATTAAAACAACTACCTAACAAGGTAAATGAAGTGTACACTTTGACACTAAAATGTGGGAAGTGATGGTATTAAAAAGATCAAAAATGATATTATGAATCTAAAGTTGTTAGGATGCTATACAGGGTCAACTGTCCATTAGTCACCTACAGCCGCCGATTATAACCACTGCGACTTCATCATTTGGAACACTCTCCTGTAATATTGTTTCATCATATTTAATTGATTTGAAACTATGTTTCATAATTTAATAGAACAGGTGTAAACTGAAGGTATGTTGTATGAGGTATTTCTACCTGTCAAACATACTTGAACAGTCTCATGTAACTTATATCAAAGGAAAATGCTTCATTCACAGTGTCGGGGAAAATAGTTGAAATAAAGTACCTGAACTTAACGGGGAATCTAATATGTTTTGACCAGCCCTACAAATACATTACAAACTGAATAACATTCTCATTTATTCTCTAAGCTAATTATTTTGTCATCAAATCAGAAATTAAATGAGATCTAAGGGAACTATACAAATAATATATGGAGGAACATAAGTAGTTTTGAAGTTGTTTTAACAACAACAACAGAATAACTGACAAATAAAATAAAATGTGATTTTAGTAGATAAGTATATTTTAAATTTTTACTCATAGCAGCTATCCCAACAACTCTTTAATATATTTTTTCAAATGCATTCCATAATTCAAATTATTTTAAATGTTTAGGTTAAAATTCTACGATTCCCATGCAAATATTCTAGAAATTTTGAAAATATTATAGTTAGAATATTAAACCAAGCCTTTCCAGTTAAGCAAATTTATTTTGGCCAAGATTGATTTTTTCCAATAAAACTGGTATAAATGCTGTCATACAGTTGCGTTACCTTACGTCCCTTATTCATATGTTATATTTTACTTTTTTCCACGCTGTTTAAATTATTGTTAGCCGCCTCGTTGAAGGAATAGGCCCATATTTACTGTTTGAAGTGAATACTAATGCAATTTATTTTATTAAAGTATTATTTATAGGAACTAAATATTTATTTAGATTAAATTAAAGTAAAATTGGCTAAATCAAATTTTATTTAATTATAAGATCATTTGTAAATAAATTCATGTTAGTTACAGTTAATTATCACCCGAGAATTGAAAAAATAAGTTGCTTTTTCCAGACAAATTTGCATAGTAAAGGTTGCTTTTAGGATAAATTTCAATAATCTTAATTTTTTTGATTGTTATCATTTGTATAGAAGACACTTAATACTCTATTTTCTCCTATAGAGTTTTATAGGAAATTTATATAAATAGTGTATTCTACTTTCACATAAGAAGTATTAAATACATATTACTGTATTGAAATTGTTGTTTACGCATCCTTACTCAAAAATACCGTGGGAGCATTTCATTTAAGTAACCCTTCCTTTACCCATCTCATAAAATAGGTCGTTAATAACCTTGGTGTAGAAACTAATAATTAACTTAATAAAAAATAAACAGTACAAGAAAATAATTAGATGTTTATTAGATGAGCTAAAAGTTCCACACCCTTGCAGAGCATAGCTAAAACAATGTTAGCCTTGAAGCTCCCCCCAACCCCTCACACACACACACACACACACACACACACACACACACACACACACACACACACACACACAGATGT
>CABEEJ010000320.1:99138-135862 GCA_901482245.1 Timema douglasi | reverse complement strand
CACACACACACACACACACACACACACACACACACAAAAAACAACCAATAAACCACACACTCTCTTCTTTAAACAACCGGCGTAGAAAAAGGTTGCTAAGCAACGATCCCTTGTAAACAAACCTTTCATTAGGTGTCTCGAAATGGTGTCCGCTCTGATTGCAACGTGTCTTGAATCTCACACCCGATGATGACAATGACGTGCTTCCCAAACAGAAAAAATAAATAAAAAAAATCTGTGAGATACATTTTCTTACAAAGGAAAGCTATAACGCATTAGTTCAAACTTCACTAAACATTATTTTTTAATCAAAATTAACATGATATATTACTTTTGTTTAAAATATACCCCCTCCTCTCCATCTTCATCCCACGCCCCCATTTTACCTTCCGAAGAGGTAGCGTAGCGTTCATGGATCATGATTCAATTTTATGAAAAACCAACATCATAGTCTTATAAAATCCAAAAAATAATTTAATAAATGAATTAAAATTCACGTTAAAACTATTGTCTATATCAGTGGATTTGAAATATGCTGAGTAATATTATATTTATGCTAATCTTAGGTAATCTACAAGTGTGTAGAGTAAAATACATCTGTTTTGGAAAATTATACCTACCGTACCGTACCGTATTGTACAGTGATATTATAAATGAACACAACTACACAGAATATTGTAAACTTTGCAAGTAGACATTAAAATAAATTTAATACGCGATGAAATATATTTTTATTTCTCTAAATGCAACTCATTTTTGCACTACATCTTACTAACTACATATGCATATATATATATATATATATATATATATTGATGTGTCAGGGTTAAGTAAGGTTAAATTAATTACCACATTTGTATGAGGGAAGATTTTTAAACCATTTAGATAAAAAAACTTAGAATACCCTGCCGGGATTTTAAGCTCAAAATACCCATCAATGGCAAACCAAGCTATACGAGACAGATACCTTTCCAAAAGGCGCCAACCTCTCCCTTGTGGTGTTAATGCAACTAAAATGAGAAAAGTAACACACACAAGGAAATTTTAATATCAAAAACTTTAAAAAAATAACTTCAGAGCTTGTTAACACTTAAGATGTAATACGATATATTTCAATCATCAATAAAATACAAAACTTGTATGTACATGGAAAAATGTAGGGTAGGTAAAAAAAATTATTTAACTACAAACATATTTTTAAAATTGCAAAAACATAACCTCATTTCTATTGTTATTTTAATTTATGAATAAAAAACTAAGGGAATTCCTAATCATTTACTCTGCTGTAACTTACCATATTTTATATTTGTATTATCTTGAATATGGGAGAGTATTTAATTTAGTAGGCATTCACAAAGATGTATATTACTGCTACGATATTTAGAGTAATAAGTTTGCATTCCTACAGAAAAGTTATTTAAGTATATAATTTTCAAACCCACTTCAGGGTTTGCGTGAGCCAAATCGTTAATCTTATTTGATCTGGTTTTCCGGTGACCGGTAACTCGGAGATACATCCTCCGACAAACGTACCGAAGTGGGGAGGGGGAGGAGGGGTGTAGTGTATCCTAAATGGGTTTCAATTCTCTCTATACTCAATTTCGGATAGAGACCATGCGGCCACCAAAGCTGGTAGGATGGGTTTTAAGATGCAATGCATTAAAAAAACAAACGTGTATTGTGTGTTGTCTCATTTGAACTGTTCTCTGATAAACTAGCAATTAAATTGATTGCTAATTAACTGATTTTTCTGATAAAGTTCATGCAATATGCTTAGGCCTACATGACAAATTAAATACTTCACCAATTGAAAATGAAAATGAAATCAAGTCTATCAGCTTCCTTAATATTTTCCAATTCTGTATTTTTTCTTGCTACAATAATGTTTCTTTTTTTCTCACACATTGCGTTTCCTTTTCTTTTGCTGAATCTTTTGAATTTTTTATATACTTTCTTCCTCCATGGAGAAACGTCTATGAAGAGTAAGAGAGATTTCTTTCAAGTTTTTGAACGCCCGCACACTTCCGGCGGAACTTCCGCCAACCGTACGTTCCCTGGAGGACCTGCGCTTTCACATGAAGATGGATATTCAATTTTACTCTTTCTAAAACTTCTGGGAACTGGGTTGAGTGTTTTCGTAAAAGGGAAATGCTTAGGTTTTTCTTACTCTTCATACGGAAATGGATTGTGTTATTACATTGTATATAACTAGCTATCATGAAGAGATGGATATTGTAAATTAATATGAATTTCGGTGGCTTTCAAATAGATACGATTACTACTGGTTATTGTATGTCTAGATAACTCTCATATATAGACCAATATTTTTGGCTATTTGGCGTCTGTCTAACTCTCATACGGATACGGTTATTATTTGTTATTTTGGGTCTAGCTAACTATCATACATATACCAATATTGTTGGTTATTTGGCGTCTGTCTAACTCTCATACGGATACGGTTATTATTTGTTATTTTAGGTCTAGCTAATGGCCTGCGCACACCAACTCGGGATTTAAAGCGGGACGCAGGAATAAACGAAGGAATTTGTGGCTGGAAAATAATTGACGCGATTGAGGGCGGTCACACCAAAGCGAATCGAATCGCGGTGGTTCAAGGAAAGTTACCAATGTCTGTGTCCCTTCAGTTGGTTTTAGTGTAAATGTTCATTACATTATTAATTGAGTGTAAGCTAAGTTTGTAGCTATGTGTACTTCATCAGAAGAAGTATTGTTGCTACTTTCTATAGCTAAATATGAAGATAAAAGAACGAAGGTATAGGGGCATAACATTAAGGCCCTTGTCCCTGTAGAGTGCAAGTTTAAAACCTATTTTGTGGGGTGTTGGACGGGAGGGTGAAAGGCGTGGCTTTGCTTCACAACCAGACAAATTATCCTTTCGCGCCAACTAGAAGAAATAGATCACGGGAACCGTAGATGGCGCTAGCTACCGGATAGGTCTTGTGGAAAAATCATACGTTTGGAAATATCAGTTTTCTCGAGGAGTTAAATTTTTATGTTAATATTTTCAACACTTCTTCTAAGATAATGTATCGATGTATATTAATTGTTACATTTTGTTGTTGTTATGAAGCCGGCAGTTTACTATTAAAAAATGTCAATTTTATCTATATTTGATCATTGCTAAAATTATTTAGTAGGTGTTTGTATAAAAAAGATAACTTAATCAACATGCTCCTATTCTTGAAGATAACCGTT
The DNA here is from genome assembly GCA_901482245.1 of Timema douglasi. Classification (NCBI taxonomy): domain Eukaryota; kingdom Metazoa; phylum Arthropoda; class Insecta; order Phasmatodea; family Timematidae; genus Timema; species Timema douglasi. The sequence goes on along the minus strand of CABEEJ010000320.1, from coordinate 132,646 downwards.
TGTTCCCATGACTCCGCATTTCCACGTCAAATGAAATGGGCCAATCACCTCAATTAAGAAAGACTGTCACACGTAGAATATATTTACTCAACAGATACTTCTAATTGCTTCCCGATCTCTTTCCATATCTGGTTTTTCTTAATATTCTTGTAGTCTTTATGACGTAAATCGTTAAAGCATGAGGTAAGTGTATAAAATTTCTAGCGACTGGTCTGTGATGGACACGATGATAACACACACACACATAAACATATACACACACCACCGCAACCAAAACAACTACTACCGGGACGTGTAAAACGGGAAAACAATGCATGAAGCTGCAGTCCGCGTTCGCCAGAAAATACGCGGGATTTATTGGCCCCAGTTAGTGCTTTCCTATATAACGCAATAGCATTATTAGTTTGCGTGAATTTCACTCCCGTTCCCGCGTCTCACGTTGGTCTGTGCAGGTGTTAACTCTCATAGGGTCTATCTCTAATAAAAATACGTATTGGGTTAGTCAAGTTGTGTCAGGCTCTCGTTTAGAGATGAGTTGTGTTATTAATGTAGCTTATTCAGAAAAAGACACATTAGCTTCGACAGTTATAAAAGTTACTAAAACAATACATCAAGTCATATGATCCGAAACCGTAACTTTTCATAAAGTATATAAATTCTCTAAAAAGGGATAAGCCTACTAATAAAATACTAAAATGTGATCAATGTTGATTGAAAAAATAAATTGTACGGAACTCCGCACGGACTTTATCGCTCTATTGTTTATAAATAGAGTTATTCACTCAAAATCCGTGATTAGCGAACCCGAGAAAAAAATTCACTATACATACCTAAAAAAAAATTTGACTCACTGTTTTAAATTTTATAATTTTATTTTTTAAAGAATTAACGTCTTCATTAATTGTATATCTGGAGCAATAAAACCAATCGATATTGGATCCCCAATGGTCAACACTTCGTATTAAAATTTTGACTTTCGTTTAACATTTTTGACATTTAATTAGGGGATGCACATATTATGGTTATCGCATGGCTATTAAATTCATCTTTTATAAATTTAGAGCAATAAAATAGGTAACTATTGACTATTGAATCTAAAAAAAAGTGTATTTTCTAAAAGCTTCTTTCCCCCAAATCCTCCTATATTATATTCATGGGGTACAGATTAAGAGGGTATATTATGATAAATGTACCCGCACTCAAATAATTATAGAGAAGGTGGGAATATTAAAGTGGTGTACATCGGGTTTTAACCCAGTCAATTGTGATTTATTTTAACGGCATCGATTTATCGGCTACCACAACAGGTATTGAGGTCAATATTATTAACAGCTAGTGGTTATAGTATTTTATAAGTACCACTGATTATGTACATATATGTGTGTATACAGTATAAATAGCTATTTATTTAGAACAATTAGATTGGATTGTTTGAAAAATATTTTTTGGTGCATACATATTTTAAAAGATTTTTTTCTAAATTAAATACTTAAAACGTTCTTTTTCAATGGCATTACGAACCTGAAAGTTCATTGCCAGACTTAATAGAAGCTATCCCTACCTTGAGCTAGTTATATTCAGTCCATATCACTATAACCTATCCTTGTCTTGAGCTAGTTATATTCAGTCCATATCACTATAACCTATCCTTGTCTTGAGCTAGTTCTATTCAGTCCATATCACTATATCCTATCCTTGTCTTGAACTAGTTTTATTCAGTCCATATCACTATATCCTATCCTTGTCTTGAGATAGTTCTATTCAGTCCAGCTCACTACGCCCTATCCTTATCTTGAGCTAGTTTTATCAAGTCCACCTCAGTATACCCTATCCTGAGCTAGTTATATCCAATCCATCTCATTATATCTTATCTCTTCCAGGTCAATTCTAATATTATTCTCCTATCTGTGTCTGTCTAGTTCTTACCAATGGTCTGGTCCCGTTGGGCTCCTTTAATTCGCACTGATTATGAAGTCACCTTAACCAGTGCGATTCAATTACCCAACAATGTAACTCATCATTATGTAACCTCCTACCCTATTCATTATAATCATTCCTACTTAGATCAAATATATTCCTAAGCACCTTGTTTTTGAACACTTTAAATTTGATAAAGTTCTAGTAAGTAATACTTGAAAAGAGAATTATTTTAGATTAAAACATTCCAAGATAATTAATTTTTATTACAAAGGGATACTTTTGATAAATATTTATGTGTAAAACTTATTATCTCTTTTGTTAACTTTTCGCCCACCTGAAATGTTCATGGTACGCTTAGTTTTTAGAATAAGGAATTCCTTCACTGTTAGAAACAGAATTAAAGTTTCAAGTTATCATCACGAATACGTATTAAAAGTAAGAAATGATCCGACAGCCATTAAATTTATTTCTCCTTTTTCCTTTCTGAAGAAATAAGGAAAGTTGAATAACTCTGTGCCTAGAGTAATTAGCTTTACTAATCTTCTGATATAATTTCTTCTTCATAGGAATTCGAAAACTTATATTATTTTTAGGTCCAACATTTATTCCAAAGTTGTTCCTATGCTTCATAAATTTTATTAATTTGAATCGCTATATAAATGTCAAAATACATATTTCTCCTATGAATTTTTTCCAAAAAAGTATTTTATTTAAAGTAGCATTTAAATATTCTCTTTTGATTTTAAATATATTTAAGATATAATTAGTTCGTATTTGTAAAAGGGAATAAATATTACATATAAAATATGGAATAATTTACTTTTTTTAAATTGTAAATATAATATATATATATAAACAACTTAAAAGTATGGGTAGCCAAATTAGATTAATTAAATGGTTAAAAATGCAAATGGAATCTTTCATTAATATCCAAACAATTATTTTTTGCCATAACCTTGTGTTGATTAATTGTTTCTTCATTGTATTTTCTTTAATTTTCTCACACAAATTTATGTCATACCATAAATAAATGACACTTCCTTTGCCCAGAATGGTATCAATATGGCCCTATTCCATAAGCTGCGCCATAGTGGAACATTTCATGGTAAGCTTGCTGCCTTTCAGGTTAAAAGAAATATATATATATATAAGCCTACTTATAATTAATATATATTTTATGAAAATTATCACTTATCATGCAGTCCACTAATAAGTCACCTCTTGATTAATGTTCTTGATTATAAAATACTCTATTCGATTTTGGTTTGTTTTTATCTTCAACCCTAAGATTTTTAAGGCATTGTCAGCCAAAATTCAAAAAATAACTAGCAATATTGAGGATCTGAGCTTTAATATAATTATTAGGGGTGTGCGAGATTCCTTAATTTCGGGAAACCTACGGGAAGAAATATTTCCCGTTCCCGACACGATTTTCGTGACAGATATGTTATAATCTCGAAAAGTTCTAGAACTATTCTCCCATTCCTGAACATTTAAACCATTCGGCAATTCAACACATTCTTATGTTTGCTATTATTATTTAATATGTGAGAGGTATATATTTAAGTGATTTTGGATGATCGATTTATTTTATATATCACTTAAAACAAATAAGTTACTTTAAATACATAGATCTAAACTAGTCACCCGACCTATTGAGGTGTTGTGCAGTTTCTATAGAGTTACTACTCTTAGACTACGCATCAAATTTATTGGTAGCAAAAACAATCACCAAGCAATTATTAGTAAAGCATATAATATAGTATAGAGACATAAGCGTCGACTGTGGGAGTGATTGTATATTAAGCACCCCCAATATTCCAGCCTTTTTAAAATTTTAATATTACCTGGCTAGTTCTATCTTGGAGGGTTTCATTACGAACAGTGTTTTAAAGTGTAGCAAACGACAGGTGCTATCATCTGATATGTAAACAAGCGGGATTAAGTTGGTAACACTCACCACTCGTGATTTGACAGCTTGGTATTTGTCAACATGTTTCCATTATAGTTGGTTAGTGGCAGTACTCGTATTGTATGTTTTATTTTTGTTTTGTGCATGTTTGTTTTCTGTAATTAAATTTATTTTAATTTTATTTTACTAAACATACATTGAGACTAACAAATTGCACCTTAATTTTGGACATTTAAAAAATAAAAAATACCTCACTTGAAAAACTTGAAAGTTTTATACCCCACCAACATCCCTTTTATAGAGCACCTCCAATGTTTTATTAAAAGTCGGCGCCTATGTCTAGAGGTGATAAATATATTTAATATTCTAGCTTCTTTGGTGTTATTAAGGATTCATATGTTGGTGTCCAATTTGTATTCAGTTTTAAACTTTTTGTATATGTTTAAGTTTTCATTATTAGGGCCTATCTATGCATTCACCAAAATAAATAGTCCACCGTATTTTAAAATAATATTAGCATATTTATAAATAATTAATTGTAAATTTTTAATTTCTGTTCTCACCCCGAAGTAAAGGATTTTAAATTTATCGTTTCCGATCTCGTCTATATTTTTGAGTGTTATTTTCTTCTTCATCTCAAAATAAAACAATCTCACACACACCTAACAATTCTAATTTATTTAGTTATATTATTATTATTATTATTATTATTAGCACCGCGTCTTACTACCCGTTGGGGTTATACGCACTTACGCTAATGTGTAATGGTAGGGTGATTGTGAGATGAAATGGAGGACCTACAGTAACGAAACCCTCCAAGATAGAACTAGCCAGGTAATATTAAAATTTTAAAAAGGTTGAAATATTGGGGGTGCTTAATATACAATCACTCCCACAGTCGACGCTTATGCCTCTTTACTATATTATATGACTTACTAATAATTGCTTGGTGATTGTTTTTGCTACCAATAAATTTGGTGCGTAGTCTAAGAGTAGTAACTCTATAGAGACTGCACAACACTTCAATATGTCGGGTGACTAGTTTAAATCTATGTACGTGGAATCCGAACCACGGTGGAGGCCTGGCATTCCCCACATTCACAAGATGTCTTATCAGAGGTGAAGGAAGGTTTTGGTAATCAGATTAAATCTGTGCCGGGACCGAGGGTTGAACCCCGGCCGCCAGCACAGAAGTCTGACACCTTACCCCTAGACCGCCAGGTCACCTATTTAGTTATACTTTCTTATGTCTTAAAATAAGTGAACATTGTTTGACACTAAAATGATAAAACAAAGCTTTGATCTGCAGTTATTAAAATTATAAGCCTCGTTACAAAAATGTGACAGTATAAAAATAAAGTGTTGTATTTGTGATATGACTTTTAAAAGTGTCTTTCAAGATGGCCAAAATTAAAAAAAAATAATAGTTTATTAAAAAAAATTGGACCACATTAAATATATTATTGCATTTAGTAGATATTAAAAAAAAAGTGAGCCCAGGTTTATCAATTTGTTTGAAAAATAATCATTTATATCTGAATTGAAACAAAATTTAATTACAAATAGTACTCCACTAGCATAAGGAGATTTTGATTAATGTCTTATGTGGCCAATAGTAAACGAATAAATGGTATCTTGAGCTTTGACTTTTATTTTTATAATACTTTTGGCCACCCATAATTTATCTAAAAGCTATGTTATACATTAAAATTATAAAATCGGCTACAAACTTTGAAAAAAAATATTAAAATATAGCTTTTGGTAAGATATTTCAAATTAAAATATGAATTGTGGAAGAAATCGAAAATCAACAATTACACTAGTTTTTAACCAGACTCTATTTACATTGATATTTCTTTATTTCACTAAAACATTTGATAACATAATTCCTGAAGCACTTAGAAACCAGATGATGGATACTATTTTAATTTTTTTTAATATAAAAATAATAATGTTTTGTTCTAAAAACTTAACATAAAGTAGCGATCTAAATTCATTTAAATTCTAATAGTCTATAGCAACTATAAACATGTAAAACGCGAAGGAAATATACAATTTTCAAAATTTTTGCCTAATATGATAAATAATTTAGAAATAAGTTTTATGTCTACAGATTTTCCCAAGACAGCTGTAGATATGAAATATTTTTAGTTCACCTTTAACTAAATACATTATGATAACCGGGTCCTATGTTTATGGCCAAAACCATCCAAAATGTTAGTAGCTTAAATACACTTGATAAAATTTCCAAAATCTAGAAGATACACGGCACTAAGCAATTCAAGTATTACATTTATAAAATAAATATTATATGTAGTACCCACGCATTCCAATATTTAGGAATGTATTTAACATATTATACATATTTTGTTTACTAAAATTTTCAAATGATTATTTTATTTTTCATCGGATAAATTTCTTAATCAAAGGAGGCCCAAATTTTTAAATTATTCAAGTAATAGTTTATAAGCTTTAAAAGTACTTCAAGAAAATTTAACTTTGCTTATCCAAAAGCACAAGCTTCTAATAGGAGTAAAAACAATATAAATGCTAAATATTGGGATTTGAAAAATAAACGATTTAAGAGTGTGTATAGAGCAGGTAAAATAATTATTCAAGGAAAATTAAATATACTTTAATGCTGTAAATAATCTTTTAATATGACTTTGTCACTTGCACGCATTTCCCTCAGAACTCTTTTTATTTATATTCTCAGTGCACACCGCTTAAAGTAGAACGCAGTAACCGCCCCGTGGGAACAAAACAATCTTCACAACGAATCATGGACATAGAACCCCGAGATAAACGAATATTCGGTGCGATAATCACCCTCCTATTCCGAAAAACAATAAACCTATCTTTTCCAGGTACGGGCGAGTTAGAAATAGTTATGTATACACGCAACAGCGAGCACGCGGACTATACGTCAAGCTCATCTAGTTTGGTTGGCTGGTGAAGGGGAGGGCCGGGTACTACCTGGTGTACTGAGGATGGTCTGTTGACCTAAATGGATTCACTCCTTATCCACGCAAATGCGGGCACATTTAATATAAATTATTTTCTTAGCACCACGTCTTACTAACCGGTAAGGTTATTCATATATGTACTTGTTGCACTTGTCTGTTAGGGAATAAGAAGTATTAATTTAATGCACCCACATTTTCGTGGAGGGAGATTGGAAAACCATTTAGAAAACCACCCTCAATTCATCAGACTGGGATCGAACCCCGATCTCGTCGTTTTCGAAAATACAGTCTAACACGAGAGTAGCACGTTAGACCATGCGGCCACCGAAGTGGGTATATAAATGCAAACAGGGAAAAAAAACTTCCCTCATAAGTGTAGCTATAGGTGGATAGTCTGAATGTATATAAATACACCGTGTGGAATAAAACAATTATATTATCCATCCATGTTACTTATATGAAATTCAGTAAAGCTACGCGAAATTTATAATTAGGACACTTATATGATAGTACAGATTTCATATTCTGAAAATTGAAAAACGACAACTGGACACGGGAATCAAACCCGGGACCTTTGGTTTAGTACACCAATGCTCTAACCACTGAGCTATCCAAGAATCATCGATAATATATTGTGCAGCAAATCTATAGGTAATAGTACTAACATGTACTCTTATTTTACCCTGACATGCACCCTAGACATAGATAAACGGGCCATAGTGAAGCCTATCAAGCTCATCATTTGGCCGGTAGTCTCGAACGAGCTGTGTTTGGTTTTGTGCAACATAACTATCCATTTCTGCACTGCCTTCTCTGTCAATAAGAATGTTATGCAACAAACAAACACACACATTTCAGAATCACGTCTACATTAGCCAGCATACACTGAATTTCAGTACCTACATGTTTTTTTGCGGCCAAAATTAATAAAATTAATTATTATTTTGCTAGTGATTGTTTAGGTATTGATAGAAATATATATTTAAATATAGCTGCAGATCACATGCCTTGACGTACCAATTTATTAAACTCGTTTTAGTAAATGTCAAAAATGTTTCTTCTTATCTGAATCTGACTGGATACTTAGCTATTATTCAAAAGGCAGTGATCACATCCAGTTATACCGGGAATTCTTTTTTTATCCTCATACAAATTCTCATCTTATGGTTGAATAAATTATGGTTCATTTTCTTTATATTCCCCCTGTTGATTATTTACACTTAGTTTATATAGTTTAAGTGGCTGCTTTTAATGAGTATTGACACTATAGAACACGCACGAATCAACTATTTGAAAATAAATAAATAATAATCCCCGTTGACACAAAAAAGAAAGAAAGAAGAATAACAAAATTTTTAATTCGTCACAAGCCGCTGTCATAACATGCTTTGATGCCTCATTTATCTTTCACTGCTTTCTATGCGATCCGATTATTTGTGGCCACAGCTGTTAATTTAGGGGTATTATTATTTTTTTAGTTATAATTTGCCTCCGCTGTTCTATCTCTTACCCTATCACCCCCATCCCCTTTTCGCCCCTCTCTTTTGACCCCACTGGCTTGGCCTGTAGTAAACTCCGCTAAATGATTGGAGTGTTTTGTCCCAACCCGGTAACATGCGGGTCATTATATTGCGGTGGCAGACGGGTCCTACGCTGAAGTTTTGATGACGGTACCGAACATAGGATGTGTGCGTGAAAACATGCAGCTGGCAGGGATACGTGGCTCATGTGTGCACGTATAGGTTGTGGTTGTTATTTTTACCAAAATTAGTCAATGGGAAATATTTTGTTACTGGAAATATTAGTCATTCCAGTGTTCCTGATTATGAAATATTGACATTTAAAAAAAAATCTTATTAGTGTATCCTGATGAAATGCATCTTGCTTTAACTAAAAATATGACAGGTTTCCCCCCTTCTCTTACTACAGTTCAATTTTCATAGTAAGAGACCTTTGTAAAATAAAACTTTCTTGTTTTGCATACTAAATTGATTGCATTTTATTATTTTATTAGTGTTATCTTTAACGTATGTTTTACATAACAAGTGTGTCAGTAAAATATTACATGACCTGACTTATGAATAAGTGAAGTATATCTAGTAGCCTTCTTAGCTTTCAGATGAAGTCCTTTCTATAAAAAATGTATTATATCCGCATATAATTGTAAGGAAAAAGTGTAAAACCATTTAAGAGAAAAAAACCTTTTTTTTCAGTAAACCTGGAAGGGATACAATCTGCAACCTCCCATTCACTGGAAAAACAGATTAGAGGGGCTTGATATTTTGTCCGCATGTTCTTTGATGTAGTTATAAGTATAAGTTATTTCTATTGAAATGTATTGATGACTTAAGCGTTTGGGATAAATTCTACTGACAATTGGACATTTTTAGTTCCCTGCTGAAGCTTGGAATTATTTTCTATCAGCACCTCGTTTTACTAACAATTTTGGTTGTGCACCTATGTATAGGAATTTCGATAATGGGTCAAAGATCAAGAAGGTTGAATTTAAAGGAAGTGTACCCGCATTTGAGTATAGAGATAGTGGGAAACGATTTAGGTAAAACTATTCTCAGAACACCCGGCTGTGATCGAGCCACGATCTCTACCTCATCGGCAGTCTAGTTTATTGCGAGTGTGATGTCTTAGACCATGAGAACACTGAAGCTGGTGCTGGACTTTGTTAAATATCTAATTTTTTTAAACTTGATATATTTTGATTAAATTTCAAACAACAAATCCACATAATTAAATATTAAAAAAGGTTTCAGCTTTTATGTGTGTTACTAATATATATTTTGTATCTAAATCATTTTTCTTTAAACAATTTGAACTGTACTTGCCACGTATTAATATTATGACATAATTTAGCTTGAAATTAAGTTTTATCACAAAGAAAATTATTAATAAGGAATTACAGAATATTCAAAACAAAAAATATGTTTAAAATGGTCTGGTTTCTATTTGAAAGATATTTTATATTCAAAAGAGAATAGAACAAACAATCGAAGCAAGGTGAAACAACTAAGAGATAGATCGAAAAAGAGCGAGTAAGATAGCCAGAAATATAAATAAAACAGTAGAAAGTAATGGGAAAATCGTAAGAATGATTTGAAAACAAGGGGTGTAAGAAAAGATCGGAATGATTGAAAAGAGAAAGTAAAAGGTTTGTGAGCTTTCAAGATCGGATTAGAGAAGTGGGATAGCTTTTAGAGGCATTCAGTTTATTTCATATATATATAAAAGAATTGTTCTGTGAGATACAATTCAGTCAAACCGTTTCAGAGCTCTCTAAAATCAATCGATTTTTAGCCTTTAAAAAAAAAATCGAATTAACTTCATGGACACAGCACTCGAAGCTACTGCATTAAATGCCCACTTAATGGAAGTGATGTTTGAGGAAAATGTTCCAATAGATGAGACTGTATTATTTATTTAGCATTTATGTGTGTTGTCTTACTTATTTCTCTGGTTTTAAAATCACATGTACTAAATCCATTAATACAATTGCCTATCTACTCACACTTTTTTCAGTTTGAATTAAATATATAAAAATGAAGTCAGAGTTAATGTCTTAAATTTGATTTTATAGATTACATAAATTTGATCTCCCTTTCACATTTATTAAAAATAATTTCTAAATAGTGTTAAGATAATATATTACCAAAATATCATTAAGAGATTGTATTTCAAAATTTAATAATTCATTACTTTGTATATCAACCGCTAAACATTTTTTTTAAACATTAACAGCTGTAACCTGATTTTTAAAATAACGTGTTGATTTTTTTTGGGGGGGGGGGATATTGTATTTAACATGGATTTTATGAACACTCCCTTTATTCGCATACTACTTACACTTTAACTTATTCTAGAACACGCAGAGCATCCAGTTCTTAAGTCGTGAATTCATCTCTATTTAAAGAAACCACAAACAAACACACAAAATATACATTTTCAAACTGGCTGGGAATGGAACCTGGCATCATTAAAATTTAGTTTGCACCAATATGATTCCTGGAGATTTATATAACCAATTTTCATCACTAAATAAAAAATAATTATGGCTAAAGATGTAACCTACTCAAATATTTCAAATTTTCAAAATACTCAAAGGAAAGACAGTGAAAATTATTTATTTCGACAGCAATTATTTGGTTAATATATTTAAAAAATTTCTATGGTATCAACCCGAAATCGAGCTATACCGACCGAATATAATGCCAAAATCCACAGATAGGAGGTGTCATATGGTAAGTATAATGAATCCTACGGCCATTAATCTCAGTTTTCTATATAGGAGCCTCTACCTCTTTATTCAAGTAGCTATTCATTTGTCCTCACGAGGCTGAGTTGACCCCGTTCCAGACCCACTTCACAGAGGATCTGAAAGTGCTGTGGATCGAACCCGAGACTTCTGGATCTGTAGCCATTAAACCACAATCCTACCAAACTAATTTTAATTGTATGTTTTTTTAATTAAAAACCTATGTATTTAAGATATTAATACCATGTGTGGTGATATAGATTCTCGTAATCTTGAGTATACATTTCAAATACCTCAAGGGATACTGTTGAGAATTGTCAAACCAAAATTGATACATGATATGTCAGCGTGCCAACTTGTTTATAACTTAAATCTCGTATTCCTTTCTAGTACATGAGGTTTTCTGATACTCGACAAGCACAGACACACCCCTCTCACCCTTTGTCACAGGAATATAATTCATTAATAACCCCCCGTTCCTCAAACAAATAGATGACTATTACAATACAGTCTAGTAATAATAATAATAATAATAATACCGTCTTTATTTGGGCCAAGTTAAGGCCAGCGCCTTTTCTTATATTTAACCCCTTAATAATAAAAACTGTTTATTTAATACTTATGTACCATTAATATGATAGATAAAGAAAATTTATAATATCTATACAAAATAATAATCAAAAATAAATACTGCGGTGGACCGCACAGACTTTCTCTTTAATCTTAAAATAGAAACATTTACTAAAAATTCATAAAATTTGTGAAACTTAATATACCTGTTGCAGAAACACTCCACCAAAAGCCATAAATATATTAATACAAACTGTTAAAGAAACATTGAGAACTGAAGAATATTTATTACCACCAAAGAGCATAACAATCCATTTAATATAACTATATACTTCATTAAAAAATATTTAGGTTTGCTTATAGGTAGTTCAGAAATAATTTGTTTAAAAAAATACATTTCAAATTAAAATATTTTCAATTTTAACAGTACTACAACTTTGTAATGATAAGTTATTTTGTATTTCAATTAGTTGCGGATATATTATCAAAATGGGATATTTCTACTTATGTTAAGTGCCCTTAAATTTATTTTCATGGGAAAACGAGAATTTCCATTTCGTCTATAATGTTAAACAGTGTCTAGATACAAAATTTAATCAATATCGTTAAAGTGAATCTTGAGAAAATCAATTTTATTTTCCTTTTGTCCTTCAGTAAACTACCCTTAATCTTAGGGTTAGATGTATAGTTCCGAAAACCCTCGGTGGAACCCTATGAAAACCCTAGATACCAAGTTTTAACCCGAACGGTAAAATAGTTTCAGCTCTAGGCCGAGATACAGACAGACGGCACCGTTAAAACCACTGTTTCGTTTTCAGGCGGTCATCAAAATATAGAGTCCAATTTTTTTCTATGATCACAACAAATAAAAAAAACATTGAGACACACAATCATACCACACATATTCACATGTCATTATACTATGCATAGTATATCTAAACATGATGGAGAAATCTAATAATTTGAAAAGAAAACAATGTTGATAATGGGTGACCTGGTGGTCTAGGGGTAAGGTGTTCAATCCTCGGTCCCGGCACAAATTTATCTGATTACCAAACCCTTCCTTTACCTCTGACAAGACGTGTATTAATCACAACTTGCGAATATGGGGGATGCCAGGCCATGGTAGTAAGACGCGGTGCTAATAATAATAATAATAATAATAATGTTGATAATATGTAGTAACTATATATATTTATAATAATAATTTACTTTTCACACACATCCTTACTGTATCCCTACTTTTCCCCTCACATCGACAATAGAGATTCTGATCGCAGACCTTGAGCGAGCTTATGCTGAAAGGTTTATATAGTGGCAGCGGTTTTAATATTCAGATCAAGAGCATTCCAGCAACAAGCTCCAGACAGTAAGAAGAGAGAGAGAATAAATAGAAGTTAGATTTGTGAAGAGGGTTGGAAAGGGTGTGGGTGTCACGTGAGTGGGTGCTGAGATCATGATATGTACAAAGAAGGACTAGTTGTGAGCATATGTACTGAGAAGATCCTATTAACAGTATAGTTTAATAAGGGGAAAGTTAATTTTATCACACAATTCGTAAAAATAAATCGCAAAAGTATTAAAAAAGTTAATATATTTCTTACTTTTCTTACAATGTCTTATACACTTCCTTTAAACCAGCGGTTCTCAATCTGAGGTACGCGGGCACCTTTCAGAGGGCACGCGAGCAACTCTCAAGGGGAAGTGAGCAAAATGACAAGGGACTTGTGGAAAACCCTAATTGTTGGAAGTTACCACTATCTAGTTATGTTCACCCCTCTTTTCCCCGTATTTCCTTTCAGCTGGAAAACGATTTATGAGAGTTTTTAACCCTCTGCTTCTGGATGTGAAACCCTTTTTACTGCAGTGGAAGACTCCAGTCTACCATACTTATTTTCAACGAAGGAAAAGGAAGAAATTATTGGAGAGTCGTCCGCTAAAACCCTCAAATCCAATCTCAAGAAAACAGCTTTGGCAGACTGAACGAGTTTCCTGATATCGCTGACCGTGCCATCAAGTTTATGATGCCTTTCTCAACAACATATCTCTGTAAGAGTGGTTTTTCATTCACGACGTAGGTGTACCTAAAAATAATAAGTAGGCCTACCGCAATAGGCTAAATTTGGAGCTGGACCTTCGCTTGAAAGTTTCAACTGGACAGCAAAACATCGATAAGTTATGCCAATCCATGAAGCCACAAACCTATAACTGAAAAACTTTTGGATTCATAATATATCAGCTCCAGGATTATAATTCAAAATTTTGATTTGAAAATATTGTGTTTAGGTTTACTTTTTTTCTTTATTTTTGAACAAATTTGCGAAAAAAAACATATACCAATTTTTACAGTAAATTTTTTTTTTTTTAACTGATCACAAAGATTCTCAATAAGATATAATTTTAAGGTTATAAAAGTAATATTCTATAAATATATATGGCACATTTGAAATATTTTAATTACAGAGGTTTTTTTTTAAATAGATTAAATAGATCAATATTTTACCATGTGTTAATATTTTTTTAAACCTGTCATTATATTTTTTTATCTTGGAGATATATTAAATTTTTAGTCATGGCCAAGGGGTACAGTATATAAAAGTTTGAGAACCGATGCTTTAAACTATTTGTACAGTTCATGGCTGTGTTTAATTTGTTTTACTACATTTAACTTAAGAACTTGTTATTTACATTATTTTTAATGACTATAGCTTAGGTTTTAATTTTAAGGATAAATGATATGTTTTTAGATTTTTACACTAATTTTATCCACCTTCGACCACTATTTTTTTCTTTGTTTAATAATTTAAAGTTCAATTTACAAACACAGGTTTAATACCAGCACACAACCTTAAAAACTACCCAAAGTTAACTAGTGTCAGGAAATTTGATATCACCATTAAGATGAATCTATACACAAGCTATAAATTATTAAATATAACTGGAATCAAACTAAGACTCTTGTAAGATTTAGTTGATTTTTAATAAATATACAGCCTCAGCTATTGACTTGATTATTTAAACAATGAGGTGATTGGGGCCCAGTCGGGTTTACTGAAGGTGTTTTTTTAAAAATTAAATGGCTCCCCACTTTCCCCTTCCATGCAAATGTGGGTGAATTTCCTCTAGGATGCTTTCTTTCTCATCCCAGCTACATCAGAGTAATTATTATATATAGTTATAACCTGAACACTTAGCAAGACACGCTTATAAAATTAAATTGTTGTTTTGTAATTTAAAATAAAACTTAAGTGTGGACTTGTTAATAGCTCATATTTATATTTTAACCTCAGAACATATTGTTAGCATGTAATAGCCGCTGAACTGGTCAGTAATAAAATAAACCCAGGAATGTGATTTGAACCGGCGGTGTGTACGGTAAACCGGAGCATAGGATCTCAGTGGTCAGGGGGGGAAAAAGGCCTGATATAAAATAATTATTAACTAAGTGCTGTGCTATTTGAAGAGGAAGAGCGGGAATAACAAACTAAACTCACCTTTTATTATAGAAATTTAAAACAAAAAACACATTTTAATAAATGATTCATTTTTCATATGCATAGCTAATAGCTATATTTCACTATATTTTTTCAACGAAAACATTGATCTTGACTGAAGTTAATATTAGTATTATCTCACCCGCTTCAGTGGTCGAATGGTCTAAAGCGCTACTCTCGTGTTAGACTAGACTGCCGTTGATGGGAGGATAAGAATCGAATCTTGGTTTGGGTGTACTAGGGGTGGTTTTTCCAAAATGGTTTTCAACTCTCCCTCTATGATAATGCAGGTACACTTCTTGTTAATATAACCTTCCTAATCCATAAAAATCTTTAACGTAATTAGTACATAAGCGTATAACACGAATGGATAGTTAGATGTGGTGTTAAAAAAAAAGTGGGCATAAACAAATAATTGTTTTGTATATTAGCTCGCGGTCCACACTCGTAATATTTACGTCTAGGATTTTCGAGTTAGGCTACGTTAAGTTAATGTTACAATATATAATTTGTATTAACTGTTGAGGATCCAACGAAACCCTAGGGTTGAAAACTATTCTTACATAAAAGATTTTGGGTACCAATGTGAAGTGTATTACTGACATAAAAAACAAGAAAAAACCCTATATTGTTAATTTGTTTGAAACATTTATGAAATTTTATTGTGTTTTTTACGTTCCACTGTTTTTATCTACTCTGGTAGTTTTATTTTAATACAGTTAATTCAATTTATTATTTTAATAATAATATTTAGCACCGCGTCTTACTACCTGTTCGGGTTATACGCTTTAAGTACTAATTACGCTAATGGACTAGGAATTAGGAAGGCTGAATTAGAGGAAATGAACCCGCATTTGCGTGGAGGGAGAGTGGAAAACCATTTAGGAAAAACCACCCCCAGTTCACCCGACCGAGATTCGAACCTCGATCTTCCCGTCCTCAGCAGTCAAGCTCAACACGACTAGCGCGTTATCCAACTACGCCACCGAGGCGGGTAGTTTATTATTTTAATAAATACTTCTAATATAAGTAAGATTGTATCCAAAGGCTTTAATTTTTTTTAATGTCAATAATATTAAACAACTAGTTTTTTTTTTCAAATAGCTCCCAGATATCTTGAGCCACATGCATTGAAATTGAAAACTACTGTCGATGTCTGCCACTAACAAATCTGTTTTTAAAATATTTAAGATTGTTGAAAAATGACACCTTCATACGGTGTATAGTTGTCAATTTTTAAAATATACTAAAATGGATCAAAATAATGTCAAGCACATTAAAGGTCATATATCTCACTCAACCATATATTTCCTAGATATTTATGGGCACACATATCATCTTCCTATAGTTCGAATAGCTATCATTACATTTGTATTAATTACTAGCTACGTTTCCAAAATGTGGATCGTGTTAACAGCTCGTCCTTAAATGGGTATCGTACACAAAACTGTAGCCATGATGCCGACACCAATGTGTACTAGTGTACTCGTGTGACCTTTTGACCTTTATATTTTATACACCTCTTACTCATGGCCATATATTCTAAAAGCGTCAAAATATGAATGGACTTGATTGCCTGCGATAGGGTGGTCAACGGTCAAATATCTACATGGTGATTTTTTAAATTAAATTTTCACTGTGGTTTTCCCATCTCCTCTCCACGCTGATGGAGGTGAATTTCCTATAAGAAACCCAATAAAACCTTCTCTCTTAGAATAGTTTGTTATTAACCTTTGTGTTAAACCTATCTTATGTTTGTTACCGCTACTGTATCGCTTTCGTTACCCACTCGGGCTGTATACATATGCACTAACTATGTCATATGTCAGGGATGAGGAAGGTTTTATTTATTGGAATCGTCCTCGCAGTTTCTTGGAGGGAGAGTGTAAAACTAATTAGGAGAAACAACCCTTAGTACCCCTGACCAGCATTCTAACCCCAATTTCCCCATCATCGGCAGTCCAGTCTATTTTGGGATTGACGTTCCTTAGACCATTCGACCCACCGAAACGGATTTTAAACGTACTAGTAAAAAAGATAGAATTTTAGTCCAGCTTTTAGATAAAATTCAAAAGTCAACTGTTAAAAATAATAATACTGGTTGGCCCATAATATGCTGTAAGTTAGTGAAAATTACTTCAACTTGGCTCTAATAGATTATTTTTACTTAACATACTAATAAAATAAATGTTTTATATTGTAGCTATAATTTAAGTAATGTTCAGTGCCTTACAGAATGTTATGGTAATTGTAATTTTAACACGTAACACTACCCATTTCAGTGGTCAAATGGTCTAAGGCGTCACTCTCGTGTGCCTGCTGATGACGGGTGTATTGGAGTTAAAATCCCGGCTTGGTCTACTGAAGGTTTTTTTTTTTTAGATTGTTTCCCACTCTCCTTCCACGAAAATGCAGGTAGAATACCTATAAAATACTTCCTTCCTCATTCCTACCTTGTTACTCCATTAGTGTTATCATCATACGTGCACATAGCCTGAACAGGTAAAAAGACGTGGAGATAAAATAAACGTTGACATTTGAACTTTATCTAAAATGAAACCCTGGATGAACATGCTAGTCTCACAAGTTTTTGCTTTTTTACAAAATGAAGATACATGTGAAAATTTCCGAGTATTTTAATTATAAAGATATTGTTTTTAAGACTTTTGGTACATTGCATCATTTCACCCGTTTGTACTCTCCACATATTTACACTAATTGATCAGTGAGGAAGAATTTACCCCCCACCCCCACCCCCTCCCCCCATTTGTGTGTAAAGAAAATTGGAAACGTTTTATGAAAACCACCCTTTGTACATCCAGCCGGGATTTGAACTCCTACCTTTTCGTCACCGGCAAACCAGATTAGATGATATTGATGCTTAAACCCAAGTGCTCTTCAATGCGGCAAACCTGTTTTAATATATCATTTAATCAAATAATATTATTTAATTGTGTGACCTGGTGGTCTAGGGGTAAGGTGTCGGACTTTTGTGCTGGGGTCCGGGGCTCAATCCTGGGTCCTGGTAGATATTTATCTGATTACTTAAACCCTTCCTTCACCTTTGACAAGACTTGTATTAATCACAACTTGTGAATGTGGGGAATGCCAGGCCTCCACCGTGGTTCGGATTCTACGTTAAATTGTAGGTCCTCCATTTCATCTCACAATCACCCTACCACTACACATTAGTGTAAGTGCGTACAACCTGAACGGGTAGTAAGACACGGTATTAATAATAATATTATGTAATGTGATATTCCCAAAAAATAAATAAGAAAGTCTAGTCCTGCTCAGCAAGGTCTAACCTGTCTTCTTTAGTTGAATTTCTTTCGCAGGAAAAAAAAAGTAACGATCGATATGGGTGGTTCCTATTATGGATAAAAAAAGTATCTTATAGCCCTACAGATATGACGCAGCTATGCTTGAGAAGCACCAGCTGTTTTTTTGAAAATCCATCTCTTTTCTTTCCGCGTAAAAGTTTTACAGGCCATGAACAAACTGACACACCCACAAAAAAGTAGTATTTAGGTTTTCTTTTTATATATTTTGGAACTTGAATAACCTTAAAGACCTTTGCATCTTGCAGAAGAAATTAAAGGATAAGTTTCAAATTAAGCAATATCCTCCACTATTTAAGTAGCTGTTTTAAGTGCCAAAAAAATATATGTTGACAGTTTTAGAGGTTTATTTTAACGAGACACATCTTACTTTCCTTCACAGATATCCACTTATTTACTCTAATATAAGAAGTATATCAAGATAAGAGGAAAAGTACACGCATTTGCAGGGAGTAAAATAACGTAAAACCATTGAGAAAAATCCAGCATATGTATACTCGGGTACAGACTCAAACCCCGAACTTTCCGCCATAAGCAAAACAGACCAGATGAGTTTGATTATTTAGTCTACGTGTCCACCAATTTTGGTTTTAGTTAATTTACTGTTGATAAGAATCTTGATTACTCTGTTTAATATACATTTTTTGATCTAAACATTTATCTATGTTTGTTTTAAAACTAAGATCTAAAATATCCATTTTTCTTATCTCTTCATGACAGGTTATGTTATGTTCTTAATTGTTTTTAATGGAACATACATTATAATAAGGTCTACTGGAAATAGCCCTCACTTAATCAAAATTTCAATATAAGATCTCTATTTGTAATTATCTAAAACAATTACCTGTTCTTTTATGGATAACAATTGATCGGTAATCAATTACTATAATTGAGCTTTTATTTCAATTGCTCGAATTTTAAACGTCTAACGTAATTACGCAATTAACTACTATTTATCAGGAACTCAATTTGGCTTCCATTTTAGAGTCTCGCGTGACTATAATAAAATTCAACAGTTGTTCAGATAATAATTTCAATTAAATGTGCGATTATGAACAATTAAATTTAATGTTGGCTTGTATGTTGTATTTTAGGTATATGTACCATTGACAAACTAAAAAATATATATTTTAACGGTTATTTTAATTATATATAATAATATTAAAAGTTATTTTAGTTTATTAAAGCTAAAATATTCATTTATTACCTACCTTATATAGTTAATCAACTTGTATTAAATTGTATTCTAGTGAACTAATTTGGTAAAAAACAAACAAATTAGTTCACTAGAATACAATAGTTACAAAATAATTTAAACTTAAACGCCCACCAGTATCAATCGTTCAACTTTAGTGCCAAAAACCATAGTGACCTAAATATGAACACGTATTCATGTCACCAAGTCTATTATTTTAGACCCACCTCGGTGGCGTAGTTGGCTAACGCGCTTGTCGTGTTGAGCTCGACTACTGAGGATGGGGAGATCGAGGTTCGAATCTCGGTCGAGTGAACTGGGGGGAAGGGGTTCATAAATGGTTTTCCACTCTCCCTCCACAAAAATTGCGGGTTCAATTCCTCTAATTCAACCTTCCCAATTCCTAATCCATTAGAGTAATTAGTACTTAAAGCGTATAAACCGAACGGGTAGTAGGACGTGGTGCTAAGTATTATTATTATTATTATTATTATTTTAGGCAATTGTTATTATTAGCACCACGTCTTACTACCCGTTCTCGTTATACTCACTTAAGCTAATGTGCAATGGTAAAATGATTGTGAGATGAAATGAGGAACTACAGTTTAACGTGGAATCCGAACCATGGTGTAGACCTGGCATTTCCCACATTCCCAAGTTTTGATTAATACACGTCTTTTCAGAGGTGAAGGAAAGGTTTGGAAATAAGATAAATCTGTGCTGGAGCCGAGGATTGAACCCCGGAACCTCCAGAATTGGAGTCCAACACCTTACCCCTAGAGTACCAGATCAACTACTAGGCACTTATTGAAATTAAACATGGGTACTTACGTATATCTGAGGTAATGTAAACCTTTCAGGGACAAGGCCTTACTGATATAGGTCAACCAACCCCTTCCAGCTCTTTGTAAACAAAAATAAACAAATATAGTATATCTTGTAAAGTATAAAAGTCTGTAACAAATTTGTAATATAACCTCAATGGTAAGCTAAACAAAGGCATGGCACAAAGGCAGAATTGATAACATCGCGTAAAAATTTTCGATGACTAGTTTATCAAACAAACTCTTTAAAAAAAAGTATGATCATTAAAACTAGGTGGTAAGCTGTGAAATCCCTATCCACCACCTAAATCCTTTGAGTACCCTTGACGGTACGCGTACCATAGTTTGTGAAACTTTACTTTAAAGCAGTCAAAGGAATAGCTCGTATATAATATATACGCAAATTAACAATTTTTGGTAAATAAATTATCTTTATCGTGTCATTTAACTTGATCAATACATCAGTTATGAACCTACAAAAAATTGTTTTAAAATCACAAACACAATTTGAAATTTCAGGCTTTTATGAAAACTGTCTAATCTAATAGAATAGTTTGTTTTTACACGAAATAATATGCTTTGAAATGTCACCATGAATGGCTTGTGCTCACGTTTGTAATGTGCTCAAAGTTATTTTACAAATGTGCGGAACATTATTTTCGTACTGACTTTTAATCCCAACCTCATCACGGGAACGATACGTTTATTTACAAACAAATACTAATGGGACATTATGATGTAAATTAGTGTTGGAATACTCTAATAACATTGTGAGTTATACAAATTTTTAAAAAAGGGGTATTTATTGAATGGGGAGGCTTTCCACTAACACGCTACGCCAGAACACAACATACAACAAATTAAACATATGTGTTAATTTAGTGATTTGTTTAACAGAAGGTTATTGGCGGTTTAGTATTTGTAAATATACACAACATGAATTCTAATCTTTAATTGAAAAAAACCTTGATTAAAACCGATCGTAATCAAGCGCCTAGAAGTTGTATGAACATATTCAAAGAAGATGCTAGTAAATGGGCAAAGTATATACAGTTAATTTTAATTTAAAAACTAGTTCCACATTGAGAAGATATAATTATGTCGCTCGAGTGAAGAAACAAATATATTGAGGTGGAGCGTGTGGATCAACAGGAAAGACATGTCCATGTAAGACGTGGCTGAATTTTGCATACGAATATTTTAAGAAGAGGAACATTAAGAGTTTTAAGAATAAATTAGCAAGTATGACTCGATGTATGGATGTTGTTGAAGTGAAGGGAATATGCAAGGATAGGGGAAAGCGTGCAGAAAGTTCATGAGTATGAATAAGTACGGAGTTGTTTTTGCTTTTTCGCTATCTTACAGGTAGAGAAAGTATTGTGATCGTCAAAAAAGAATCGAACGTGATATTTTGATGATTATCGAAGTTTCATGTCCCCCCGAATCCGAAAAAGTGATTTTTGAATTTCCTTCTTTCTGTTTGTCTATACCTTGGACTAGAGCTTAAACTATTTTGCCGATAGGGCCAAAACTTGGTATACTTCATTCACGGTAGGAGTTTACCTCTTAAAGGTCTTTTTTCCTATCAATATCCTACTATATAATAAATTTCTTGTAGGGAAAAAGGCCTTTCAGAGGTAAACTCCTACCGTGAACGAACTTTATCTAGGGTTTTTATAGGGTTGTCCCGAAGATATTTTGGAATTGTATATCCAACCCTAAAATTAAGGCTAGTTTACTGAATGGCAAAAAGAGAAAAAATCGATTTTCTCAAAACTTCCTTTTACGATTTTGATAAAATTTCATTTTAAAACATTTATAAATATTCAAAACAAAGTTGCTACTTTCAATATTTCGGCAAAATTACTTTAAGGGATCCGGTCTGATGCGTAATATCTCATTTTTTCTTATAAAACCAATAACTTCAAAGCTATACACAAATATATATATATATTTCTTAAATTTTCGAACAATAAAGGTAAAGTACTGCAACCGTAAAAAGATTCCAACCTGAAATGTTGATGGATTTCAACATCTCATGACCCCCCGAACACTATAAATTGGTCTTTGTAGTGCCGTATGTCTGTGTATCTGTTTAAACTTAAAATTAAGAGAAGTTTAATAAATGGTGAAAAGAGTTAAAATCGATCTTCTCAAAATCAGCTCTAACGATTTTGATTAAAATTCGTTTGTAAGCTTTGATTAAGATTATAAATAAACTGCCTGCTTTCACTTTCCCATGAACATTACTTTTAGGGTACTTTACAGAAGCGGAAATTTCCGTATCACCGCAACTATTTGAGATAATAAATAACTGATCATTGCAAAATTGTAATACTATTAAAAATTAAAAACTTTTATATGAACTATATTTTTATAAAACCAACATTTTTTAAGTTATTGGCAAATATATTAATACAGTTTTGTGATCTTTAGTTGTAAAGAGATACTACATAAGTTTTAACGCAATAATTCTCCAATTCCGTGGAGTAATTAAATATAAGTAAGTCTCTCAAAAAGTTTGTTATTTTTCCTTAAACCTCTTAGGAGAAATGTTTGTACAACAATGATCTATCTCCATTTTAGACTCAATAGCTAATATTTACATTTTTTATTGGTAAAAATTTATAAAATAGGAATTAAATAGCATTGCGATGACATGAGAATGTGCAACACCTAATAATATATCAAAATTTTTAATCAGAATTCGAAATTTTAATATGAAATGTTGACCCTTGTTGATACAATATCGATCTTTATTATCGGTCCAAACATATAAGTGAGGACATTGATTCTTTAAAAATAAAATTTATAAAATTTAAAACCCACTAATATTTTTCCATATATTACTCATGAATAGATCAAGCAAAAGCACATTCGGCGTCAATTAGTCAAAAGTAAGTGTGAGATATTTTACCAACTCAAAAAAGTGCATGCACTCTTAAATTAGTAAGGTTGTCTACCTTAGTCACGGAAAGTCAGAGGCTCGAATCTAAGCCGAGTCTACTCGAGGTGATTTTCCACATGCTATTTATCACTTGGTTTCTCCCTCTTCTACTCACGCTGACGTAGGTGCACTTTATTTAAACAACCTTTATACTCCCTGCCCTTCAGACTATGACTTCAATTATCTTTGTTTTATTATAGGCTTCTACAAAAATTAATTAGGACCTAAACAGTTTGTATTATAAACATTTGGATTACAAACCTGTAAATGTAACTCAAATATGTACTGTGAGTAGACATATTCTACTGTTTTATCTTAAAAAAATCGGCAGTAAAACAATTTTATTTGGTTTCTAAATACTTTATTAATTTTATATGAAGAATCATAATAAGTTATGTATATGCTGAGTGTATTGTTATATTATATTACTAAGTGCATACGCTCATTTTTGTTTAAAATATGTTCCTAATAACTAAAATTTCATTTCATTTCCTTGGGATTTTTTTTTTCCCCTACCCTTTTAAGTTAAGCGAACTCCGAAGTAGTTAATTTTGTTTCCCCTTTTGGAATTGTTAAGTCTGCCGTTAATGCGGGCCCACGTAGCTTTCTTAATCAGACCGTAATAGGGTGGAGATTCTACGTGTTTCCTGCTATACAGGGTGTCGGTCTGGAAGACCATGTTTAGTTATATTCATGAACCGAGACAAAACTTTTAAAAAGGCAAATAGATCTTGAATTTCATTGTAATTTAATGATTGTGATCACGATATTATTTTATTCTCTTAAAGGGTTTCCTGAAGGAAATAGAATTTGGGATAGCAAATTAAATGTCTTATTCCTACATTATTTCTCACGTATTATATTGTAGTTTGAAACTAAATATTCAAACATCAGTTATCAATAAATTACTGCCTTATTAATTTTCCTGAGGAAAAAACATATTATTTTTAAATCATACCAAACACTCTTCAAATATAAATGCATAAATATGCATACATAAATATACACCTATTCACGCCGCTCTCTTACGGGATAGGCAAGAAACTGTGCATATATCTCAAAAAACAACTCTTCACTTAATCTATCGTCACTAACTTTCTCTACACTTCCCTATATTTGCATACTTCCTTCCCTTCAAGAAAATCCATACACCGATTCATATAACTATGCTCTTTTATTATTAAAACTCTTAGTGTTTCTCTTTTCACACATTCGTCTACAACATTTAACCACGTTTGACAAGGCCAACCTTTCCTTTTGATCCACACGCTCATTCTCAACCGCTCTCCTCCAGCACCCAATCATTATTGACTATGTCAATGCGAGTTTTTCCACACACTTTTATTAGCTACCCCATGCCAACCTCATTCACATACGAGTTTTTCCACATACATTTCTACAATATCTCATTAATATCGCATTCACTCTTCACTTGAGATTCTCCTAACAAACCCACGCTTCACACCCGTAAAAACAATGTTTCTTTCTTCCTCCCTGGAATTCATTCTTCAATCACTTGTTGCAATGCAAATATCTGTTTCCTGTGCCTCTACCTGGCATGAAACCACATTGCACTCACCAAATCTTTTCCACAATCTTTTCACGCACCCTTTAATTAAAACTCTCCCAAAAACTTTATCTGGAATACTCAAAGACTATTTGTCCTATAATTCTAACATTCATTCTTACCTTTGTGCAAAGGAACAATTACACCATTCTTCCAGTCATTGGGAACATTATAAATTCCAGCACACACATTTGAACAACTCACAATATACATACGTACACAAGTACGTATATGCATATATATATATATATAATGATAATAATACTAATAATCGACCTTAACGGTGAAGCTAAGCCTATCGCCTTTTTTTACAATCAATCTAAAATTACAATTAAAATAAACCTAAACAAATAATACACCTAAAAACACACAAATAATGACATACATATGTATTTGAAATCTCATTTTAAGACATTAAATAAAACCTGAAAATAGTCAAAAATTATCACTCAGTAAATTGCATTTTGTTTTTTAGAAAAATAATCTTACTTTTATATATTACATATTTAAAATACTACTCAGATTCCCATTTCGAACAAAAAAATTAGAAAATTGTCTATATACTTATAATTTTAAAATTCTTAATTGATCTTGAAGTATATCATTTAAATATCAAGCTTGAACAAAATATATCAAAATGTTTTTGTTGTAACCCCAGGTGCATATAGAGAGATAAACGGATAGAATAGATAAATACGTGGGAAAGAACTTAGAATCGGAGATACTCTTTTTTATTTAATTTTTTTTATAAAGGACACACACTACTTGAAATAACATCTACTCAATGACATTTTTGAAGCTTCAAAGCCTCTAAACCAATCCACAACCATATGCAAATGTCATGTTTTGACCCTATTAAAAATAGCTTTAATTGTTTAAGGAAGGCTAGCTCTACATTTCTTACCATTCACCATAATTTTAGAGCTGTGACATTTCACATTAAACGTAGTCGTTGATATGAGTTAAATTTACCATTCCATACCTTTTTTTTAATTTTAAATTTAAGGTTTTTAATTATATTGGGATATGTTGATAGCTTTACCTTCCATGTTGGCTTACATCATGTTTGGAAATAGCAAACCACTTACTAAATAATACGAGATTCCTGAGAGTCTGAAAGGCTTCTCAGATCTTCAGTAGGCAGCTTCTTTGATGATACGTTTTAACACGGGATTATTAAAAATTTACTTTCCTTGGGAACTTGATAACTTTATCCCTGATGAGGAGGCTTTCATAGGGAGGGGGAAAAAATCTTGGTTTGAATAATTAAGGGCGTATACAAACAATGGTATTTTGTTTCGGTAATATAAGCAGTGTCAAAGTCTTAGGGTTAGATGAAGAAGTATAATTTTTAAATATGCATACATCTGTACACTCCATTTACCCCTAAAGGTATAAATTTTGCCTTGATGGGTTACACTGTGGCCTTATATTATAAGCTACAACATAATAGAAACTTGTAGGTTAAACTTTATAAATTTCAGGGTTAATATTATTATTATTATTATTATTATTATTATTATTATTATTAGCACCGCGTCTTATCTACCCGTTCGGGTTATACGCACTTACGCTAATATGTAATGGTAGGGTGATTGTGAGATGAAATGAAGGACCTACAGCTTAACGTGTAACCCGAACCACGGTGGAGGCCTGGCATTCCCCACATTCACAAGATGTCTTGTCAGAGGTTAAGGAAGGGTTTGGTAATCGGATAAATCTGTGCCGGGACCAAGGATTGAACCCCGGCCGCCAGCACAGAAGTCTGACACCTTACCCCTATACCACCGGGTCACCTACATTCAGGGTTAATAGAGTGTAGATTGTGATATTGATTTATTTACAGAGATACCGGTATACATATTGTATAACCATAATGGGTTGTAATACGTTGTGCTAAAATAACCTGTATACATATTATTAGGTTAATGACTCTACCTAGCTTAGTCAACGCGTAATTGACACGAAAGAATAGGTGAACGTTTATCACACCTGTCCGGAGAACGGTTATTTAATCTAAACCAGGGATAGTTTTCCCCAATAACGTTTTCAATACTCACTCAAATATTTCCTTTTGACATCCCTCTAGATTAGAAAGTTCTCTCCTAGACAGAACGTAATTAGGTTGCGTAAGTATAACGATAAAGATAACCACAATAAACTAGAGCTAAAATTCACCCAAACCATCAGCAAGAATAAGTGACCGAGCGTAGCGAGGCTCTATTTAAATTTTACCAATTTTTGTCTTTTTGATTGTCTGTTCATCCGGATATACGGATTTTTGCCATGCGATAAGTGTCACATACGTTTAGAAATTTTAACGAAATTTAGCAGTGACATTCTTAGAACCAAGGCCAAGTAACGTGTGCACATAATCTTTCTATGTGGTTATTCGTTTCAATATGGCGGCCAGTGTAAATACTAAATGCGTTTGCCAATTTTAACAAAATTCATCAGAGATACTTTTTGGGCTTAGGTAAAACGACGTATGCACATAGCTGTTTTTAAAATATGGCTTTTTGTTTCAATATGGCAACCGCTCAAAAGGTTTTTCTTTTAATAGCTCATCTCAAGTTATTTGAATTTATAATAATAATAATAATAACCCGCCTCGGTGGCGTAGTTGGCTAGCGCGCTTGTCGTGTTGAAGCTCGACTGCTGAGGATGGGGAGATCGAGGTTCGAATCTCGGTCGGGTGAACTGGAGGGGTTTTTTCCTAAATGGTTTTCCACTCTCCCTCCACGCAAATGCGGGTTCACTTCCTTTAAATCAACTTTCCCAAGTCCTAATCCATTATAGTAATTAGTATTAAAGCGTATAACCCGAACGGGTAGTAAGACGCAGTGCTAAAAAAAATTGATCGGTCACCTAGGATAAAAAAAATTAAATATTGAATTATTACAAAATGGATGTCTTAAAATACGTTAACCGCGGTTATTTTCCATGAATATAATACACTATTTAAAATGTTAATTTTTCTTCTGATTAAATTTATCACCAAGAAAGCTTTCAACTTGAAATCCAAAGAGAAATGGTATGACTGTAATATCGATACAAACATGACACAATTCTTAAGGAGGCATTCAATCCATTGTGTTAACAATCTCACTGTGTTGCCGGGCATGTCCACCATGTTAATAATACACTTAGGTCCAGTTTTTTTTAATAAACTGAAGAGAAAAAAAATTCTGTTGATTTTTACTGAACAATATTTGATGAACAATTATATAAAAAATGTATACCCAAAATGTTATGGCAACCTAGCTATTTTTAACAAGATGTACTTTGCATTTTTAAATGAAGGGAGGCCTACTATTTACATACTAGTTCTCAATGTGTGAGTGTAAGTGTGCTACTAGATTATTATAAACACCGCCTAGAACCAGCTCGTAGTAATTCTATTAACTCGGTAGTTGTTCACTCTCAAACTGAGTCACAAGAGCGTGAAATAAAAATCAGCTTAGTGAAAAATGGTAAAATAAAGACCTTTTTATTCCCTTCAAACCCCGTATTTTTGAATAAAATGGAAAAACCACGAATTAAGAA
The DNA here is from genome assembly GCA_901482245.1 of Timema douglasi. Taxonomy (NCBI): domain Eukaryota; kingdom Metazoa; phylum Arthropoda; class Insecta; order Phasmatodea; family Timematidae; genus Timema; species Timema douglasi. Next base: position 104,100 of record CABEEJ010000320.1, on the reverse strand, counting down.
GACTAGTTCAACCTCGGATAAGAAATATTTTATATGTTTATACCTCTTCGTCCAACAATTTAATCACCCACTTCAATGATCACGTGGTCCAAGACATAATTTTGGTAATAGACTGGAGTGCAAATAATATACAAGTCAAGGTTCAAATCTCAGTCAGGTGTGCTGGAGAGGGCTTATCGCTGTTATTTTCTAATTCCCTCTTCACTCTAATTTTACTGCATTTATCCTACATTGCCCTACTCATCACTACACCTAGGGCACTAAAACCAGTTGTGTTGATGTAACGTTAACCCTCAAATATTATTAACGATATCTCCTTTAATTGAGTCATTAATTTGACCTAAAAAATCTGTTCAATCTGTAATCATCCAGGAACTAGGGTGGTGCGTGTAGTTACCGGCGCTCTGTCCTAAGTAAATCAATTGGTAAATCATGTGGTGAATTAAACGCCAATAAAATGCAATTTTGCCGATATTTCCCCACCACGTCTTACTACCACACGCCACATTTATTTTCACTAGGAAGACAAGGACGAGAAAGGTAAAACTAGGAGGGAATTAATTGACATTGGTGTTAAGTGAAGACGGGGAAAACATTAATTATAAAAAACAAAAACACAACTACACCCGGTAGGAATTCGAACTCCTCCGACACTGGCAAACCAGACTAAATGAGAATTACATTAAGTGTGTGAGCGCACCAATGTGGGGGGAAACCCAAGTTAAGTTATAACAGTATAAATATAACTGCTTATATCTTAAGTTATAGTCCCCAGTTAGCTCACCAGGATATATAGAGAGGAAGGTGAATTTAAAGGTGCCAAAATAACATTCACCCTGATAGTGAATGGTAAACTCTATTGTTAGCAAATATCTGCGAGGACAGTCAGTATAAATTAAACCCATAACCTCCCGAGTCAAATCTAGGACGTATCAACATCTCCCCTTACTCCCTCCCCCACTCTTTATGATGTCGGCTGTATTCCCTGTCACTTGATTATCCATTCAGATACCCACCTATCTTCGTGATAGTTTTTATATTAACCCCTCTTGGCCTTAATGAGTATCCAAGTCTTAAATAGCTAGTCCCTTCCTATCCCCTTGCGTCGAGGCGCTATCCGCCCCGTCTCTTTACGACGTCATCAAGACAATGACGCCGCACTTTTGTGTCTCAAGACGACCTTTCGTCGGTCCAGAGGACAGAGTAAGCAGTTTGCAAGAGTTTGCCTGCAGTACTGTCGCAATACGATAAACTATAGGCTACAATCTGCTCACACTGAATATAAAATAATTATTTTAAAAAACCCATAGAGAATGGACGGCATCATTTCGTTTCTTAGGTTCTATTATTTAAAAAAAGATTTGATCTGAGTTTGTGGTAATGGCGTTTATATTTTATTAATTTTTACTGAATATTAATATACCTTGTTTATGTTATTTACTACAAATATTGGTGGGCATGTTAACTAAATGGGTCATCTAGTCTGGTTTGCTGCCGACGGTAATTTCAGAGCTTGAGTCTTGACTAGGTGTATTTATATGTGAATCACCTCAATGATTAAAAAGACGCCGTACAAATATTGTTATATATATAGAGTGAGTGAGAAGAGTAGAATGGAAGCGATTAAAGGAGAAAGGATAGTGAAAGGATTAAAGAAGGGTGACCTGGCGGTCTAGGGGTAAGGTGTCAGACTTCCGTGCTGGCGGCTGGGGTTCAATCCTCGGTCCCGGCACAGATTTATCTGATTACCAAACCCTTCCTTCACCTCTGACAAGTGACAAGACATCTTGTGGATGTGGGGAATGCCAGGCCTCCACCGTGGTTCGGATTCCACGTTGAACTGTAGGTCCTCCATTTCATCTAACAATCACCCTACCATTTCACATTAGCTTAAGTGCGTATAACCCGAACGGGTAGTAAGACGTGGTGCTAATAATAATAATAATAATAATAATAATAATGATTAAAGAAGATGGAGGCATTTTACTAAACTGATCTGGTCTCAGGCTAGAAGCAGTTGAGGGTGATGATGATATGGCACAAACATCTAGCGATGTAATCATAGCGAAAAGATCCAAAATATAAAAAATAGTTAAATACTTTTTAAATCATGCAAATTTAAAAGGGAGAAAGATTATTTTTCTTATAAAGGACGTGGGTTGAGATTTTATTTACTATTACTATTTAATTTAAAATTAAAATCGTTTACATAGTGGTGGTGTACAAAATGTTGAATTTTACCAGAGTGTATATAGTTTATTTTTGTAGAAATTGTAATTATTTATCAGCAGATTATGCCTCTTGACTCCTTCACATAGTTAGTCTGATGTATCAGTTAAATTAACAAATTTATATTGTCAGGCTTAAACGTACAACACGATAATTTTATTTATTTTTATCAATTCAAATAAACTGTGTCTAAATGATATTTTGGCCATTACATAGATTTTCAAGTAATATTCATCATGGGCACTCCAGTTTTAAATTGAGTTTAAGATGGTTCAAGGAGAATAAAATATTGAGTGGAGTCACCCGCATCGGTAGTTACGCCGCGGGCTAGGATGGCGATCTCTTTTGGCCTGGTTTAAAATAGTCGAGGAGGACGGGGTTCAAACTAAGACTGTGGGTACCGTTCCTCTAAATTATATACTATTCATCCATAATCTATTAGTGTTTTTTTATTTAACAAATGTATATCTACTTGGTGTCTTATTTCTCGTCCATGCATGAATTGGCGTGTAAAGAGAGAGGGGAACCATTTTGTAAATAAAAATTCACCCTTTGTAAACTGAATTGAAATTTCAACCTCAAACTCTCAGTTAACGACAAATCAGTCTTAGATAGTCCTGACATTTAGTCCACGTGTCCACCGAGGTAGCTCCTATCAGTGTAGATACGTGGGAAGCTGGGATGGGTGGTAAGACGCTATGAACAATAAATAAATAAATTGAAGACCCAAATATCCAACGAACGGCTTATTTGCCATCGTAAAGCACTTTCATCTTATTTTTTGTAATTATATATATATAATTCTAATGATTTAATCTAGGGGACAAGAATGAAGAGCGTAGTCCAACCACATCAGTACAGTATCATGTAGGATACCACCTCAAGTGACCCGCTTCGGTAGCTGCGTGGTCTAACGCGCTACTCTCGCAGTAGACTAGACTGCCAATGACGAAGAAATCGAGGTTCTAATCTCAGTCGGGTGTACTGAAGGTGATTTTCCAAAATTATTTTCCACTCTCCCTTCACGCAGTTGCGTGTACACTTCCTCTTAATATAACCTCCCTAATACCTAAAACCATTAAACATAATTAGTATGTAAGCCTATAATACAAACGGGTAGTAATACGTGCTAAATAAAACACCATCATGAGTGCGTTCCGCCTGTCGATGGTGACTTAATACGTGTCTAACATCTTAGTTCGCGTGGCCACCAATGCGTAAATAAGCTTGGCAGGTTACTTGACTATCGGGCGGTACACTATGGACCTAAACTATCTGCCTACTCACCCGCAAAGTGTCCGCGAACACTTATCGAGGTAGTTAAATACTTAGTTAGAGAGTTAACCTCTTGAGAAGTGGGGCAGCCCATCATAAACCCTGTATAGAACTGATAGCATATCTATAGTCGATCCACCAGTTGAAGAGTTGTTTTTGTTAACAGTTATAAAAGTTACTGGGCTTACCTTTGTATAAATACTGTATTAATGGGATGTGATTTACAGTACTAGCGTGCGACATTTTTAATTACTGCAAGATAAATCGTCTGATCTACAATATATAAATCGCCCTCTCTCACAATCACTTACTCACCAACTCTGTCCATCAGTCACTCACACCCTCAGTCACTAACTCCTCAATTACTCACACAACACACAATATTTATCTTTGGTGATAATAGTAACAGCTATATACATGTATCTGTATAAAACAATTGTAGAGTTGCCAATGTGTGCATATATCTATTAATTATATTTCAAACATTATTGACATATTTATTATGTATTGTTATTATTATTTCTTTTCATATTGGATACTTTACAATATCTACTATATTACGTATAATATACACATATAAAGTTATTGTGGAGTAGTCTATATTGTGATGAAGCTATTTCATCAGCCCTGTATCTATTCTTTCATCGACGCAGTCGCTAGGGGTCAGTTGACCCTCGCGCTATAAATTGGAACTGGCCACTTCATTCTATGCTTGTCTATGGTGAACGAAGCGTTAACTACAGCTAAACGAGCCGCTGGCGCTATCTACCTCGAGTGATCAGGAAGAAGGAAGGTAACGTGAATTTGTGACGTATGTATGGCGTTGGTGGAACATTTTCCAAGAGTTAGTTTCATTGTGCTAAGCCTGGAAGGATATTCGTGAATCTTAGGAAACCGCTATTACGAATAATTGATTTTGTAGATAGGTATATTCACGAGAACTGTACGTGGGACTATATTAAAAGGGCCTTTACAGCCGTTTGAGTTCTATCACTACCCAATAAATTAATAAAATCTAGTATGAACATTATGAACAAAGAAACTTTTTTTCCCTTTATCTTACGGGGCTATTATTTTCCTGTTGTTATATTTACATATGATTAAAATTTGGATAGCTAAACATTTGTCACAGATGGAATCTTAGGTTTTCGTGATTGGATGTTCATAATCACACACAACAAAATATGTACAGTAGCCCCACGGCTTCTTTGGTGCTGACTGACAGCTCACAGCCGACTTCTGACAGTCAACATTTATGTATATGCCCAAATTCTGACTGTCAGAAGTGACAGCTGCTAAACAAATGTTTTTGCAGATCATTTGGTTCGGCGTAGAGATACATAATTAGGTCTGGTAACGTTTCAAAGTTGTCAGTCAGCACCAAAGAAGCCATGGGGCTACTGTACTGTATTTGTACGATGTAAGTAATATTTGTATATATATATATATATATATATA
>CABEEJ010000320.1:0-99077 GCA_901482245.1 Timema douglasi | reverse complement strand
TATATATATATATATATATATATATATATATATATATATAAATTAACTATTTATTAGACCTAGGGTTATATCATTTGTGAAACTGTCTAGGGTCCTCTTATCCGACTAGTTCATGGTGGTATCCGAGTGGGCTACTACTACCTTACCCGTCAGTTGAGAGAGCGATGGAAAGTGGCCCATTTGTATCGGCATGGTCCACCTGACGGGGTCACGGGGGTAGGCAGGACCGCTAAACTTCATACACACAAGTTTAACAGTCAGGAATCCTAGAGGTTTTTTTTTGCCGGGTAAGACTAGGTTTTACCAATTTTTATTAAGTTAGTTGAGACGCGTGTATTGAAAACCAAGGTCTTGCACGTTTAAAGAAGTGTCTCTCAGACCGAGGTACAGACATAGGATCGGAGTCGAATGTGGACACTGACCAAGAGTTTCGGATGTAATTCCGTAATTACAGTGTGACTTGAATTCACCGTCCCTAATTAAAGACTATGCTTTGATATACTTATAAACGTTTTTCCTTTTACGAGCAATATTTGTGTCTTTAAAACGTGACACGACCCTGTATTCCCATTGGTGATCGTAATGTCTAGCTACTACTTGTCTCAATATTCGTTTGGGAAATAAATATCGTAATCTCAGTCCCATTCAATAAGGATATTATGTTTTGTAATTAAATGTTCGCAGAGTAGTCAGCTGTTATTATATCAGTTCAAATAACGGGCCGTAGGGGCTGTATGCGCTGGGTTACCATCACAGGCAACCACTAATCATCTTAAGTGAACTTAATTAGACGGGTCTTGGTTCCCGAAATAATGAAACCAAGTGGCGTCCAATGTCGTCAAGTTCCCTCCACGATGTTTTGAGATTAGAGCTGTCCCTCAGCTAGATGTCGCGATTTGTCAACAATCCTGACCCACTCCAACTCCGAGTTGACACTATCTGGGCATGTTGTGTCAATGTGTTTGTAGGAAATAAACATTGTTACAATATATGTGCTATTTAATAATAATAATAATAATATGTTGTAGTTAATTTATTACTTTGAAAGTTTAAAGCATCTTATATACAAATATATTTTTATTTTATAAAAAAAAGGTATTTTAAATTAGTCTTTGAATGATTAAGCTAATACAGAGTAACAAAGATGGGACTCACTCAAGACGCATCGAAACCAGGTATACTCTATTCCGTACAATATCTGTTCTTAGCCATCCCCATTGATAAACGTCACAATGTCACGTCCCAAGGAAACGAGATAGAAAAAGCTGTACTTGTTTGAATCTCACACACACACAAATGGAGAAAACTTTTCTAAAATATCGGTGATTTAGATTCTAAACAGGTTTTTTTTACATCTTCCTGTTCCGTTCTCTCTTTTATTCCCTTTTTTTTCTTTTGCCTTGCACTCAAGAACTTCATCATGCTTCAGTGGCCCAATTGTCATAGCCTCCATCAGCTTTTTCTTCGTTTTAAATTTTCTCTGTCGCCGACCACAAGTACAAGGCGGTATGTTGTGTAGTGAGTAAAGGTAATGCTGGTAACTCCGTTAATAATTCAATTACCCACCCGTTTTTAATAAGACCACATAAATGTTTCTTGGGGTGGGGGGAGCGTCTTACTAGCCGTCTATGCTGTCAACGACGTTGTCTACTTGAAGATTTCGAAGCTATATTGAGAAGCGGGTTGCATCTAGGGCGTCTAAGCACTATCACGTTTATAAACCAATGTACGAAATAATAAAAATGATCAGTTCACCCTGGGAGGCCTCTTGTTTATCTAATAACACTTCCTCTCTTCCTCTGACGAGCTTACATAATCACCATACTATTTGCGTCTTGAAAAAATCTACTTGATTTTAAAATTAATTTTTTCTATTTTATATGTAAACATGCTAGCACGGACTTTTTTAATCTACATTCTGGCAGTAAGACTTCTACAGGCCATGTTCATGACTAAACAAAGTAGCCTAAATTGTAAATTATTTATAAAACGTACGTTTACAACAACAAAATAACTACTTCGAGATAAAAATAATAATTTTGTGACATTGTAGGGCTATTCCTACAATTATTTAAGGGCATATGGTTTTTGTTTTAATTTTATAGTCTTAGAACTCACTGAATAGAACGTAAAGTCAATAACATGTGAAATGCTATCTAGACCTGCCATGACGTCACAGTTAGACAACAACCTTGATAATGGAATGGTTACGTAAAAATGTAATGTATTGTTATTGTTATTTACGTGCACTTTATTAACTACATAATCATAAAATCACAAGACTTATATATTATTTTAATCTAGAACAGACACAACATCCAGCCCCTGGCCGGTAATTAGTTACTATGAAAGGGGAAACCTACATTTCACAAATCATAAATATGTATAGGCTATTTCCCTACTTTCACTCACAGTATGCTATAACATTCATTTTATAAATTTAAATGTATGTATATTGCTGAGCATCTGCGCGGAAATTTCTCGCTTACTTAAAGAAACAAAATGGGACAAACATCTAAAAAAAAAATTAGAATGCAGAGATACCGAGACCCTTTTTCACAATCTATTATTTTGTAATGATGCGTTGTAGATAATAATCCTTTACAATATGTTTATTTATACACTCGGTTTACCATGAAAGGTAGCAATCCTACCTTGACGGATTAAACTGAGACAATCTTATAGGCTACGCCACATTGGAGCAATGCAAGTCAGGATAAACGAAGGGTACATTATAATCACGTAATTAATTAAACTCTATAAATATGAAGAAACATGTTTAAAATAAATTTACAAACTTTTTACCACCCTCGTGGTCCATTAGATTTCCCTAAATTCGATTCACTCCTTTATAAATCCTCACAGCACCCTTCCCATCAACATTGTATAAGAAATTTCCTCCACTTATAGCTCTAGAATTTTAATCATTCTTTTCTAAACTCTTTCAATACTCTCAAAACTCCCATTATTCAAGGAATATTCTTCATTAGTAGCTCCTAAATTCGATTCACTCCTTTCTAAACTCCCACAATTTCCTTCCAACCTGCATTGTCCAAGGAATTCTCTCCACTAGTAGTTCCTAAATTCAATTCACTCCTTTCTAAACTCCCACAATTTCCTTCCAACCTGCATTGTCCAAGGAATTCTCTCCACTTGTAGCTCCTAAATTGTATTCTTTGATACAATAATAGGTAATGTTAATTTTAAATTAAGGTTTGCGGAATTTTAAATTAATATTTGGGCTATTAATTATTATTATAGTCATAAATTATTAAGTACTTAGCTTAAATAGGTTTCCTGCATATGTTACCATTGTTAAGCATTTTTTTATTCTCTTAAAAAGTTTACCAGTTTATACATAATCGGTTCTTCTAATATCATCCATTATAAAACCATCTTAAATGTTATGCAACCGAAATTATTTTATTATTATGTATCCTTTCAGTGGCACTCTTCTTGTAAATTACTTAAGTACTTTTTACAAATACTTGCATGTAGACCTTGTTTTGTGATATGAACAAAGATTTATCGAATTCTTCTTATTTTTTTACATTTACAGCGATCTTTTATCTTCAACGGGAGGTTTTTTTTTTCTTCATTCTTTTCAACATCAACTCTTAACGTTGAAAGATCTTGAATGGGAGGAAAGGATGCCGTGGGAAGATTCGCTGAAAAGAGTTGAAAGGCAAAAACATGTTTCTCCTTTTTATGGAGTATATGATTCCTCGACTTTTATATTCGTACGTATATGCTTTGTACAGTTTCAGATGTGTTATTAGTACTATTATTATTATTATCTTTGTAGAAAATAAGTTTTAACATCTTTTCAGTTCAGAAAACTTCTGAAAACGAAATATTCAAATTTATAAAGCATAAGGTTTTTAAAGATGATTACTAAAAAGGTATATTATTAAAATAAGTGTGCGTACTTTGTCGAAAGTATTTAATTTATTTTTTAACATACAACATGACTTAAGTCGAGTAAATGATTTTAGTTTATTATACACTTTTTTTAATAGTGTCCACAACATTAAATTATCCATCCGAGCTATCCACTACTTTACACTACTAGTGTAGGGACGAGAAAGGTTTAACTTAAGATAAATTTACCAGAATCCACGAGTCTTTCTCTTAGCACAGTGTCTTAATACATGCCCGGGTTATACGCTTATGTACTAATTACGCTAATGAGCTAGAGATGAGGAAGGCTGGATTTAAAGTGTATCCGCATTTGCGTGGAGGGGGAGGGAATACTCCATTTAGGGAGAACCACCCTTAATATACCCGACGAGAATTCAAACCCTGATTTCCCTGTCATTGTAAATCTAGTTTATTGTGAAAGTGACGCCTTAGATCATGCAGGTTACGAGTAATTAATAGCTATTTTATTGTTATTATTATTATTATTATTAGCACCGTGTCTTACTACCTGTTCAGGCTGTACGCACTTACGCTAATGTGTAATGGTAGGGTGATTGTGAGATGAAATGGAGGACCTACAGTTTAACGTGGAATCCGAACCACGGTGGAGGCCTGGCATTCCCCACATTCACAAGATGTATTGTCAGAGGTGAAGGAAGGGTTTGGTAATCAGATAAATCTATGCCGGGACCGGGGATTGAACCCCGGCCGCCAGCATAGAAGTCTGACACATTACCCCTAGACCGCCAGGTCACCTAGCGAATCTTAAACGATGGAAAAATTATATTTAGCTAGCATTCATAAATTTGATAACTGACTCCTAGACACGGGGATTGAACCTGGGAACCTTGGCTCAGCACACCAATGTTACACCACTGAGCTATCCAGGAAACGTCTTGCCCTCAAGGCCAGAGTGATTTACACACGTCCACCACAAACTCTGCCTTAAACTATGAGTGACGAATGATTCTGAACACGAGACGATTCTTAGCTATCTTAGTGATAGAGAATTGGTGCGCTAAGCCAAGGGTCTTGAGTTCGAATCCAATACCCAAGTGTCATTTTTTAAATTTACGAATATTATAAGATGGGTTCATAGTTTAATCCGTGAAGTTGATATTGCTATCTTTCAGGTTAAACGGAGTGTACGTATTAAGCCACAACTACAGACTCCGCATCTGTAAGTCCGTGGTCCGTATGAAATTGATGCCACAGTATTAGATTGCTCTGACTACTTAATCCGGATTTTTATCCTTATTTTGGTCCGTACTTGGTACTCCGTAGAAACTGGTCAACTTTAACTTTCTAAGAAATACTTTATAGTCTATATAAACTACCAATCACAGCTTAGAAAATATGTGCGCACGCATAGAAATATAAGCACCAATATCAGCGATAGGATCCGTCGAAAATTATAACTTTGATAGTTCAAATCGTGTTATAAATATTACTTATTGTGAATTTACTTAACCTTAATTTCAAGTATATTATAGACGTTTTCTAAAAAAAAGTTGTTTATGTTTATTTTATTGATCAGCGGACTTCTTGGCAGTTGCTCTTTATTTTAGACAATTTTAGTTTGAAGTGTTTTATTGGGTGAAGTCTATAACTATCTTATTGGTTTGCATAATCACGTGATTGAGGATACGTACTGTTTATAAGCAAATACAATTTCTATGGACTATGGACTACGGACATACGTATATGTATGTAGTACAAGGGGCTTAACACACACACACACAAAAATCAACATTTAACTATCTAAAGTAAAAATAAAGTAGCTTTATCGAGAAGAAAAATATCTACATCACAACTTTCTGTAAATTATTGTACGTCTATACGTCTGATCACCAAATAACTCGGCAACTTTCACTTCAACACTTTGAAACATTACTTTCCTTTCGTTTGTATTGTCTTGTTATTTCTTTTTGGAAGAAAGTCAGGGGGTGAAATATATTTTGTCCCGACCCAACAACACTAAAAGTTTTTTTTCTTCCCCTCAATTTTATGAAAACTTTAAAATTTCATTAATGCCGTAAAAATAAAAGTAACATGTAGGTCGCATCGAAACACTGGATTGTAATAATGGGATGTATTTAAACTTTTAAGGGCGCTTCACTCAAAGTTTTCTAGAACCAATTAACGTCCTGTCAAATGGTTTCTGATGTGACAATTAATTAAATTATTTGATAGTATTTTTTCAAAACTCTATTTACAGTTATGTCTTCACTTTAAATAGTAAATAGCTTTTGATTAAATGAGTTGTGTCTATATCATCTTCTTATTTACTATGTAGAAATTATAGGCTAATATTCTTGTTTAATGAGTTAAATTTAGAGGCTAATATCATAATCTTGTTTACATAGATAAGTTCATAAGCTATTATCATCTTCGTGTTAACCGAGTTAAGCTCATTGGTTAATATCATCTTCGTGTTAACCTATATAATTTCATAGGCTACTAACATTTTAGTGTTTGTTGTTCATTTTATGGTATACATTGCAATTACAGAGGTAGCCGAATGCATATAAAAATACATTTTTAAATTCAATATTTGGAGAGGTTTTTACTATAAGTTGAGTCTAACATTTAAAAATAAATGCATTGTAATAACCAAATATAATACACATATGACATTATATGTAATACGATTTTATAATATTTTGTCTATATATCTAAAGGAACTTAAACTATTTAATGTCGGTTGGATCAAAGAATAATAATTTCCCTGTTGCAATAATTTTTATCAATAATGTTTATTCATGATTATTATTTGTAATACATATATGTATAGAGATCAAACATTTTTGTGTGGTTCAGATTTAATCCTGTAAAGTAAATATATTTAGATAATATTGGTTCTGTGTTAGTTTTTGCCACTGCACCTTTTTACTACCCGTTCGGGATATATGGATATGAAATAATCAAGTTAATGTGTTAATGATTAAAAAGGTTGTAGTCTTAGTAATTTAATCCATCACGGTAGCAAACGTACCTAACATTAGTCCACTATGGTGTGGCTTATAATATGGGATAATATAATCCGTCAAGTTAAGCTGCCACCTTTTTCAGACTAAACGGAGTGTACCTGATCTTCTCCCTAGAATATGAGACACCCTTGGATAGTTACATTTAATCACCGACTTGAAGTGTGTGGGGTTCAATAAAAAAAACTGTCAACTGATCTAAAGAACTAGTTCCTCCATTGCAGATGACAACTTCAAACAAACAATCAGATCCTCAACAGACCGCAAAGATAGAAGACGCGGGTGAGGGACGGAGCAGTAAATGGCTTCCAACTCGGTTAGCGGTTTCTGTCCCCCCTTGAGAAACCTTCAGTCTATACGCATTGGGAATTTGAGTGTCGTACCACCAATTTACAAGACAAACTTTGGCGGGAGCCGCTGCTGCAGTGTAAATTGAATTCCAACTATTCTTGCCCCCTTTACCTCCCGGCCTATCCTTTTCGAAACCGCCCCCTTCTGGTATTCAGACCCATTTCCTCCATCTCCCCCCACCTAGCATGACTCTTTTCGAACCCCTCTAAGCCCTTTCCCCGTCCTTTCTCACCAATGACCTAAATTATGTTCTTGCGGGAAAGGGAACAGGGGGAAAAGCTTTGAAATGAGGCTTTTAGACAGTATTAATTTGGACTGATTCGTTTATATTGCTTTGTAATATTATTTTTAAATAAATTCGGGGTAAAATTTTATTCTAATTTTAAGGTGTTAATTTACAATTTATGCTCGTTAAATATCTTTGGTAGAATTCAGAGCATGGAGTGTCTATATTCTCCCACAAAATATTACCAACCGGAGATCGAACACGATTCTCTTGGTTGTCCTCCCCAGGGGAGGCTCCATTATTAAATATGCTTTAATCGTGAGAGTGTTGATCGTGATAGTAAGATCGTAGCATTTAAATACATAAGTGCAAGACATTACGTAATTGCATGTAAGTTCATTATAAAATATTTAAATAATACATATTTGATAACATAGTACTAATATATTGTCTTGGGTACGTTATTGTTTGATTTTTTTTCTTAACTAATATTTTAAGTAATTTACACTATGCACTCCCCTTAACACTTAAAACAGGTGTCAGCAACTCGTCGATTACAAACGACCGATCCATCTCGCAGCAATTTTCAGTCTACCATGAAATAAAGCTACATTGTCATTAAAATCCTATATTTGAACTTTTTAAACTCGCAAATATACCAAGCTCTTTAATGTAATATTTGAATGTGACCAAAATTACATTGATTGGTCATAATCGTTATGTTCTTAGGATGTTTGAATAGTTTGATATGAAAATGTACATTTTATTTATTCTATTTTCAAATAGATATGTGTGTGTGGGAACAAGAGTATTCTAGGAAAGGTGGAATTTAATAAAATAATATAAGATGTATAAAAAAAAAGTTAAAGTAGAGAAACTATGGGTGATCCTGAGACCTTTGAAAAGTTTATAAGTCGATTGGGAGACAAAAAAAAATTCCAACACCTGGTCTAAAGTATAGTAGATTCAAATTCAAATTAATTTTTAATGTTTTAGAATGAAACATTATATATAATTGCTGACACTAAATATATTTTGTTAATTTGATCTTAAAAGAGAATGTAGCACATTATTATAATTTTAAAGACTGACTGGTTTTTTTGTACACCTCATCATATTTTATGTCCTGGACATTTATATTCATACTAACTTAGTAGAGGTGGTTTTAGTGATGTTTAGAGGAATTTTATTTGCATTTTCGTGTTGTAGTAATGAAAAACCATTTAAGGGGGAAAAACTTTATAATATACAGTTAGAACTCGAACTTTGACCTCCTGGTTACTTGAAATCCAGACTGTCCTAGACTGACGGCTTTGCCCAAGTGTCTATCGGTGCGGTTTCCATGACTGTGATACATCCTGTGAGATACTTTGTGTAAGTGATCATTGTTGGTTTATTTCAGATTCGTCTCAAAACATTTTAACCTATTGAAAATAGATAGGTTCTAAAAGCACCGACTATCCTATTTTTTTATGTAACTTCTACTTTATATGTAACACGATCTACACAAGTGAATATTAATGCCCCATAAATGCAAAGAATAAAGACTTAGAACCTGGCTAGAGACCTTGAAAATAAGTTATAATATATATATATATATATATATATATAATCCACCCTTTATGAAAACACTATTTATATCAGAACATGACTTTAAACTAGATTAACTGAGGGTATTTATGTAGATACTCTAAAACTGCTTTAGACGATAGATAATAATTCAATAGCAGAACGAATCTGTCCACAAATAGGAAATGTTTTCGTCAACGCAACCTCAAACAGAACCAGAGTCCTATAAACTTGTTAGTGGAATGCTTTGACCACTTATCAGTATGGACCTACATAGAGGTTGCATTTCAGTGACCCTCTCTCTCTCTCAATTTTCTAATGTTATCCTCTCATCTGCAACAAGATCTTCACCCTGGTCTCTGCCCATTAATCTTAACAGTAAATACCCTGAACGCGGTTCTAATTTCTTCCAATCGCGCTGCATGTCTTGCCCACAGTAACCTGCTAGATTTGAATAGCCTAACAATGTCTGGTGATGATTGTGTGTCCTCTTCTCTCTACTATCTTCATCCCTTTTGGACCAAATAACGTTGTTTAGTATGATTATATCTATTGAGCCAGCTGTGCTCTATGCTTTGTGTAATTCATTATATTCATTAGCACTAGATGTCAGCACCGCATTGACCCTTCTATCCTAATGGTTCTATACTCGCTAATCCCGCACTTTTTCTTAGTGTAACGGGAAAAACTGTTAGAGCGTCTTTTTTAGTCTCGGGACACACAGCCATAAAACTCTCCCGTGTGAAATAGTTAATAAATGCTCAAGAAACCAGATTGGGGCGCCCCAGATATCATTTCATCACTCCAGATACTCTGTCATCATTCGCAAAGGTAGGCTCATAGTTAATTAATTGTTTCTCTCTATGTTTGATAATTTAACGAATGTGTACAAAATATCTCCTGTTAACACCGCAAACAAATGTTTTAATTACTCTGTTTTTGAACATCTTAATTTTCTTCTAGTCATGTAAGATAAGAGACCAAGTCTCACAACCATAAATAAAAACCGGTAAAACTATTGTTTTGTACACACTTAGTTTTTACATTCCTTGAAATCAGGTGAGATATCAACTACTTACTTACAGAGTAATAGTATACATTTCCCGGCTGTATTCGTTTCCTGTTTTCAACTCTAATATATTTATTTGAGGTATTTTATGGGAATTATCTGAACCAACTGATTATATCAGCACACGAGAATTTTTATGAGCTAGGGTGAAAGGGCCTAATAATTTAGCCGGGAAATATATTTTCACATACCTTACAGGGTTATTTTACATGCCACAATCAATCGGCACGGGACCGATGGCTTTACTTCCCCTCCAAAGGAGGTTGTGCTACGGGCTTATTATCGCTAAAGAAAAATCCGTTGAACTCAACTGGGTGAGAGTCCATGAATATCGATTTCCATACCAGTGAGGTCGATTATTTAAAAAATATAACTATAGGTGTAGTTTTTCTTAAATTTATCACATAATACAAATTGAATGAAACACCATAGTAACTAATTTTCCATATATTATTCAATTCAATGAACATTAACATAATTAATTGTTTTGTGGCTCATTGAATCAATGAAGACGAAAACAATCAGCTCGAATGCCAAGTCTGGGTCTCGTTTTACCAAGGGGTGGAAAAAGTTCAAAGGTTATTTTAACCTTAAAGAATGTAACGTGGAGGATAATTGATGACACAGAGCTGCAAATGAAACAATGGATCATTAATATAAGATTTGTACATAGAGATACAGTGGTCTCAACATAGCAAAAACGTCTTTTCAAACTTACATAAGTAGAGTTACATGTAAAACATTGTAAATTTATTATGCTAGTCCGCATTGCTTAGTCGCGGAACGGGGTATTTACATTCAAATTTCAATAGGAAAGGCCTTATATGACAGCAAGAAAAGTTTCTATGTCTACTTTAAGTTTTTTTGCACGTGTCCTACTACCCGTTTGTGCTACACGCATATGCACTAATTAGTTTAATGTGTTAGGAATGATGAAGGTTTAATATAGAGCTAGTTTATCTTAATTTGAGCGTATAACCCGAAAAGGTAGTAAGACGTGGTGCTAAATATTATTATTATGTTAATTTGATTGGAGGTAAAGTGTAAAACAGTTTAAGGAACAAAAAATCAGTACAGCCGGCCGGGATTAGACCAAGTGGTCACCGAAGTGGGTTACTTTCACGTATTCATACGTCAGTTATTCATGTGGTCTCCCACTATCACTTTTAATGGATATAATCAATACTTATAAAATAATATTAATAATATAGTAATCGTTCATTGCAAAAAAAAAAATATATTTTTGATTTTTCTCTAAGGATCTCCTTGTGAAAACGAGAAATTATCTGAGTCATAAAAGGCACTAAAGATTGTTTCAGATTTACATGCGTCAAATCATAATATTCTCTACAACTCTCATCTTTTACTAATCATATAAATATATATAAAATAATAAAACTAATGTTTTACACACTATCAATTGTGAGATAGACAACATATATGTATTGGTTCAAAGCCTATCTTCCTTCTGTGATTCTCGTAAACACACGTAGAAACATACATAGTGAAATCTCACTTGGAAAAAACAAAAACTCTCACAGCTTCCTAAATAAATATAATGTAATATTAGCTCAACTTATGAAAAAAAAGGAGGGTAGGGGGTGGGGTGGGGGTGGGGATAACAAACTTGTTGCTCAGGTGCACGAAATCTCTCACAATATCTGGGCTCATGGGTATTTGTATGTTATGAATAACCTTCTTAAGCTTATCTAGTTGTCATAGCT
Source organism: Timema douglasi (assembly GCA_901482245.1). NCBI lineage: Eukaryota > Metazoa > Arthropoda > Insecta > Phasmatodea > Timematidae > Timema > Timema douglasi. The sequence goes on along the minus strand of CABEEJ010000320.1, from coordinate 87,230 downwards.
TTATACTGGTAGTTGGACAGGAAAAATATTTATGGGAAACACACAAATAAACAATTAAATATTAATGCGGGTGAATGTATGAGAATAGACATGCATTTTATTTTAGATAATTTGTTGGATTCATGTTATATTAAGTTACACGAGTTAAACAACATAACCTGCTTGGGGAGCTCCAATAACTACATTTCTAAGGTAATATAAATATACTTGAAATGTAAAAATATAAATACTGTATATGTCCAATATATTATATAAAAATTTTAATCTGGAAACAATGTTCACGATGCTAAAATAAAGAACCTCGAACAAATTTTGAATCAGACCACCTCACTTCCACTGGGAATAATTCAAAAACGTTCCAAACTGGAGTTAAAAAGGTGAGTTCTCACCAAAAATACACCACTCCCTAAATGGTAGATTTAAACTGATGATACTAAAATGGAAAGGTAAGAAATAATAATGGAAAAGTGAAAATATTCTGAAAATATAATAGAATTGATATAGGATATTAACTTTTCTTTTTAAATTGACAGATCATGAAATTCAAAGCTTGCAGCGCTTAAATGCCAACAAGATTCCCTCTCTTGTTTGGTTTTTATCTTATTTCTCTTTCACACGCTAGTTCTTCTGATTGCTACTAGGGACACCAGCGTGAACACAACAAAGGCAATTGCCTCCGTGCGCGAAACATTGGTTGTAAATAATATTGTCCATCTCAACGAAAACAGAAAGGATTATTTAACCCACACTGGTTATCTATATACTTATATGTCCTTTTATATTCATAGATACGTTCAGATACCATGTTTGTTTGTATAAAATAAACGTTATGGAAATACAGTATTATTGGCCAAATTTTCAAGCTCCATGTGCTCGTATTTGAATAATATGTAGGCCTAAAGTTAACATTTACAAGACTTTATTAAAAAAAGCCAGGGGAAAGGTATGTTATGTCACAACATATAATATATCTGTATGTTTCATTTAGGAAATAATTGAAGAATCATAATTTTTAAAACGTTCTACGTTTTAGTTAAGAACGATTACCTCGGCTGTGAGATAAGAACATTTTCTACGCTTTCTTGATTTTCTATCGAAGACTAATCAGCTAATTGAATAAAAATATTTATTTAACCCCTGAATTTTGTCCTTTAAAGTTAATTTTAAACTATTTTCACCAAATATGGCAGAACTATTTAAATAGGTTCATACAAATATACATAATATACATTATATTATACATACATACATACATGCATAATACACATTATATATTTAATATATTTACTTCATATTAAGATGCCAAAACAATTATAATATATTCTAGTTCATAATTGTTTGTATCAAAGCTGAAACAATGTTTCCTTTCCTTTTTATCAATCGGGTTATTTCACTCAAACACTGTACATATTATTTCTTTGTCATATATTAAAATAGACTAAACTTTAGATGCTCACGTCGTGGAAAGATCTCCCTCGACACTTTCCGTCGGTTGTAAATGATGTCCTGGCGACGGTACATCGCCTCTGTTTCCCACATACACCCTTCATATCACCGGAACTCAACTCTCCAACCCCGCCCTGAATGATTGATCACCAAGTAGCCGTCGACATGTGTGTCATACATGAGACCACATGCGACACACATCCAAACGGTGGACATTTGATAATATGACGCAATATTCGCGCGGCGAGCGAGGAAAATACCATGACATTAGGTAAGGTCCATGCTATGAATAATCGTAAAATAATAAGATAATTTGGTACATTTGCAGACTTCAAATAACATATTGCTTAAGTTACCGTAAACGGAAATATTTAATTTCGTAAGTTGAAAAATTACACCTGGGACTGAGCAAGGGTTCCGGGTTCGATTCCCGTGTCCAAGTGAATTTTTTCAATTTACCTGCATGGTGGTCCAACCTCAGATGACGGTTACATAACCAACACTGCCAGAAGAAAACAGCAATGTCTAGCTGACAAAGCTTAGGGGAATTTGCTAAAAAAAAGTTTTTGTAAGATAAGACCTTCAAACATAGTGGGGTTAGTAAAAAAGAGCTTATTTTTAAGATTAGCGTCAACTTTTAAATACAGGTATAAATGGTAATTCTGCCCCAAGTATAATTGGACGTTGATTAAACGAATTAATTTTTTCAGTAGGGGCCTACAAGGGTCTTCGTATGGTTATCCAAATTGGCCTAAGCTCGTTGCTTCCCCGGAAAAATCTGCAATGGACAAATACTTATGGAATTGATTTGACGACCATAATTTTGTCACAAAGAACAAATTAAGTTTGTTTAATAGACTGTGTAATGTTTAAATAATTCAAGAGATGAATTTTTTTAATTGTATAGTTTTAAACTATACAAGCTTACAAAAACGTGTTTGCGATCAAAATAAAGAAAACTGTATAATAATGATTAAAAGTTAATATATATGGGTAATTTAAAACAAAATATATATTTTATTTGGATTTTTTCCTTAAATTAAGATACAAATGGGGGAAGTATTCTTTAACTTTTTTGTTCACTCAACGAGTTCAAATGTTAAAAAAAACTAATTTAATTATTATTTATTATTATTAGCACCGCGTCTTACTACCCGTTCGGTTTATACGCACTTACACTAATGTGTAATGGTAGGGTGATTGTGAGATGATATTGTGAGATGAAATGGAGGACCTACAGTTTAACGTGGAATCCGAACCACGGTGGAGGCCTGGCATTCCCCACATTCACAAATTGTAATTAATACACGTCTTGTCAGAGGTGAAGGAAGGGTTTGGTAATCAAATAAATCTGTGCTTAGACCGAGGATTGAACCTTGGACCCCAACACAGAAGTCCGACACCTTACCCCTAGACCGCCAGGTCACCACTAATTTAATTAATTTCTGAGGAGATTAAAGACATAAAAATTTTATTTTTATTAATCAATTATTTTGTTTACCATGCGATTTGAGAGAAATGTAGGAATAGCAGCACTGAGTCCTCATTACGGTAAAAATCATCGAGGCTCAGTATTTGGTACTACTTTGACCAAACCCGATAGAATGGCTTAATCTGAAACCTATTTAAGAATAACTAACAAATATTTACCTCTATTAATGCCCAAAAGCTAATAGGCCTATGTGGGAAGTAGATTACCACCGAAGTAGGTAGGGATCCAAGTTAAATTCCTGACCCATGTTTAATAATAAATGATGCGTTCGAAGAAAAATACTATTGCAAGTGATATATCATAGCAAATGTATTTGATATGTAAAGTAAGAATAAACTTTATTAGGTAAAGTATATAGTTGTATTGGAGATGAGATGACCCACTTCAGTGGTAGAATGGTCTAAGGAACCACTTTTGCAATATACTGGACTGTCGATGAGAAAGATATCAAGGTTCAAATACCGGTCGGGTGTACTGCATCAGTTTCCTAACACGCAAATTTGGGTACACAGTCTTTAAAATGTAACCTTCCTCATCTCTAACATATTAAAGTAACTAGTACATATGCGTATAAGCCATATAATTAGTAAGACGTGGCGATAGACAAAAATATTAAAAGTGTCTAGGATGCATTTTTCATTTATTCACGGTATTTAACGTGCGCTTCCTGAACCGACTGCATCACTGTAATAAATTTACTGGTTTTACACGTGGAATTACTTATGCTCTTCCAGTCCTGACTGGAAAACGGTGATATTGATTACTGATCGGGATCATTCCATGACGTGTAGTGGTTTTCACGTACGTATGTTTTTCCAGTATGAAAATGTAATTAATTATGTTAATGCGTCATAGTAGAGATGTCATTAATTTCAACAGTATTAGTGGAAATAGCCCATTGCTTAATGTTGCACGCCATTATGTATTTAAATAAAGCCAGGAAAGTGTTGTTATTTGCTCTAAATGGCATTGTACTCAATCCATAATGCGTTTGAAGGGTTTTCTACTGTAACAATAGGCTTACCTCAAAATAATGGTTCAGCTTATTTAAATATAACATTGTTTAATGGTTTTAAATAATTTTAATTGTAACAATCACGATAATTTGCAATTATTGTATTGCTGGTAGGTCTAATGACCAAATAAATCTACAATCATGTGCATTAAAATTTTGGGCTTGGGTTGATATTAATTCACCACAGAACCCTTGCACATATTTTCCTAATTTCCACTTTTTCACTAGTTCACTCACATCATAATCTTCCATCATTAGTAATAATTTTGAATTTCACTTCTTCTTGATATAGTAACTTCTTAAAGTTTATTTTTATTTTTAGTAGTAATATAATTAAACTTGAAAGGCAAAGGGAATCACTCACTACCTACACAGAGCACAATACAAGATGGCTGCCGTAAGCGGCACCCATGCGCAGACCGCGTTGTTTTCATCCTAATGGTAAAAGATACGTCGTTGAATGAGAACACTGTAATATCCCATTCAGAACTGGTATGCGTGAAGTGCAGTCTTGCCAATTGTACGATCTGGATACTACTTTTGATATCATTTCACCACCTGTACAATCCAATTTTAGGATATTTACTGAACGTAATATCCTGTGACCCTGCTATAAAGTAACAAATTTTACATCAATTATTATTATCGGCGAGTTTTTCAATATAATGTCAGAAAATAGTATCTTACCAGTCTAAATACAATCCAGTTCAGGTTCATGTACTATCGCTATAGGTGACCTGGCGGTCTAGGGGGTAAGGTGTCGGACTTCTGTTCTGGGGGTCCGGGGTTCAATCCTCGGTCCCGGCACAGATTTATCTGGTTGTCGAACCCTTCCTTCACCTCTGGCAAGACGTTTATTAATCACAACTTGGGAAAGTGTGGAATGCCAGGCCTCCACCGTGGTTCAGATCCCACGTTAAACTGTAGATCCTCCATTTCATCCCACAATCACCCTACCATTACACATTAGCGTAAGTGCGTATAGTCCGAACGGGTAGTAAGACGTGGTATAATAATAATAATAATAATACTATCGCTAGAGAATATAAAGTTGGCAACACTGGCGTAGTATCAGGTGACGTCAGTACAAGACCACTCCATTACAGACAAGCTTTGTAACCGGACTTTACGCACAAGTTTCACGGAGCCCCAGAATTTGTTCCATTTTACAGATTCTGTTGAAAACCCATTTTTTGACATGTAATATTACAATTACGTGAAATGTAATCACAGCGAAACCCTCGTTTGTAAACCAAAACTACTGGCATTGAACCTGGATTCAAGACAAAACAAAAATTCCATGTTTGTAATGTTACACCCCTTACCTCGATTTTTCTCAGTGATGATTATATGAGCACACTACTAATAAACTAACTTAAATCTAGAACAGACACAACATCCAACCCCCGACCCTTAATTCACCATTGTGAAAGAGGAAACCAACATTTCAACAATTATACATTTTTTCCGGTCATGCTGGGAATGTAACCCGTTACCCTTATTTCAATATACAAACACACTACCGACTAAGTTAAGGGGTTGGACAATGCGGGATGTAGCTATCCAGTTCAACTATATTTATATACATATCAGATGATTTTTATCTTTTGTAGATCTCAACTATTATTATTTATTAACACTGTTAACCAAATTTGTACACGTGAATGTTGGTAATTGTATTCTGTAAAACTTAAACACAGTTGGTAGAAACTAGCATTAATTTAATATATTTTATACCCACATAAATAATGATCAGACCATTAGAGGATTAATAACTACAGTTTAATTTTTGTTTTATAGATTACATTAATTGCAATTATACAAATTTACTCAAAGCTAGTACCTCTAATTTTGCATATTGTAAGTAGCATAGTGAACAAAACTACTATTTCAATCTAAAATTATGATATTATTAACACTTAGAAGTTCAATTTTTGTTTTATTTAAACCAGCAAAGCTTGTTTCAAGCTTAATTTCCATTCCATACAATTAATTATCGAGGGTGTGGCTGAGTTGGCTCGATATGGATCTATACTGCTTTGATAAAATTTTAACAGCTTGACAATTTGCAAGAGTGACTAATTGAAAAGAATAATGGAGGTGGAGGGGAGGAGGTGCAGTTCCTTTTCATCACAAAGCTATTTCGTGAAAAAAATAAGGATTTATTTGTCAGGCGTAATTTGTATTGTGTGGAATGATTACTACAGCTTCAACGTAATTATAAACTATTAGGAGTCTAAAAATTGTACTGAACCAAAACAGACGGAGGGCGATGAAACATAATAACATATTTTAAAAATATTACATCATTATGGTTTTATGTTACGTGAGTATCGTGAACAGACAAGTTAACCACAGAAAAGTTTTATTTCATTCATATAAATTTGTTGAAAAAATATATCTATATCACCACAGGGATAAAATATCGTGCTCAGCTGGGACCCTGGGAGCTTTGTATTCGGTTAGAATAACGATAAGTTATACGTGGGGGATGTTTTACAAAGGGTTACTTTATACCAGAGTTTCCACATATTTAAGTAGATTTTGGTGGGTTTTCATAATTTTGATATTTATATACACATACATTATATACTCTAAATAAATGTATATGCTATTTAATAATTTTAATTTATAAATGTATTATAGGATATATATTATAATTATACACAAAAGCTTATACTAAATATTTTATAGTTGAAAAATTTGGTAAAATGGTTTGCACTAGAGACCCTTACATGTTAAATTGGGGTTTAATACCAACTGTATTGGACGGACGAGGGAATTTTTATTTATTTACGTTGAATTACAATTCAATCTCTTCATATAGTGCCTTTAGATCAACTTGTGTAAATTTGCCACACCTTGTGAAGATATAGAATGTAGAATGCGCAGAATAAAAACCAAGATAAAAATTAACATCATGTGTAGTATATAGACGTAAATTTAAATGTATTTAGATATCCAATTAATCTATTTATTAATTTTATAAACAGGATACAAACTAGTTAATTTCACTTTAGTAAGTCATTAAATATCAAATACTTCTTAAACAAAAAGTAAATGAAACATTTTCTAATTGAGTTGCACCACATAATATAGAATATTTACTGCTGATTACATTTAGAAGTTTTCGTGCGGCCACTTTCATAAACCATCATAATGGGCGCTCCGTCGCTCGTAAAGGAAGATGAATAAGCTTACCCTCAGTTTTGCTAATCACTAACCAATTTCACCGTCACTAGCATGAATTAATTAGCCCCTGAGTAGATAAAAAAAACTAATTTTATTAAGTGCTTTCAAGCAATATTGAGAAAACAAAAGACTCCATGGTTCAGAAGTTATCACCTCGGTTGCGTGTCGGCTGTATTTATAATTAACGGGTTATCTCACTATACTATTATCACTATTATTTGCTGGATATAATGCGTTGTAGTAATATCAGGATGACGTAACTCAGTCTTAAAACATTTATTTCAAGACAAGGTTACGGAAGTTATTTTTTATACAATTGTCATGTATTGGACAAGCTATAGAGTAGCATTTAGTGCTCAAGTCGAGTTGCTGTGGTTATGTTTAAAAATAGTTTACTACCTTACACATCTAGACTCAGCCTTAATTAAAGAGTACTGCAGGACTCTGGTTAAGAGATGACCTTCAATGTTTCAGTGTTGGGACATTGTCACGCTCAGATAAAAAACATATCTTATGTCTAACTCTCCTTTCCTTATGAAATGTATCAGCTTTCTACGATACATATATGTTGTAGCTTAACGTATCTTAACTAACTTACTTAACCTAGTTAGAATAACATTACAATATCTATTAAACACTATCAAATCTTGTCTAACAAAATAAACTTATTTTCAATTAACATTATCAATCTTAATCAACTAAATGTCTACATTTTGTTGATGCATTTGCATTTGGCTACATTGATATTTAAGCAATAAAATTTAATGTAATAACCGCTTTATATTATTTTATATTTCATTCTATTACTTTTATACAGGCTTAGTCATAAAAATATATTAATTTAAACAATGTTATTTCATAATGTAGATCCACACAAATACTATTTAGTTTTTTTCTCTTATAGGCCCTTTTTATTACTACAGTTTTAAATTAACTATTCATAAACTATTATTTTTTAATACATCGCTTATATATTATGTATATGTAAGCTACATTTATTTTTAGTGTAAAAGAGAAACTCACCAATTAGCTTTTTATAACATATAATTTATTTTATTTAGTTAATATTGAAGTAATATTAAATAATTTGGGTAAAAGTAACAGTATCTGGTAGTTACTAAAGTAACTAAAACCATTTTAATATATTCATACATCAAGTCATGCTATCTGCAACTGTCACTTTAGATATACAGTGTCAATATCTATAAAACTACACAAATAATATAATAAAATGTTATCAATTTTGTCCGTAAAGAAATAAGTTTGAATTTTCTAAATTGTTCTTCCAACCAAAATCAGATTACAGGGTCTAACAAAGATCTATAATAGATCACTTTAGTTATAATTTCTGTTTTTAAGCATACCGTACATTTATAATTATATTCATGAAGATCTTTTGAATTTTACTTAATGAATGCTCTTTGTAGTTAACTTTTAAATATGATTCACACAAATGTTGCTGGCTCTCGGCAAACCTATTATTTTGCTAATTTAGTGTGAGTTGAGTGTAACAGGAGAAATCGTCATGAACTAAAAAATAGCAAGGAGGTTTCATCAGAACTTGATCTCTTACATTTATTAAGTAGATTTTTCAACCTCAAATGCTGACCCAAAAATGAGATGATGTATTATGTATTGTCAACAAAACTTCTAAACTCTCTTTACAATAATATCAGGAGCCATCCGTCTTCTTCAGAATCTTTTGTGAAGCTTTTCCAATGCGATGAACACCCGCCTGCTTATTTTTCTATTTTATTGCCCATATCTCATTCAAGTGGAGAGTGAAACCAGATAAGTTTTACTTATGCATTAGGATGAATCCTTTTCCGTTTTTTATTGGAGATGGGCCCTTATGATCATCATAAGTCTTAATTATATTCAAAATTAAAGGATTCGAGAATAAAATAATTTAAGCTTACAATTTCAATAACGACCTCTTTTGATTTTTATTCTTGATTGTTTAATATCGTTAATGGTGCTTACTAGTGGTTGATCTGAACCTGGATCAACTTATCCCAGAACTCAGACAATACATTTACTATGTATAGGATGGAAGTTTATATATATATATATATATATATATATATATGTCTAGATTTTATTTATATTTTTCATAGAAACTTAAAAATTAATGTAAAAGAACCCTCGAAAATGAAGAGCAAATAAAAAAATAAAATTAACGCCACGTAGGAAATTTAGCCTCCAATGAGTATCATGTATTTTGAAATTTGTATTTGAACTTAAGATTCAGGACTCGTAGGTAAAATAATTTTTAAGATTCAGATAAAAGTGCATCCGACCCATGTATAGGTTTTTCATAATTACGAATTGTTGGTATAATATATTAGAATAATATTCTTAAAATAAATTTGGTTTGAATTAATATAATAATGATTTAATCAATTAGATTATGTTGGTAAAATAATTATTAGTTGACTTAGCATTAATATTTTTTCAAACAAATAAATGGTCAGTTTTATTCTTTGGATCAAAATAAAGAACAATAAATTAAATTAAATTTGTTAAGTAACGTACTACATTTACTTACTTGAAGGCTTGTTTTATACCTATACAAAATGCTTTGTTTATTGGTCATTATATATTTGATTTAAAATGGTAATCATAAAATTGATAAATTTACATTTCTAACAAAACTGTGATTTTAGTAAAATTAACATTTTGGTTCAGAAATTGCTGTATAGCTGTATTATCATTTGATATTTCGTTGTTTTTTTAATTGAGGGAATATTTCTAAACTATCGACAGGATATGCACTGTTATGACTTAATCTAACCCTGGACAAGTGAAAGATTTTTTTTAAACTAAATTTACAAGAACACATTATTCCTACCACACTATTAAAATGTCAAGTTAAGACCAGACGGAATATTTACAATCATGCGTCACTGTGTCACAAGCTGGTAAAATAATTGACAACGAATATATTTAAACCTATTTCTGTTAAGGAGGATGAACAAAAACTCACCACAAAAGGAATAATTCTATATTCTTCAAACGGGCTACAAGTTAAATAAACATTAGTTGGTAAATCAATGTAACATAAAGCTTATATATTTTGTGTACTCGGATTTCTATCTATTGAAGGTCGAGAGCGGGTATTTTTTATTGATTTTAAATTATCAGATTGATTTAATTTTTATAGGATGTCTAAAACCTTGTAAAGTCTAATTCTATTATATTATTCAAATTATTAAAAACAAATATGAAAGTAAACATGTTATCATAGTTTTGTCAACTTGCATGGATGTATTTAGGATACTATATTTAATGTAAGTATAGGTAACTTAACAAAACAAATCTTATTAAATTAAAGGTAAGCTATAATGGGTGTGTAATGAAATGTTCTCAAAGCCGAATCGAGATTAGAATATTTTATACTAACTGTTTTATGCTTGAAAAAATATTATATTGTCTCTATTTATAAAACTTTATGCACTAAAATATTTCTGAAGATATTTTACTATACAAATGTTTTTAATATTTTGTTTTGTTCTGATGATTCCAGTTATTATCACAACATACAATTTAATTACTTCAGATTTTTCCATATGAATATTAATTTGTAATGCATATAACAGTTTGAAATGAAAATAATTGACCATAAATTGAGTACTATAACTCTAAAAAATATGATTGTCTATTTGTCAAAGGCGGACTTTTTTAAAGTGAATTTGAAGCTGATATTTGTTTGGAGGTCAAATGAAGTTTCGAATCTTCGCACATCTCTAAAAGCTACAATTATTTTAAAATAAAACTTGATACGGATTTTTGTGCCTCCTCATATTTTATATTCTATATGTCGTCAGAATATTTTGAATTCTTTCTCAAGTATAACGTATTCTCATCATTTACACTCCCTGACCTAAAGGGGTTTTGTGTGCGGCGTGGCGTGAATATTTAACCGGGTCAAAAAAAAAGTATAAAATAAAAGGTAGGCTACAGGGGAAAAAGGTGGAAAGTGCAATTCTAACTCAAATTGAGTTAGTGCTCCCATCTGTAAGAAAGTCATGAGACCTTTATAATGCACTTCAGATTATAGTTAAAAGAGATATCTGTCACATATAAATTAATTTTTGTAAATGAATAGTAATTTCTGGGGCCCTTATGAGCTTTGAGATATAAAATTGGCTGTCTTGGAAAATTTATGTAATGTGACTTAGCCCCTTTTGCCACTTCACCCTTAAAATTAAATATGTTTTTGAAAGGTTCACCTGGATATATTTTTGCTTACCTATGATAACTGAGGTTGTAATACACAATGAAAGTAAACTTAAGAGTTACACTTATCTACACAAATGTGTGATGTTAGCAGGGCCTGGAAGTTCATGACGTATCTTTGGTCTGTGGAGTCGGTCGCAATGGTAGCTTGGATATAAACACATTTTATGACACCCTGATATTGAAAACATTGCTTTTACTGTGCATATTTGAGGTATTTTATAGTTTATGCCATTTTGTGGATTAAAAAAAAAATAATAATCTTGTTTTACTCTTATTGTGCACTTTCGGTCATTTTTAGAATCATTACATTCAAAATCGTAACTTATAACAGCTAATTTTTAAATGCACAAATTCACGTTTACATTTACTTGAAACATTTGTTTTTTCGTGTAATTATGAACACGGTCAGACATGAAACAATTAAAATAGCCTAATGTTTTCTGACGGTAATAGTGACTCTTTAGAAGACGTTTAGGTGACATTCCATACTTGAAGTATATTCCATTAAAATCCGTGGATGTAGAACACAGCTTTTCCTGAAAACAAAACCTACAAAAACTTATTGGCCAATAATCGTAAACACTCACTCACTCTGAAGATGACCTTCGTTGTGCATTGCATTGCAGCATAAGGTAAATATAAGATTACATTCTCTCTCTATCTCTCTCATGCACACAATTGTTCTGCCATTTTATTATTTTTAAGAGGGATTTTAATCACCCAAGTTATTACTTATCTCTTCCTTTGCAGGATTCCCCTGCCATTACCATAACTAATTTGAAGAAAAATTATATTTTAAATGTATTTTTTTAAGAGCATTTATTTTTATTTTTGAGGATATAAAAGAATTTTTAAGTGCATCATTTCGTTTAAAGGGCTTTTTTTTTAATTTGAGAGCATTAATACACCATTTTAAGCGCATTTTTTGGTAATTTAAGGGCCTCAACCCCTATAACCTGGTATTCAGACTTAGGAAATGTCTACTAAAAATTTAAAGTAGTACAATAAAATGCAAGTACTTTTATATGCATGATTTTGTTTATTTTCTCAAGAATTAAAAAAAAAACGGGTAGTTTTAAAAAAATTTGTTTTTGTATTAGATACAAAACTTAAGTTTCTTGAAGAATCACTTTTAGTTTTAACTCAAAATTACTTTTATTAATTTTTTTACAAATGTATACTTTTTTACCATATTTTATAAATGCTGTTTACAGCGTTCTATATTTTGTTTTAAAATTAATGCAAAACAAAACTTTTATCAACCTTCTTTCATAGTTGTTTAATTTTTTCCAAAATATGCTCAGATACAACAGGATTGTGAAAATATAACATTGAAAAAAAAACGAGCCTATTAAGTAACTTTATAGCTATTTATTTGTTAGCTTAAATGTTTCAGACCCCATACTCGCTAATTAAAGTTTTTTTACTTAATTTTTATTTTACTTTCATCAAATTTAAGATTATCTTGCTCTAATTTAAGGCATTATTAAAGCTCCTGATCATCACTTATCTAAAAAATATAGTGTGTTGCTATCTACTTTTGTACCAAGGGAAGTATTTCAAAGTGAAAACGTGTTTTCTGTAAAATTTATGCTTACGCCATGTAGGTAGGCATTGCTGTACTACTCCCCTGCGTAGTATGTAGCCTACCAGTTCACCATCATACCAGTTTGCAGACGTGTCTGACGTCTAAAACAAGAGCTTAGGTTAAAAGGGAAATATCCTACACTAAATATTAATTTGATAACACTCATACCTTGCCTAATTTCACACTAAGCTGAGAGAGAATTTAAATACCACCGGGATTCAAATCATAGTTTTTTCTGAGTGGAGATATTTGAGTCATAACGAGCAGAAAATTTGGTCCAGTTTCAAGGATTATAATGCTTTTTATTTTTAATTTAACACTAAGGCTCGTAAAAGTTAAAACTGAAGAGTAGGGACTATATTCAATTACAATAAACATAGCTTAAATATCGTGTAGATGGCATTTAAAATCCTATGGAGATTTTTTTAGAAAGTCTTTAATAGTGCACCTAGTCTAGATTTGAACCTATCCTACACTTTAACTGTGACCAAGCGGAATGCGAGTATAACGCCTTGACCATTTGGTCATCACTAAGTACTATATGTATATTGAAAGTCTTGCAATAAAAATAACTGAATTTAATAGTGATTATTTTGTAAAACTATTAGTTCAGTGAACAATAGACCTCACTCCTTCCATACTCTTATCGTTACTATAGTTTAAAGCCTTTTATTTGGATTTCAACTTGAAACACATTTTATCCTTGGTGACACACTTGCGATATAAGTATTTTATTTTAATATGCCCTAGATACTCGATAAATTGCTGAGACAATTAAATTAAAATCACTTGGGATGAGCTACTAAACAAAAAACATTTTGAGAGGCCCTCTGATTAAAATGGATGTCCAAATTTACAAACCATGTACTTACATCATTCTGCCTAGGTTCAAGGAATATCTCTGCCGAAATCCGTTAAAATTGGTCCTCACATTTGGCAGTTATCGTAGGATAAATAGACAGACAAAATGTCAAATGTTCAAGTTAAAACAGGACCTCAATATGATCAGTCATTATAATAATAGGATGGCTTTAATTAGTTAGTAATTATATTGAATAACACTACACAAATTAATTTTGTTAATTTTAAAGTGACGTTATTTATTATCGTTAAAAATTTGATAATAATGAGAAATAGTCTTATCATACTAAACATATTATGTAAAAACAACAGGTCATATTCTTTCGGAATACACACAAGATAGATATTGACAAAGATAACGGGTAAACATTTCTTTCTATTCAACTATCCTTATCGGCGAAAATTTTATTTCCTCTTACCTAAAATCTGAACGGCTAGCTGTCCCAACAACCCCACGTAGCGTAGAATGTTTACGAATCTGTCCGTGGACCACTCTTTTCTGTGAAGCCAGGTGACTTATTGGAGATTCCCTTTGGCCACCGTGAGGTTAAGGGTCACTACGGCGCGGTCATTCATCCGAAGCAGCGGTTAAACGGCCCGGAAACTTTCACCTCGCCCGCCCGGAATGACCGTTCTGTTCCGGGGTCAGATTCCGGACGAGTGTACCCTGCCCGGAGATTTCAGATACCTTACACCGCCTTTGCTGAAACGGCACACAAATGAACTCGTGATCCAATCATTTCTTAAATGAATCAGAATAAATGGTAAAATGGTTCACATTACGATAAGCGTCCATTCATTACGATCATTACTGTGACCAATATTAATAGTATTCATTAAATTACTAAGACACGTTTCGGTGATCGAAAGGGTGTCTCTCTTGCAACAAACTGGACTGCCAATGATGGTAATATCATGATTTGATTTCCGGTGGGGTAAACTGATGCTGTTTTTTTACTGAATAGTTTTCCGCTCTCTCCACCTAAATACAGATACATTTCATATAAATTCAACCTTCCTCAACCCCAACGTATCAGTGTAATTATTGAATATGGTTATAACTCGAACGGGTAGTAAGACGTGGTGCTAATAACAACATATGGTATAGGGCTTTCTTATTTTATTAAGTGTTATATTTTTAATAACGATTGAAACCCTATAAACATTCTAACTCAATATTAATTCCCAAGTACCGTCAACTGATACTTGATGGCTATCTACAGGATCAGTCTTGATAGCCGAATCAAATTAATTTAAGTGACCAATGACGTGAGCATGGGGATCGAACCCGGGACTCCTTGATTTTGCGTGCCAATTCTCCACCATTGAGTCATCCTGGCTGGCTCTCTCGTATCCAGAGCCTAATTTCACTAGTTGGCAAGATGAACCTGTATAGTTTAGTGGTAGAGTATTGGTGCGCAAAGCCAAAGATCAAGGGTTTGGTTCCCATTTTCAAGTTGTCATTCTTTACTTAGTCAAAACTTGAATTAAATTTAAATATGTCTTCCATTTAAATATTGATGAAAACTTTGTGTTTACAATTTTAACTGTAAATTATTTTACTTTTTCAGTATATTATCTATTTATCTACTCCATTCATTTTAATTATAGAATTTATGTTTTTTAATTCTTTTTATGTTCAAACCTCAAAATCTTTAACAGTGCTTCAAGATATATCTACATGTATTCTAAAATTATTTTTTCATTTGTTTGAGGTATTTAACGTGCACTTTCTGAACCAACTGACTATATCAGCACATAACTTATGCTAACTTAAATCTAGAACAAACACAACATCCAACCCTACGACCGTTAATTCATCACTTTAAAAGGATAAGCCCACATTTCACCAATGATCATTTTTTTTATAATGTCGGGAATAGAACCCAGGATACTTAGCTCTGTGGATATAAACGCTACTCACTGAGCTAAGGTCTCTAAATTGATTGAATCTATTCATTTATATGAGCTCGATTTATTTCAAAACTTTACAAATACTCATTCAATTCTGTTCAAGTATTCTGTTAAAATATTTCTCAATGAACTTGTGGCAGTTTACATACAATAATCCCTCTTCTAAGGAATGTGTAGTCTGCCACGAAACCTCTCATAGGTGAAACAAAGCTCTTCTTCCATCTTGAACCAAAGCTAGTGTAAGTGAAGAGAAACTGTAATAATCACGTTCTCGGGCGCTTTCTATGGGCTCTTTCTCTGTACAAAAGGAAAAGGTATCGTTATATATATCTGAAACGGAGTGTGTCTGCGTCATCAGTTCATAAAATGTAATATTAACACTATTTTGAAGTTTTTATTTGGTTTTGCAATAATAGTAGACACTAAAAAGTACGGTGTTTATAAATAGTGTCCATACCTTACCAAATTCTTTTCTTGTGGTATCTTTCCCCCAACATATATCTTAGTAATACGCTATCAACTATTTAATGTATAGATTCATTCAACACTATTAACCAATTTGTTCTAAACTGTGGGAGCAGAATATTAAGTTATTGTTAAAATATCATTGCCCGATCTTTCAAACTATCTCAAAAATCATGTACATAAAATTGATCTGAGAATCATGTTTATGAAAGTTTATAAAATAGGTTAGAATTACAAAATAAAAATTTCAAGTAATTTTGATCGTTTTTAAATTAACAAAAACTGTCAAGTGTATAACCCGAATGGGTAGTAAGACGCAGTGCTAAATAAAAAAAAGGTCAGGTTTATAAGATAAAGTCATAAATCTAATAACGAGTAGTTCAATGTTTAAAATCCACAATTATTCACTATAAAAATACAAATTGTTCACAATAAAAGTTAAATATTAAATTTTAACTCTAATCAATTTTTTATGGCTATAAAATGAACAAACTTTTTATCTAATACATACGGTATCTAAATATACTGATTTTAAGGGCTCATTCAAAAAAAAGTTCATTAAATTGTGTATTTGGAATCTTAATTAGTGCTTGTACGATTAAATAAAATTTGATTCTTACTTCGGTTCTGGTTTTGATATTATCATAAATATTAGGGTAAGTATACTTCTCAATAACATAATAAAAATTCCAATATATTCCCTTTATTCTCAATTATATTACCATTCGTAAGTATTGATAGCAAAAAAAAAGTATTAATTGCAAATAAATACGGCCGCTACCAGAGATGAACATAGGATATTTTCCTGCTGCCTCACTTTTAAGGTTTTAATTGGTAAATGTTTCTACTCGAATTCTTATTGACTGATAAGTCTCGAGTTCAAGAGCTTTTTATGCTCATGTCATACCTAATGCGTAACGAGTCAAACTAAATCAATTTAATGAATTTTGCACTATTTACTGTATTTCGGCTGTAAACGATTTCATTAAAAGTCATGTATTTAAACTTGATGCAATGTGTTTTATCCCCTATTTAATATTATTTCTGCGTTTTTCATAAATATAAACCCAGACTAACTAAACGCATATGATAGATATTTGACAATGACTCCATAATACTAGCTAGTTTTTATTAACAAGAACATAATTTCAACTGATTTTAAAATTTTCACTATTTTAAACATTTAAATTCATAAAAATGGCACCCGGAAGAGTTCTTGAGCCCTGGTCATACGGTTTTATTGGTCTACTAGTCTACTAATTGAGAAATCTTCAAATGAGTGATAAAGCCTTTTAAAATCCATCATCCTCACTCCTTGTAATTCGATTAGTTAGTATGAAATGAAGATGGATCGTCTTGATATTAAAATGATTAACACTATAAAAAGTAAATGAATACAACACGAATAGGTAGCTAGACGTGGGGAAAAAATCACAAGTAATTCGGGAAATTGAAATTGCCTTGAAAATAAGATGAAAAAAATCACATGTATTAGATCTATTATCAAATGTGACCCCACCGGAAATTCAGTCTGGTTTGAAGATACCTCCAAACATATTTGCAGTCAAAATGGATCAAAATTGTGCTTTGTATATTATAAGTAGTATTGTCCTATTGTCTTCCAAAAGTGACATGACTTGATGCAATGTAAAGAGCATAGAAGTTAGCGCCAGGTGGAGAAGGCCATCTGATTGGCTGTGCGTGTGACGTCACTTAGTACACAAACAAGTGCAATACAAACACAAAGTTATATGAAAGACGAACTAAGTTGTTAAAAATCAGGACACATTTTGGAGCTTTAAATAATAAATAAACCTTTAAAATCCACACCAATGTCCAATTAACGTCGTTACACTACTTATTAAAATATATATTTATGTTTGGTTGTGGTGGTATTCCAGCATAATTCTGTATACTTGTTGAATTAAGCAACGACTTAATAAAATTCCTCCAAGTGGCGCTACCTTTTTATTTTATTTACATCAGTGGTTACCAACATGTGGGTCGTGAAACACTTCCAAAAGGGGCGTGGAATAATTCGGAAATAACGTTACTAATCATATAACAATTGAAGATACTCTTTATTTAAACAAATTTTCCAAAGTATTTTAAATTAATAAATAATGTGCAGTACCCACCAGTTACACATATGCCATTAGCAAGTTATTGTGATTATTTAATAGTGAAATAAAAATATGATTTTTCTTTTAATTTATGTGTTTTATTTTCTTAACGGATACCACTAAGCTGTCAGAACAAAAAATTATGTTGCTTGGACCTAACGGAACTGTAAGGTATTATTTTTACCTAGGAATTCCACGACAAAACTACTGGAAAACTGAGGACACAGTGAATTAAGAAAGTTTGGGCACCTCTGGTATAGAAATAAACAACTGTTTGGTTATCTTCCCTCAAGTTGAGAGCCCGAGATTCAAATCTTTACTAGTTCGGAGGAATAAGAACAAATGACTATATAATGTGAAGCTATTTATTGCTCTCTTTATGAATTTAAAGCATCGAACTAAAGCATTCAATCTCTTTTCGTCGTTATTTGTTTATCAATACAACAGTTTATAAGAAACTAAGCTAAATAATTCTTAGGGCTCAACGAGGAAAGAACTCTGTCGAGGATGTACAAAGACTTTGCAAAAAAAACACGAAACTGACGAGGATTGGGAACTATAAGCAATTCTAAATATATATATTTTTTGAATATTTGTTTTTATTGTGTAATTGGTTTAGAGCTACATTAAAAATGTAAGCTAAGCAAGGCAAGTTATCTAACTTTCAGTTTTAAAGGAATCCTCAAGAAGCTGAAAAAATACTTTAAAATAATAGTTGATATATTTTTAAGTCATCGTAGTAAATTAATTATTAAATTTTATTAATTAATTTATATTAAATACCACTATAATTCAAAAGCTGTATTTTTTACTAGATTAAAAAACGTGTCCCTAGGTAAAATGTCTATATCGAAACCTACTGCTACCAGTACTTTTCTTTCGATATCTAATCTCTGCCACCGCCCTTCAGTTGGTTAGTGCCGTCCATCCACGCCATCCGGGGGAAAAAAAACATGTAGGTCGGAAAGACTTTTTCTATGGGTGAATGAGAGAGTACTTACCAATTTTGTCTGAAAAAGTAATGCATTATCATGCCTTTCTGGGATCTATTACACGCTTCAATTGGTGTGGAATCGACAGATTTACTTTTCTTTAAAAGAATTTATAATACATATTTAAATCAATAAGTAAAAATCTGTCAGTCTTGGCCAGGTTTCAACCCACGAACTTCGGGTCGTGAGGCCAACATTTTACTACAAAACTACCAAGATCGACTTGGACAAATTTTAATGTGTGAAAAATTTAATACAGTTCATTATATTACACAAACCCGCACAACTCACTCCCTGCTTTAATATTTGAGGTGTATAAGTGTTGGGTAGCCGATTTCAGATCTCAACTATTGATTGATTAGTATCTAGTAGCGGGCTCAAACGTTTGGGTATTGAGGAATGTCCGGAGGAATGCCGTAACTGAGGTTTGAATTCCTATGATCAGCGATCTATGGTTTCACATAGGTAGGATAGGAACTTAGAAACGATTAACCCAATTATTATGTTCAGTCTGAGTTGAGTCTAACAATTCTACATACTGACCTTGTTAAAAGGTTGAATGGTTAATACACACACACATATACACACATACACCCACCCACCCACACACACACACACACACACACACACACACACACACATATATATATACAAAATACTAATATTCAATGTATATATATATACATTACTTTATTTGATAGAAAGCGAGATCTAAGTTTTGCTCTTAAGTACATATTTTCGCGTGAATCTAAGTTGAATTTTTCTTTTATTGAAATATAAAATCTAAAATTTAAACTTTCTAACTCGTCACAAAAATGTTGATAATTTTCGCATACATTTTATTGAAAACAATATTCTAAGAAACCAGTCAACTTCTTAAATAATAGGGGATTTCTAAACGTTTTCAACTTTATCATACAGCCCTCCGAAACAGAAGTGGATTTCGAAGTAAAAAGCTATTTACTGGTGAAATGTAATCAAGCTAAGTTTATTGTAGTATTGGAAATATGCTCACGAGATTTAAGATCACATACTAACATAACCCATCGTAAGTTTGCTGGCCTTGCTGCAAAGTAGTGACAAAACATCATTATAGAAAAATATTTTACCTTCAATGGTACCAATCTTACTTTGAGTAAATTACGCCATGACCCCATATTTTAAGATAGATTATAGTAGATCAAAAAAAAAAGCCAAGGTTGATACTTTTTAGTGTAGGTTTATAGTATATTTAATAATATCTAGGTAGGTATGAATTTTTTGTAATGCTCAGGGGTGTCCAATGTAAGCAAACCATTCCATTGAAAATGAGTGGAATGAGAATTATATTTAAATTAACCAAGTATAATAAGATTTAAATGAATGAGAATAGTTTGTTTACCATTTTAGGGTGTACTGATATTTAAAGAAGCGGTAACACCTTGCTGGTCCCCCTTTCAGTACTAATCCTTTAACAGCCACATAGTCAATTCTGTATCCTTCAGATGGCTTAAGAAATTAAGATCAAATCACAGAATATGGAAGGAGAAGTTTAATGTAATGCATCTACGAATCTTATAAGGAACATAATTATGTTTATGTAGGGCCTATTGCTTAAGAATTAACTACTGCCTAAATGTTTTTTTAGATCCTGCCATAACGATAGGCCTACATTTTTTTAACTATAAAAATAAAGTATTAGGAACAAAGCAGTAAATCATCGAACTTTAAAAAAAAGTTATTTGCAAGAAGGAATAATAAATAATCAATTTAACAACCTTTTTTGTGTTTGTGTGTTAAAGTAACATATGTAAGTTCTTATGCTAGTCTTTCCTCGTCCTTATTTAGAGCTTACTTCGCTCCGAGATTGCGTTGAGGTAAATCTGGCCCTCCCCGTAATGAAGACAAACTGTTATAACTTGTTTAACATGAGTCGTAGGCGTCTCAGACGATGCTGTCGCGCGTTTATCCATTCCTCTTACGCGTTCACTTTCGGTGTTGATGTTTTACTTACAAAGATAACAACCCTTTACTTAATCTTTATCTTTCTTTACCCTGAGAGTGGCAATTTATTCCATCCTTTGGATATGTAGTTTGTGAATTTCTGTGCTTTTAAAAGTCCTTATTTACTTATTTATTGTCTATTTATTTCCCCCTGAGAAAGTCTTTACCCAGTCTGATTTTCTATCAGTAGAAAAAATCAGGAATTACTTATTTTTTCTAACATAAGCCGACCCATTTCAGTGGCTACATTGTCTAAGGCGTCACTCTTTCAATAGACTAGACTGCTTAACACAGAGAGGTTGAGGTTTGAATCCCGGTCGAGTATACTAGGGTGATTTTTTCCAAAACTGTTTTCCACTCTTCCTCTAAGCAAATGTAAGTAGAATTCCTCTAAATTCAACCTCCCTCATCCTTAACTCATCAGCGTGATTAGTACATATTATGCGTATAGCCTGAACAGGTAGTAATATAATAAACTCTCCTGAAAAAAAATTGGGGATTTTTTTCCCCTTTTCTATCCACATTGCACTATGTCTTATTCACCGCGTCTTGGTACCCGTTCGGAATATACGCATGAATCAATTACACTAATATAGTAGAAATGAGTAAGGTAGAATTTTAGATTAAATACACCCTTATTTAAGTGAAGTGAGAAAGAAAAGCTATTATAAAAACACACCCTCAGTGCATCCAACTGGAATTCGAACCCCGGTCAACAGCAATCCAATCTATCTCGAGAGTCAAACGTTAGACCAGTACTGTAAAACTCGTTTGATCATAAAGGTCAAATTGAAAAATGAAAATATTTGTGTGGCTGTAGTCAATAAAACTCAATATTGTACCATTTTTTTCCAACTCAATTTTAAAATGCTTTTTATTACAAAAATAAACTTAAGACCAAATAAAACTTTATTTATCTTTGGTGGGTGAATTTAACCAGTAAGTTAATTGATCTCTTGTGAGTAAAGAATAAATGTTGGATTACACTCAACCACCTCGTTTACTAAATGTCTACAAATAATGACCAATTTTACTAGGCCCTAATTTTGTGGTAAATAAAAGGATTGGATTTAATTAGATAAAATATTGGATTTTGATATAAAAGGTCGGTAGATAAAATATTTATTTTTGGTAAAAAATAAATTTTATTTTAACTAGTATAGTGCAACATTTAGAAAAATTACTGATACCTTTTTAAATACATTATTATTAGCACCGCGTCTTACTACCCGTTCGGGTTATACGCACTTACGCTAATGTGTAATGGTAGGGTGATAGTGAGATGAAATGGAGGACCTACAGTTTAACGTGGAATCCGAACCACGGTGGAAGCCTGGCATTCCTCACATTCACAAGATGTCTTGTCAGAGGTGAAGGAAGGGTTTGGTAATCAGATAAATCTGTGCCGGAACCGAGGATTGAACCCCGGCCGCCAGCATAGAAGTCTGACACCTTACCCCTAGACCGCCAGGTCACCGACATTAAATACATAAATCAAAATAAATAAGTTTTAAAATAAGACATATAGCTTTCTTAGGCACTGTTTCTCTTTCTTCGCCCGTATTTGATCCCATTATTATCCGGTTAAGATAAATAAAATAAAGTTAAGTGTAAGAAAAGGCTATGATTCTAACTTCACCCAATTAAAGACGATTTTATTATTAATTGTTATCATTATTATTAAACTTAAAATTGCGACATCTTAGTTCAGTTGGTATCATATCTGTCTACTAAAATTAGGGTTCCCAGTTTGATTCCCGGCATGACCGAAAAATGTATCATTGGTGAAATGTGAGTTTATCCTTTCACCTTGAGGAATTAAAGGCCGGGGACTGGATGCTGTGCATGTCCGAGTCTTACGTTAGATTATAAGGCATATGAAACTTCGGCAGGTCTAACAAGCCGGTACTGGAAAATATAAGGTTTGAATTAAAAACTTACTCAGACCATATACTGGAAACAATACGTGGTGTAACCATAATTATTAAACTTAATAAGGCTGGGGAACTTTTGTTTTTGTTATTAGAATAGTATCATATTATTATTATAATTAGCACCACGTCTTACTACCCGTTCGGGTTATACGCACTTAAGCCCATGTGTAATAGTAGGGTGATTGTGAGATGAAATGGAGGACCTACAGTTTAACGTGGAATTCGAACCACGTTGGAGGCCTGGCATTCCCCACATTCACAAGATGTTTTGTCAGAGGTGAAGGAAGGGTTTAGAAATCAGATAAATCTGTGCCGGAACCTAGGATTGAACCCCGGACCTTTAGCAGAGAAGTCTGACGCCTTACCCTTAGACCACCAGGTCACTAATAGTATTGTTAAGTCTGATTTAAATTAACAAAATTTACCATAATTCGAATTTAAATGTCAATCAATCAATTTCGCGAAAAAATATTATTTGATTATGTTTTGTTTCAAGCATTTATTATGAGTACAAAATGTGATACAATATAATATAAATATGTTTTGATGGCCATGATGTACTTTTTTAAGTAAAAGTTCTTAAAAGCAAGTCTCTAGAAATTTCGGTGTCTCCACTAATTTCCAGATGTCCTAAATCTGAAATGGTCCGTTAGACCTTGTGACTACAGTCTAGGGTCCACATTGCTGTACGCAGCCAATTGAACCACAATGTGATCGTGCCCGCTGTTAGATCGTGGACCATCTCTAACTTTATTTTATCTTTGCTTGAAGTCGATAATGATAATCGATGCTGCCCGACACAATTTTGCAGTACTTTAGCCGATATCGGCCAAAGTAATACTGCGCTGAGTTCCGATAAACACCATCTTCGCCTCAACAGGCTACAGCGTATGGGATGGGTTAAAACGAACTAAAAAAACTCCTATAATTCGTTATTTTCTCTTCCTACGGAGATTTGAATCTATTGTTAACTAGTCATCAGCTTGTAGGGCTGTCCCAACATATATCTTGGCTAAGGCGGTAAGCTCTGAGCTGAGGTAAGGTTTTCTGTTTGAATCCCAGTCAGCTACACTAGTGATGGCTTTAACTATTGTGACGTCATATGGATTTCCAGTACTCTAATAAAGTGATTGGTGTTGAATTTACTATAAATATACTTTATTATTACTGTGTACTTAAATTGGTGTCAGCTGTGATCTAAGCGGGCACACAGTACTAAACGTAGTCCTAAAAATACTAGCCAGTATTTGCATAATTTTTATTTTCTCCTATCAAGAGAAATTAACGTAATAATGAGAATTTTTGACTTCGAGTTTATGATGGAACTTTAAATTTAAATTATGTGTCCAAACCCAAATAAATGGTACGACACAGTCGCACAAACTTTCTCCTCTTGTGTATTATAGCTTCGAAAATAATTTTCAAAATTAGGTTTTGGGTTAACTACCCTTAAGTAGGGACTCCTCATTAAAACAAAGAAATCGTCTTGTTAGTCACAATAATCACTCCGCATATAATTTATTTAAACCAAATTGATCAAAATCATTTAAAAAATTTAAATTTTCAAAACATAAATTATTTTTAAGCTACCTTAAAATTATTTTTTACTAAAATATATAAAAAGTATTCTTAATTATCATGAAAAGCTATTCCTAGATTCCCATTTTGAATTAATTTTTCAAGGTCAATTTGTTGAGAATTAAAATTTTCTATGACTGTCTTAAGTAAATTACCCTTAAATTAATTTTAGATAAATAAATATACATTATTATCAATAAAGTAAACTAATCCCTTAATACCAATTTTTAACCAAATTGCCAAATCATTTTGTTAACTAAGCAAATTTAAAAAAAATAGTCATCAGTAAGCTACCCAAAACAGAATTTCCCCCCATAAAACAAGTTTATAGCTTAATTTATTTTGTTCGTGTCAAACACTCCGCAGATATATATTTTAAGCAAAATACTTATAGCCATTTTCCAAATAATTTGAATTTTCAATAATCACTCCTCAACAAACGGCACTTTGTTGAATTTTTTCTCGAAACAAAGTAAACAGTGTTATTTATCATATAAACACTGCCAAGATACCCATTTGGAATCAAATAGTTTGGGTGATTTTTAACATATTTTCAGTTTTTGAAATACATTCATCAGTAAACTACCGATAAATTACCCTTAAAATAATACCGTTAAATACCGTTACTCTTAAAATGTCCTTTCAGTAAACTACCCATCAACGTGTGTTTGCCCAAAAACCAACAATAGGTTGTTTTTTTTTGTTAATCAAATCCTAGGTATGCATTTTATACAAATTGTTAGACCCATTTTCACAAATTTTGGGAAGTAAAAAAATAACTCGTCAGTAAACTACACTTAATTGAATAGCTAGGGTAAAAAATATCATTTTGTGACATAGCCTTATAAAATCTAAAAATTAAGTTTTGAACAATATTCATCAAAGGTTTTGGATCCGTTGCTAGGGTAAGACAGACAGAGAGACAGATCTGAGGACAGACAGGATAGTAAAATACACTTTTTTAGACTCGTGTTCACATAAAACGTTAAGAGTTGTTATAGTCCTGAGATCGATTTTTTCACGTTCACAACACTTTCTTTTGGAATGAGAAAATAAAAAAGTGTATCTTACAGTTTTCTCTATGTCCCTGACTACATAACTGAAACGGTTTGATTGATTTAGTTCAAACGTTATATTTAGATGTTATAGGACCTTGAGACATTTTTTATATTATTATTTTGGCCCTAGATCTCAAATAAGTGTAGTTTGGTAATAATTTATTTTTTTTTAATTCTAAATTTTTCGAAAATTGCTCTATTTTATATAAAAATAGATAAATATCACACAAAATGAGAAAGTTTATGTGATTGTTTCGTTTCTTTTATTATTTTATGGGTGTATAGCCCCTGATTACAAGTACAGGCTTAAGTAAAAATTGAGTCATTAAAGAAACATCCATTCATATTGTAAATTTTAAATAAATGATAAATTTCTTCTTAAGAACTTAATTTATCATTTTCAATTCACACGAATAACTGAGCCCGCCTTAGGTTGTGTTAAAAAAAAGGGCTTCCTTTAAAAATTTAAAAGTATGTATTTGTTTTAGAACTTATTTTAAAATGACATACATTTTAAACATGACTCTGTTCCTCCCCCCTCACTCTATCAACCCCTCGCCCACTTCTCTTTTAATCTACATTAGTAAAAAATTATTAATTTTAATCAATGAAAGCTGTACGATAGTTATCTAAGGCTTTTTCATTAAGACAAGATTAATAAGTATTTTTAATACCTAAATATATTTGAAGTGTGCAGGATTTTGAAACACTGTATATATATATGTTTATATAAATTACAAAATTATGTTATTATTTAGGATAATCAATTAGAAGGATTCTCAAAGCGTGCACATCAAATACCTCAAATAAATGGAAAAAATTATAAGTATTGTCTCCTATTTTATTTATTGAACATTGGTTAATATTAGCCAAAACGTTTTCTCTATACGTAAGGTATTTGACTTTATTTATATTATTAAAGGACACACACTGCTTATAAGTAACCAATAACAAGCTGATTCGGTGGCCGCATGGTCTAAGGCATTACTCTAGCAGTAAACTATACTGTCGATGACGGGGAGATCAAGGGTTGAGTCTATCTCGGAGAGGTATTATAAGTGTGGTTATTAAAAAAGGTTTTTTCACTCTTCTTCCACGCAAATGAATGTACACTTAATCTAAATTAAATCTTCCATACCCCTAACTCAGTATTGTAGTTATAAAACACGCGTATAACCTAAACAAATAGTAAGACGTGGTGTTAAAAAATAAAAAGTTATTTCCACACAAACATATTATAATTATTTAAATTTATCCACCGCGTCTTTATTCATTTTAGGAATTATAATTTAAGTGGAAATATACACACATTTTCTTGGTAAGCCATATAATAAAAAAAACATCCCCGATACACCCGGCCCGATTAGAAACCCAACCTCACCCCTTCACCGTGAAACTGGACCATATACATTTTTTAGCAAATGAACATATGTGGCAGCTTGGGAAATCTACTAGATCTATTTTAACTTATTCGTATGTCTTTCATCTGATCTGCAGATGTCATTTTCGATAGATATTATCAATATCTATACAACCCGCTTCGATGTGGTCGAATAGTCTAAGGCGTCACTCTTGCAATAGACTGGACTGCCAGCTATGTGAAGATTAGGGATCAAATCCTGATCTGGCGTGTTGTTCAGAAAAGTTATTAAAACGAAGTACTAAAAAAAAAGTTAATACGAGGTGTTAAAAAATCTACAAAACACCATGACGGCCTCTTTGGTCTAGTGGTAAGAGTTCCTGGCTGTAGAATTAGATGTCCCGGGTTCAATCCCCCGCACTTTCAAATTTTTCTGTGTGGTATTGAGTTTGGAACGGGTTGAAGCGCAACCTCACGAGGATATATGAGGATCTACTTGAAAGGAAATGTGGTAGTTTCATTCTATAAAACTGAGATTAATGACCGGAGGGATAATTGTATTGACCACATAACACCCTATTCTCACAAGTGTTGATACTATCATCTATAACTTACGGCGACCACTGGGTCGTTATAGCTCACTTGTGGGCTGTGATGACATGGAGTTTATTTTTATAAAATAACATTAATAAAATAGTAGAATGATATATATTTTGACCACAAAAAAAAAGTGTTTATTTTCTTAAAGGTACTCCCTATCAAAATTGAACTGTAGTAACAAAGCTGTACGCTGATCCTTTTGCTAGCGCTGACAGACAACGGCTCCAGCGGAGAAACAGAGAAACATTTTAGGTCATGGAGAGAGACAGAGAGAAGCTATGCAATACAGTGTGGGAGTTGGGGGAAACTCCTCGTGTCGGTATTTTTCGGTCCTAGACCAGAAATGGCTTCCTAGTCCATTACTTGTGGCGCCGTGGACTTTGTGGAACGTTTCAACAGCTGGAAACGATTGATCGGTTCTTCTTGATGCGAAGCTTAGTCATTTCAAACAAAATTATTTATTACTTTATAGTCTTAACCATTATATTTTACAAGATAAAATATATTTTTCCCATTTACAATCCATACTTTAATCTAAAACATAACAAAACCAACATCAGCCGTTTAATTATATAAATGTTTAATTTATTGCGTTCATCACAAGGGTTATTAATGGCTTAATCTCTGTAGTAATGCGGAGAAAGAATGTTTTTAGGAAATGCATTTGCATTAGAGTCGAGGATAGATGGGAAAACTAAACCCGAAATTGCAGTGCACCCGATTTAGATTCACGTCTCCGCTTTTACATCAGAGGCAAACAATCAGTATATTGGAACTTGAAGTCTTAGACCGTTTATTTACAGTTATGGGTATAATAAAGTATAAAAAAGGATTAGGTTTTGCCATAATATTTATGTAGGCTAAGAAAATGTGTGCTATCATATATGATCATATATGTTCATAAAATGAAGATATTTTATGCTATGAGCATTGCGCGATATCTACCGCACAAAGAGGTTTGAAAATTTTAATAATGAGTAGCTCATGTGCACTTAGAAGTCGTAAATTTAACATTTTGACTAAGATTTCTTTTTAATCAATAAAAAAACAGGTTCAAAGCAAAAATACTAGGGTCAACCCAGAGCTCATTAAACTAAGAACCTCGTTCCGGGCCTCAATCACCGGGTACTTCATATAATATAAGCTAAAATGTGTTTTAAGTGTTCATTTAACTAAATTATTTTAAAAGAAAAATTATTTATTCAAGCGTAGACCTTGGTGGTCTTGGCGTAAAGTTCTCACCTCAGTACCCGATGATAGTGGGTTCAAACCCATCGAGGGCCAACGGATCTTTCTTAGACGATAAAAATTCGTAGCACAACTTCCTTCGGATGGGGAAGTAAAGCCGTTGGTCCCATGTCGGTTGTGGTATATGAATTAACCCTAAAAGACATATAAAAATATATTTCCTGGCATAATTAGTTGATGCTTTCACTCTCGCTCATATACATTATTGTGTGCTGATATATATATATAATTCTTCGGTTCAGAAAATGTTCATTAAATACCTCAAATAAACGAAAAAGTATGAAAAGCTAGATCAGGCAAATTATTATATAACTCAAAATATTGCATAACATACAATGAACGCTGTATTAAGAGAGATAGTTAGTTACACGTTAAGAGTTTCGGCCTTAAAAAAATATCATAAAAGTGTAGAGGGGAGACATTTTTCGTGTGTGCGTTGGTCCATATTGCCAGTTTGCCTACAAAATATATTCTATGAGGTCAGTAATCATGGAACAAATAGTGTATGGTTTTGAAAGCTGTCGTAAATTTCCGTAGTGCGTTTATATAATTTGTTAAGAATTCCTGGTTCGATTCCCTAAATGGCCTGAAAATGTATTATTGGTTTCAAAGTAATTCATTAATGGCTTATCTATTGGCTGATATAATTCATGGATTTTAAGTACTTGATAAAGTAGTGTGCTGGTATGATAATTATTTTGTTGATTTTTTTTAGCAACAAGTCTAACTACTAACTGATCATATTGTACACATATGCATACTTATTAAATACGCTAGTGAGGAAGGCTGAATTTAAAGGAGGTGTACCCGCATTTGCATGAAGGTGGAACCAAAAACGATATTAGAAAAAAAAACATTCTCATTACACCTAACTGGGATTAGAACGTCGATATCCTTGGCATCGACATTCTAATCTATTGTGAGAGAAGCGCCTTAGTCCTTGCGGCCACTGAAGCGGGTGGTCGGTTTGTTAATGAATGCACAGCGTCACCATGTACCTGCACAATGGGGAAATCAAATCATGGGTTATGTATTTAAGTTTATATAAAAAAAAGCAAGGGAAACATAGGAAACTCCACCCCAATAAATACGTAAATATTTGGAAGTTTGGGGCATTTAAATTCAATATTGAAATATTATGTCTTTGCATAGAATATAAAGTAAACTGAAAATAAACTAATCATGACTTATTCTAAAACCTGTCTGAAACCCCTATCCCATTTATACCTCAAACATTGGTTTATATCACAACTGCTCTATTTATTCTTAAAGGTAAAATCATTTTTTTTTAAACACCAGTGACATGACTTTACACAGGCTAGCGTGTATTTTTTTTAAATTCAATTTAATTTTTGACCCGCCTCGGTGGCGTAGTTGGCTAACGCGTTAGTCGTGTTGAGCTGCTCGACTGCTGAGGATGGGGAGATCGAGGTTTTCGAATCTCGGTCGGGTGAACTGGGGGAGGTTTTTCCTAAATGGTTTTCCCACTCTCCCTCCACGCAAATGCGGGTTCACTTCCTCTAATTCAACCTTCCCAATTCCTAATCCATTAGAGTAATTAGTACTTAAAGCGTATAACCCGAACGGGTAGTAAGACGCGGTGCTAAATATTATTATTATTATTAATTTAATTTTTAGTATGGAATGGATTTCCAGTGACGTTGAGAACGCGGCTAGAATCCTGATTGGGTGTACTATAAAGTAAATGGTGTATCACTCTTACTTCGCGCAAATGCGGATACATTTACTATAAACAATACCTTCCTCATTTATATTCTACTAGGGGATTAATATGTTGCGTACAGCCCAGAACGAACACAAAGTCGCGTCGCGGAAACTAAATCCGTTCATACATTTTTCTTAACTGTCTGTAAAAATAGGATTTATTTCAGGAAAATACCTGTAACAAAATGTCGGAGAATTTCCTAGTAATCAAATATTGGCAACCTTGAATCACGTATACATCAAGTCCTTGCTTCGGCCCTTGAGTTTTCAACTGTCGCTTAGACTTTAATCCTGCCCTTGTAATTAATTTCAGTTTCTTGTTAGAGATTAAACTGTCTCTAACCCTCCATCCTCTTCGTTTACACATTCCCTCCTCCCCAATGGAGTTTCTCTTCGATCAGGATCAAGCCGGCGTGTTTCTCTGGTTCCGTTACTAAGGGTGGGGAGGTTCACTTAACTAGAGTGATTCCAGCAATTCACCCTTGTTATGAAATGCTCTTAGCGACTTGCATTTCTCTCATTGCATCAGTGGGAGGAGGCTAAATTAATCTAATGAAAAGTGAAGAGAAACCGACTTATTTCAAACCCGCATTGGTAAGCGCGTGGATTAAACGTAAGGCTCATTTAGTCTAATTTACCGGTAACGAGGGGTTCGAGGCTCGATTTGCGATCGGATATTTTGTGGGTGTTTTATTTCCTAAACATTTTTCTAATATATATATATATTTTTATCATCGCGTCATACTAAATGTTCATATTATACACATATATATGGTACAGTAGCCCCATGGCTTCTTTGGTGCTGACTGACATCTTTGAAAAGTTACCAGACCAAATTATGAATTCCTACGCCGAACCATATGATCTGTAAAAACATGTGTTTAGCAGCTGTCACTACTGACGGTCAACATTTAGGTATATACCTAAATGTTGACTGTCAGAAGTCAGCTGTTAGCTGTCAGTCAGCACCAAAGAAGTCATGGGGCTACTGTAATTACTCTAATTGGGTAAGGATGATGAAGAAAGGTAATCTACCAACATTTGCCTGGAAGGAGCGTGGGAAACCATTTAGGAAAATAACACCCTCAGTAAGCCTTCTCATTTCAAGATCTTCATATATATATATATATATATATATATATCCTATTCAGTGGCCGCATAGTCTAAGGTGCTATATCGTTAATGATTACTGTAGAATTATGAAGACGGGGCTACGATCCCGGTCGGTACACTGAGGGTGTATTTTCCTATTATGGTTTTCAATTCTCTCTATCCATGCAAATACGGGTTTATTTCCTATAAATTAAACTATCCTAACTCTTAAAATATTAGTGTAATTTGTATAACCTGAACAGATAGTAAGAGGTGCGGTGAAAAAAATATTTTGAGGCGCCGATCCGCTCCTAGATATTATGGTTTAAATCTTGGTTGAGAAATATTATGTATTTCCCCGTGATGAAAAATCATGTGTTATTTTATAACTGTCTAAAACCGATGATAGTATTACTATTTGTATTCTTACTCATCTTCCGTAACATACATAAATTTATTAAATTGTAAGCCACAAAATCTAAATAACGGCTAAATTTTCAAAGAGGAATTTTATGTTAAGTTCTTAAGAATTTCATTGAGGAAGGTAAACATTTATTATTTAAATGTTTACCCTCCTACTTGTGTTATATGAGAGCTGTATGGAGGGATTGAGGTATGATTGTAAATTTAAAGGATATAGCAATTTGCTCTCATTGTTTAAACATTGAAGCTTCAATTCAATTTTGATTTTTTTTAAATACCTCCAATAAAGTACAAAAAATAAATTGTGACTAAAATTTATATTATTTTACCATTTTATTATTTATAATTATTCTATCAGACACCTTAGCTCAGTCGGTAACGTGTTTTTCTACTGGGATAAGGGTCCCTAGTTCGATTCACAGCATGACCAAAAATGTATAATTGGTGAAATGTTTATTTCCCCTTTCATGGTGATTAATTAAAGACTGGGGACTGGATGTTGTGCCTGTCCTAGTCTAAAGTTAAATTATAAGCCAAATGAAGCTATGACAGGCCTAGCAAGCCGGTAGTGGAAAATATATGGCTTAAAAAAAGAACTGACCCAGACCACAGGCCGGAAAGAGTAATGGATGTAAAAAAAAAGTAATTATATTTTAGAAGTTTTGACACTGTCAAAAATATCGGTTTAGATCATATGACTTGACGTATGCAAATTTGAAAGAAGATCTAGTAAATTTTATAGCTTTCAGAACTGGACTGTTTGTTATTCTGTCGAAAACAGTACGATTTGTCAAAAGGAACACGTGACTTAATGTTGGAGTTTAGGGAGCACGAGTTAGAGCCAGTGTTTTTTTTAAGGTTTTATAGTTAAACTTGTTTTGGCCAAAATAAATAAAATATTGCTTCATTAGAAACGAATGTTAATTTTCTTCAAATGGTGATATAAACCGTTTTTGAAAATATAACATGAGAGTAACAGCATTAGATGAGACATTTTTAAATAGAGAGAGAAAAATTGTGATTAAATTTAAGGTTATTCCTAAAAGTTATTCAAGATATGTTTATGTTACTATATGTAGAAAATAAAACTCAATGTTTATACTGAGGAATTATTTGATTTATTTTGATGAAATTTATTTGCACACAACCCACGTTCCCTACCCTCCAACCTTAACTTATAGTTTATTAAATAAGTTTTATACACTTTCTAAAATTATCATATTTAATGTTTACGTATTTGTTTAAATTAATAAAAGCGAAAATAACTTAATTAATTTTTTTGAAGGTATTTAATGGTCACTTTATGAACCGACTTATTATATCAGCACACGAGAATTTCTATGAGAAAGCGCTAAAGGGCCCGCTACTTTTGCCGACAAAGTTATTTTTACATACCTTGCAGGGTACCTTAACGTGACACAATCAACATGAAATCGACATTTTTACTTTCGAATTAAATTGTGATACGGATTTTTATTGCTCGAGAAAAATCCGTCGACCTCGGCCGAGTTTGAACCCACGAACACACTTCTGATTTAGTTAAAGTTTATGTTTCAAGACTAGACTTTCCGTCTCCCTTTGCACACAATCTCAACTTCAAATACCCACCTATCTCTTCTGACGGATTGAGATGGAGATAAAGTCCATTTCTATCCTCCAGAGCAAACCACTTAGCTAAAGTGATTGAGTCCACCACTTGGAGTGACGTTTTGTCGCTACGGAAATCTAGGATCCGCAAATACACTCCGAGTAACGGTGGAAGCTCTCTGCACGAGGTTTGGGTTTGGTCAATAAACTCCTCTTTCACCAAGTTTTGTTTAATTAACGTGTGTTCTAACATTTTAGTTGGAGATTAGAATCCATGCACGACTAACTTAATTTATATTTGAAGTTTAAATATTGTTATATTTTACACTAAGATGATCTTTATATTTAATTTGTGTGGCCGAAACTACCTGAGCCATATAAAAAGTACATGCAAATTAAACACAAGCTTTACAGTAAATATGTTCATAGGAAGGTCCTTCTCTGATAGTTAGAAAACTAATAAATTTACTTTCAAGCATTCATACGCCAAGTCATAGGATCTACAGCTGTCAACTCAATCAACACCTATAATATAACACTAATAATATGATAAAATGTTATCAATGTTTACAGATATAATATTCTTTCTCTCTTTTTCTAAGCATCCGTTTGGGTTGCACGCGTATATACTTGCTATGCTAATATTCTAGGGATGAGATGGGTTACATTTCATAGGAAGTGTACCTGCATTTGCCTTAAAGGAGAGTGAAAACCCATTTAGGAAAAAACCACCCTCAATACACCCGACTGGGATTTGAACCCTGGTCTGTCGCCTTGGACCACGTGGCCACCAAAGTGGGTAAATAAAAATTATTCTGATGGAAAGTGAAATGTAGTAAAGATACCTTAACGTATAACATAATATTTAAAAGTATAAGCCATGAAAGGAGTAGACAGATTAAACAATATTTAGTGAACGAATATATTTCAATGGATTTCTATCTGTTATGGTAACGGAATACTTATAACTTAACATATCTTCTCACCTGAATTAGTGGACCCACGGACTAAAGCGTCAATGTCGTTAATTCCGGCCATCCCATAGTTTCCCAATGATGAGAAGTTTGGGGTTCAAGTCTTTTATTTATTGAAAGTAGTTTTCACTTAATGATTTCCCGCTCTTCTTCCACACAAATGCGGGTAAATTTCCTCTAATTTATACATTCCTCGTCCCTACATCATTAGTTTGAATATGCCTATATCCCGAACGGTTAGTGAAACATAGTGTAAAAAGCTAAAGAACAAATATAACATAAATCCAACTTAAATGAACTATTAATACCTAAACTAGTCTAAACCAGCAAAATAAATAAGCACTAAAGTTACTAGATATACTTTCACGTGTTAATACATCAAGTCATGTGACCTGCAGCTGTCACCTTTATAGATATTATCAATACCTATAAAATAATTAGAATAATAAACAAAATTTTATCAATTTTTAGCCAAAAAATACTTATATCTGTATTTTCTAAAAGTTTTATTCCTGTGAAAATTGGACTTACTCATATATAATACTTAGCACCACGTCTTACTACCAGTTCGGGTTGTACTCTTAAATACTAATAACGTTAATGGGTTAGGAATTGGGAAGGTTGAATATAAAGTAAGTAAGTAAACCGGCATTTGCGTGGAGGGAAAGTGGAAAACAATTTAGGCCCCCGCCAATTTGCCCGAGTGAGACTAGAATCTCAATCTCCCCGTCCTCAGCAGCCTAGCTCAACACAAAGCTAGCGCGTTAGCTAACCATGCCACACAGGTGGGTGTACCCATGTAAATATTTTAAATATTGGAAAAGGAACATAGTTGCAAGTAGCTGGAGGAAAGATTAAACTTTAAACCATGGTATTTCTATCCATATAAAAATATGTGTTCTATTTTAATGTAGAGGTTGATGGTGGAAATTTGCTTCAAAACCCCTCGGGGAAATGTGTTACTAATTGAGGGAGTAATTTCCCTTCTAGAGAACTTCGAGTATTTCCTCTTCAGGATGTCATCAGACAGAGAGATGTGGGAGTGATATAGAGAGCGAGAAGGTTGAAAGAACAAAAGGAAATAGAAGAAAGAAAGAACCCCCTAAAAAGAATGAATGAGCAAAACTCTTACTGAAGTTTTGAAGTCCTAAAAGTGGTTCATTTGTTAGATATCACAATCTAATTCTCAAGTAATCTAAAAATTATTTGATTTATACATTTTACGATGAATATACAGACATATTGTATCACGTCATTGACAAATTTATATACATAAACTATT
Organism: Timema douglasi; assembly: GCA_901482245.1. Lineage (NCBI taxonomy): Eukaryota > Metazoa > Arthropoda > Insecta > Phasmatodea > Timematidae > Timema > Timema douglasi. The sequence continues at coordinate 51,056 of CABEEJ010000320.1, read as the reverse complement.
TATTTATATCGTATAAGAATTATTATATGTATATATATATATATATATATATATATATATATACATACATATAAAATATAAACTAATCCAACTTCTTGTATTAACTCTGGCTAGAAAAATATTATCAATAAAACTCAGGAGTATATTATCTTGTTTTGTTTTTTTAAGCACCGCGTTTCACTACCCGTTCGGGTTATACGCTTATGTACTAATTACGGTAAAGGTTAAGTTATATTTAAAGGAAGTGTATTCAGTCTGAAAAGTAGTATTATCCGCCCCCTACCCCCACACACTTAAGTATTTCACTTGTTATCCCATTTACACCCACAACTATACCATTATTTAACACTTTCATAGCGTTTAATACCTCATCTTCTTTAATTCTTTCTCTCTTCATAACATATTTTTCTATTTTCTGTTACTTTCTCTATGTTCTCACCATACAATTGTTCAAACTACTCTCTCTATCACTCTCTTATACTGTTTCCATTAAATACCATCTCACCACGTTCATTCTGAATGCCATAGGTCTTTACTTGCATTCCTTGCTTCATTCTCGTTACCCACTTCCAGAACAGCTTCTTATTTCCTTAAAAACATTATGCATTCTTTCTCATTCTTGTAATCTCTTTGCTTCTTACTCCTCTCCTTTACTAACTTCTTTGCATTCATTCTTATCTTTTTGTGTAAGTCCCACAACATGTTCTGTTTCACTCTTAACAGCAATAATTCGTTTGTGTGCTTCTTTCTTTTCTCTCCCAGTTTCTTTCATCTGTTCATTCCACCATGCGTTTCTTTTTATGTTTCCTACCACCGCAGATTCACACATTTTTCGTGCACTCAACTACGGCCTCTTTTATTCTGTTCCAAACAATTTCTTTACCATTAGCATTTAATTCGTCATTCCATTCATAATCTTGTAAAGCTAATATTTAGCTCAGCGGTCTTTCATATTGCGCTCTCACATTTTATTCTGCGATTTTTCCACTTTCACTTTTACTTTCGTAATTATTATTATTATTATCACTGCATCTTACTACCCGTTCGGGTTATACGCACTTACGCTAATGTATAATGGTAGGGTGACTGTGTGATGAAATGGAGGACCTAGAGTTTAACATGGAATCCGAACCACGGTGGAGGCCCGGCATTCCCCACATTCACAAGTTGTAATTAATACACTTCTTGTCAGAGTTGAAGGAAGAGTTTGGTAATCAGATAAATCTGTGCCGGGACCGGGGATTGAAACCCGGACCCCCAGCGCAGAAGTCCGACACCTTACCACTAGACCACCAGGTCACCCTACTTGCTTAATACTCTTACGTTGCTTCCTCACACAATTCCTACCTAATTTAACTAATAAGATCACTAGGAAGTGATCCGTTCTACATTCAGCTCCATGCACAGCCCTAGTAATCTTTATTAAACATATGCGTTTCCCATAATACATCCCAAAATTAATCATCGCTCTGAATCACTCCTTTGCCATGTATACAAGTGAGTGTATTTGTGTTTAAGCCATGTGTTCGACACAAATAAGCTTATTTTCATGAACTCTAAAATATGACCCTTTTATGTGGGTAACAACAACATGCAGATATTTACATCCAAAAGGGACCACATGATTCATGCCATCACGTTTTAAATGAGAAATAATAATATTGTGCAAGAACACGGCAGAAAGGATTTTTTCAGGAACTTATTGCTTAAAGTCGGTGCCAAACTAATAGTTAATCAATTAAGTGAAGTGTCTAGTTGGATCGAATTTAGAAAATCTTCAGATACAAACTGATCAGATAGCTATGAATATTAAAATAATAATAATAAATTACAATCTTTTTTTACCTCCCTCAGTAATTGTATTGACAAAGTAGTCATATTTGTTACAAATAAATAACTTGAACAATTTATATTTCAAAGCACTAATATTATTTTATAAAAAAAAACCTTAATTTTTAAAAACTAGTTTCAGAAATAATTCATTTACCTAAATTGAATACTACATGTTATTTTGCCAGCGTCTAATATCACCCTTTAATTTATTGTTTAATAAAGCAACGGCCAGAGGGTTTGTTGAACTGACCACACGACACCTATATACTTAGAAGAAGATAGCACTATCTTCGCCTGCAGATGTCGACTGCTGCAGTTCGATTGTTTGCTCGCGCCATTGGATTTTAATTTATATTATAAATCAAGTTTGACGAACGTTTTACCATTATATTATGTTAGAATTATTTAATCAATTCTAATTATCTGTTTTTGTATCCTTATTTTTTAAATGTTACATATGTAATCATAGAATGAATATCTATTCATGGTACCACTTAATCTATGTTACATGGTTGAGAGAGCATACCATGCCCTATATATGTCACACATCATAGTGCTGTAATCTGTAAAGAGCCATAACTCCCCCCGTCCCCCGTCACACACATATGGTCACCTTTCATGAAGGGTTGGTCACGCTTCACCCCGTCAAACTCATAATGATAAAACACGAGAGAAGTTAATTAGTCTTCCTCTGACCGATACGCCCGGTTAGACCTGAACATTGACCTATTGCGGATCTAAATAATTATATTAACTGTGTGTCTATGCTGCAATGCAGGAGTGAGGGACATTAGCCTTATACATGTTAGCGATATGTTGTAATGAGGTGGACTGGATAGAACTAGCCCAAGATGGGGATAGGGTGTAATGAGGTGGATTGGATAGAACTAGCTCAAGATGGGGATAGGGTGTAATGAGGTGGATTGGATAGAACTAGCCCAAGATGGGGATAGGGTGTAATGAGGTGGACTTGATAGAACTAGTTCAAGATAAGGGTAGGGTGCAATGAGGTGGACTTGATAGAACTAACTCAAGATAAGGGTAGGGTGTAATGAGGTAGACTGGATAGAGCTAGATCAAGATGGGGACAGGGTGTAATGAGGTGGACTGGATAGAACTATATCAAGACAGAGATAGGTGGCGTACTTTTGTAAGTGTGGAAAAGAAATGTGTTCAAAATGCCATAGAGTGAGTAAGTAAATACATCTTCTTTAACGTAATGCAGTTATGATGATTTTTCCAGCCTCAAACTAGGTAAACTTTATTCTTAATTTTCACTCAAATATTAGTTATAACATAAAATATCAGCGGAATTGATTAAAGTATCCTTGTAAATGTTTTATTAGACCTTTACGTGAAAGATAAAACAATTTTTCAATTTGTATTAAAACGTTATGTATGAATATAAAGATTAATAAGACAGTAATTATTATTTTTAGTCATATAGAGAATCGAACCACGGTCCATCAACTTCGTAGGCATATGCACTACCTATATAGAATGTTTCGGATATTAATAAGTAGTTTAGCTTAGATTATCTGGTATGGATAGAATAATTTTCATATTTTTCTCTGCCTTATTCAAAGTAATTTTAACTATATTATTAAGTTTCTTAATATTTTATTTTGACGTGTATTAATCACAACCTGTGAATGTATGAAATGCCAGGCCTCCACCGTGGTTCAGATTCCACGTTAAGCACTAGGTCCTCCAATTCATCTAACAATCACCCTACCACAACAGATTAACGTAAGTGTGTAAAACCCGAACGGTTAGTAAGACGTGGTGCTAATGATAATAATAATAATATTGTATGTTTATTGTTTTTAGAGTCTAATCACTCATTCATTTTTTGTGGCTTTCGGAGCATTTACGAGTCAGCAGATGAAAGCAGGCTATGTTTTAGAGATCTTTTTTATAGCCTTTTATATTAAAAGGAATGAAAAGAATAAAAAGAAATGTAGAAATAGAGCAGTTTCCCTTTTTTTTCCCTTAACATCATAAATACTACAAGAGATTATGCAGAAAAACCAAGATTAGACTTTCAAATTAGATTTAGAAAATGTAAAAATGAATGGTACACGTCTAAAAAAATGTAAAGATGACCTTCTAATTTATATTTTATTCCTATTTCACCCTTGCATTAAGAGCTTATGTTTTATATTTCCTATCTGCAAATATTATTATATAGTAAATAAATTTCTATTTTTCACTTGAATTAATTATTATTACATTGACATTTGCTTCTGCATTGGTGGGCACGCAGGATAAACCTTTATTTTTCTCTGGTGCACTTGAAGAAGTTGCGGTCCCACCCCTTCAATCCTATTAGCACTATCGAATAAGTTGATGATAGAGAGTTGGGAGTAAACTTAAAGGTCTAAGCAATATTAAAACGGTATCCCTGAGCTAAGAACAGATTGTCCATCGAAGAAAGAAAAGGACGAATAAGTTGCGGCCCCTCTTTATTTTTTAAAAAGTTGCTTCCCTATAAAAATTCTACCTGATTAAGTATCATGGTTAAATCTCAAGCTATTCTCTAAGACCAAGCTAGTGTTTGCCAACTGAGATATTAGCAAATCATTGAATTAAACATTGCGCCTTGTATACCTAAGAAATGGTCGGGGTTTTCCCCATCCCAAGCGGTGGCCGACTGGTCTAAGGCGATAATCTCTAAGTTAATTTTGTTGCTATTCATCCGGCACCCGTGGGAGATGTCTTACAGAGATTTTTTTTTTTATATAATTGTGACGAGAAATTATAAAATGTCATCTATATATATTCACGGAAGAAATATCGACTACCGTCGATCATGTTTTATACAATTTTTATCACGTATTTTCATAAAAATTTAAAACAAAGATACTCCGTTTAGGTGTCCACATGGTCTAAGACATCACTTTCGAAATATACTAGACTGCCGATGACAGAGAGATTGGGATTAAAATTATGGTTGGGTGTACTGAGCGTAGGGTTTACTCAATTGTTTTTCGCTCTATTTCCAAGCAAATGTGGGTACACTTGCTCTAAATTTAACCTCTCTCATTCCTAATACACTAGTGTAATTAGTACATAGGCGTTTAAACCGAACGGGTAGTAGGACGTGTTGCTTAAAATGGTGTATATTTAAAGAATTGACGTCATTGATATAGTAGAATTTTGTTATGAAGAAACTTTTAGAAAATACAAATATAATATTTTTCGGTGAGCATTGATAAAATTTTACTATTTTATTTGTGTTATTTTATAGGTATTGATAATATATATCAGCATTTAAATCAAATGACCTTACATATATAAACATGAAAAGTGCTTTAGAATCCTTTAAATATGTCAAAAACTTTCCTTCCTATACAAATAGGACTGAAGGTTCTCAGTTCATTAACATTTTTATAAAACTAATTAATAATAGGATTAGATTGTTATTTGATTTGTATTAATTTTCTTTTCCGTCACTGTTGAAAATCTTTTTATATATATATATAAACGATTTAAGGTGTATTCGTTTTAAAATATTAAAAATCACACATAATATTGCTGCCATTTCATTTGCATATTAAAAGTAATTCTATGTTTAAAAGAGGAGGTAGGCAGTCATAACCAAAACGGCAGGTTCATCTAGACTTTTTTTTTAGTTCAACAAAGTTTAAAGCGAAGCTGTGGTGCTCATAACAAAGTTTTCAAAAATTATTTCAGCTTTTTTTTCTTTTTTTTTTTCTACAATGTGGTGAGAATGCGGTACAGCTGGCGAATCACATTTCATGTATTTCACTTATGGTCTCACCCATCCTTTGGAATTCCCGGAAAAGATAACACTACTTTTTTTTAACGTTTTAATATTACAAAAATGTAGAGTAGTATTTATTTAATTGCAAAGTTTTGAAACATTAATTCCATAAACATAAAATGTTTTATTTTTAAAATAAAATTAAAGTGGAAAATGTATTTACCGTTTTACGTGTATTCAAGTAACAAAATTAAGCATTTTTTCCATTGTTGCTTATTTAGATTCTGTATGATCATATTTATCTGTCTATGAAAATTTATTAAATTTGGTCATACGGAACTACAACACTCGCGTACCCATAAATTATTATTATTCTTTAGTTATTTTTATTATTGCTATTTTAATTCTTATCGTTATAATTTTCTATTTTTTCGTAACCATTCATTCTTATACAAATAATTATTTAGCTATGATCGTTTATGTTATTTTCTCATGTAATTATCTGTACTTTTAAGGTACTTGTGTACTTTTCAGTGCTGGGCTTTCATAGGTCTCACGACTCAGTTGGCCAGTATACTGTAGTAAAATAAATTGAAATTGTAATGAATAAGTATTCAAAAAATATGTTTTTATATGTTTAAAATTTGCAAATCATTTGTTCTTCTGTATTGTCAATGCTAGCCTGTTAAAGGTCTCAACTGTTGGCTATCACTTTTATAAATGGAAATGAATTGGAATTATGTGAATTAGTAGTATTAGCTATTAATTACTTTTATTATTATTATTATTATTATAACTGCAGAGCTTGAAGATGTACCTCTATTTTAATAGGGATTCAAATACAAAAGCATAAATTTAATTTTGTTGCTTAAAAAAATAGTTAAAAATACATTATTATTTTACCTATAAAAAAAATAGAATCTCTTTTTATCTAAAGAAAATTAATTCATACTTTCTTTATTTTAAAAGTTATGGTAAACTTTTAGAAAGCTTCGAATGTCTCTCACAACGTATAAGGATTGGAGCCATTAAAGCTCAGATTCAAACCAGTTTCTTTCAAATGAAAATATATGCGTATAAATGCATACACATAAAATACTACTAAGATTTTTTGATATTTTAAATACATAATTTTTTGTGGGTTTGATTTAAATTTGTTTGGTTTTTATTATGAAAAACTGATTTATTCCATAAAATAGAAATGTGTCTAGAAGGTATGGTGAGAAAATATAGTTCATATAGAGTTATTTTTCGGCAGTTTGAATTGATTTTTTTAATGTATTAAAGCGTAGTGATATGCAATATTTTTGCTTCCAAACTTTTTATTTTCTTATATGAATAAACTTTATAATGTATGCTGATTTTCCCCCAATAAAGAAAACTATATAAATCGATATGCGTGAGGATCCNGGCTAGGGGGGGAACCCCCCCCCCCCCTTTCACTTCCTCCCCCACCCACAGCCACCTAGATTCTAACAAAGTTGTCGGAAGTGGCGGCAGCTGCTTCAGTAACCAATCTTTTTCTTTTCCCATAGGAGTTGCGCGAGGCAATGAACACAACAATCACCACAAGTTAGGCCTTCTTAAAGTTGGGAGTCGAACCCTTGCCCCATTCAACTTTGTTCAAGAGAAGGGTTAGTTTGGTACGAAAGGAGACGAAGTGTTTACTTGTTTGGCTGTCTCAATTTATTGCGCTATTTGAAAGTCTGGTGGTAAAGACATAAAGCTTATTTAAAAACTTTTCTCGTGCTGAAAAAAAAAAAGTTACTCTTTCGTAGAATACTCAAGCATCGATTTCCAAAGATATTCACAATGTTTTGTTTTAAAATGTCAGTTTTATTTTATTAGTCAATACTTTGATTTATAAAATTAATCCAATAGTGCGGAAAAAAATATATAACGTGCATTTTGAGCCATATTGTTTTTTAAATTTGTATTTGAAACTATATTTATAAAATATTTATTGTTTAAAAAATTTAATTCAATTGTTTTATCTATAAACACTTACAATTGCTTAGGAAATATTTCACTTTATATTATTTTTAAAACTTCTTTCAAAATATAACATCTTAAAAATGTATTTGTACAAACTTACTTTGGATATCAGATTTTAAAAAGTTTCTATTTTAACAGAAAAATTTTGAAAAGTCAAGAAATTTACAAAAATTTAGCCCAATGTGCTAACATAGCATAAAATGTACCCATAGTTAACTCCGTAAACTAGCAAGTTTACCTTGCATGATTCCACTATGGTATGGCACATAAGATAGGACCATAGTGTAAGCCGTCAAGGTTCTACTGCTACCTTTCAGGTTAAATGGATTGTACTTAAGTTAGATACTTTGACATAGTATACAATTAATTTTTTTTAAATAACATTTAAAATAAAAATATACGGTTGTTTAATACATATTCGGGACATTATTTCAAGTTTTTTGTATGTTTTATTTCTCAAATCAAATATCTAGATTTGTTTAAAATATATGCCATTTTCTCTAGAGGCAAACTTGTAGAGGATGCTATCTTATTGTGTAGTGCAAGGATTGGGGTTGAGTATTATAACCCATTTCTTGCGTCAATATTAACTTTATCTTGAAACTTCGATATCTGCTGATAATAGCTTTCCTTCCTCTCCTACCCATTAGCTGTGTGCTTTTCAGAAAGAACATTTCTCTCTCTCTCTCTCTCTCTCTCCCATTTAGATGTGTATTTTGGCTTCTCCTCTTACGCGATATCTCGAAGCTATCTATACACGTAGGTTCTATTACAACAAAACATTATTTGATGCCACAAAATTGTTTTTGTGGTGTTATATAGTGAAAAATTAAACATGATTTACCATTCATAGCACTAGAATAGTTATATATTACGATACTGCACCACAAATTATTGCGTTGAAAACTATATTTTTAATTTCTAACCTCGTTAATAAACAAGAAAAAAATAGCAAAAGATTTTAAACGAATGCTTAGCCAAGCATCGTCCAAACAGAGCCACATAATTTTGGTTCACGGGGCTAAAGAATTACGACATTAATTTGGGGCAACCGTTCATAAAATATAAAATAGAAAATAATACGGAGATTGTAAAATTAACGATGTATCTGGGCATGTTTTTTAAAATACATACACATGATATTTAACTCAATTAAATTAAATTAAATTAAAGTAGATTTAGCAATTTTGTTTAGCTAAATTATAATTATATGCTAACTAGCTTATTTTTATTCTGTGATGCAATACAGAAAAACTTCTATGTCTTTCCTTTCGCAGACAAGCGGATATTATAAAATATTAGGAATTCAATCTAATTCTATTAAAAAAGAATTGCAGCAAGATAATTCTCTTTTGGTGATAGTGATTATTTTCAAAATCAAATTAATATCAACTAAAATTAAAGTTTTCCCATATAATAAATATTTTTATGTGTGTTTAATAGGGAAATATTTTTGTATGTTTATCGTACAGCTAAGATTGTATTTACATCCCTCAATTATTATCACCCGGTTATATCCTTCAATATAAGTTTAAATTCAATTATATAAAGTATATTTCTATATTCAATCGGGCATCAAATTTATAGGAAAAACTCTTTAATAGCCACATACTTAAGCTATGTGAGATCATTTCTTTATCAAAGAAACTAAATTATAAATTGTGATTAGTTAATTATTGATGTTTTAAAAGTTGAATTGATTTTTTTACCGCGTCTTGCTACCCATTCGAGCTATACGCTTATGTACTAATTATGCTAATTTTTGGGGTATATGAAGGTTTTATTTAAAGGAAGTTTACCCGAATTTGCATGGGAAGAGAAAGATAGGGTGGAAATCCATTTAGCAAACACCTCCCCCAGTACACCCGACCGGGATCGAACCGCGATATACCCATCATCAGTAATCTAATTTATTGCAGGAGTAGCACCTCAGACAATGTGTCCATCGAAGTGGGATAAAATTATTTAATTAATCAAACACATTTTAATTTCTAAATATAACTAAAATAAAGCCTATAACCCACAAAAAAAAAACTACCTAAATTAAAACTTTCTCTTTGATATCACACTGATAGTATATATATATATATGTATATATATATCTTTGTATATAATATACCTATGTATATATAATATATATCCTACATTCTTCATTCTTGAGTAGTCGTGTATTATGTATTTATTCCGAATAATAATAATAATAATAATAAATACTAAAATCGGTGGTTGCGCAGACGAAGTACTAAGCTCGTCTAGTCGGGTTGGCAAATAGTGGATTATCATATGTTCAAATCCCAAACGGATGTGATTAAAGTGTTTTTTTCCTAAATGTTACTTGCACTTCATTCACACGAGTTTAGGTACATTTTCTCTAAATTTTACCATCTATTATCTCATCCCACTTGGCGAAACTAACTTCAAATAGCTCGAACGGGTAGAAAAACGTGGTTCAAAATAATGTAACATTCTTATCTTAAAAGAATTGTGTGGTTTATTATTTTATGATTTAATGTTGTACTTAATAAGTACAAGATATAATAAATAAATAATGATAATAATACTTTGTTGAGTTATGAGAGCCATGTGTACTATTTGGCTGTCCCAGTCTCGACTCTTGAAACAAAATTCAAAATGACCCCACTAACCATATTAAAGAACTAATAATCTTTCTCCTCGCGTTTCTCTATTCGGGACGACTAGACTTCATCTGCACGCTATTTGAAGGAATAAGGCTTCTCCTCGTGTCTTGGGCCGTTACCTCGGGCGTCTGAATACCGGGGATGACAAAGGAGAGAGAAAGAAATATTTCTTTTAGTAGTTTTACTATTGTTATCAAGACAGAAAGACTCTTAGCTCGCAATATCTTGAAACATATATTACATCCCTTGGGTGCATTGATGTATTGCCAAAATTGTATCCGGTACGATAAGGATACAATCATATCACCCTTCTTTTACGATGACATCTTTTTTTCCCCGTCTAGAGGAATACTTTCTCTTTTAAACTACGGACTATTTAAAGTGAGTTTTATTAACAAAGTTATAATATCAACACATAAGTACAAACTTACTTAGTTCTAGAACATACTCGTCAAATATCACCCTGTAATTATTTTTAGTACACCTCTCATTACCCTTTTACGTATATGTTTTACGCACGATTTACGCTAGTGTATTAGGGTTAAGGAAGTTTGGATTTAGGTTAATTGTACCTGCATTTGCGTGGAGGTATAGTGGAAAACCATTTAAGAAAAAAACTCTCAATACACCCGACCGGGACTCGAACTTTGATGTCCCTGTCAACATCAGTTCAGTCTATTACGAGAGTAGCGCTTTATACAGTTTTAAGAGTAAACCAAAATATCACAAACTATAAGATTTTCCGAACCCAGGATCTTTAATCTAATAGATAAATGCATTACCGTCTTATATAAGAAAGGAACGTTGCACAGTAGTTAACAAAAGGGTGCTGCGAAAATATGGGGAGTGTATAGCTAATCTAACAAGTAACACGCCAAAAAATATTTTTAGTTTAGTTTATATTAATTTAATTATTTTACATTCAATATTTATTTGCAAAAGATTTCTTCATGTATACACGTTTTCTATTCAAGGTTTTCTTAAGGTGTAATAGAAGGATACGTAAGTTAAGATCAGAATATTTTTTCATTTTTTTGTCAATTTTTTTATAGGGAATTGATAAAATATTGCCTCAGAAGACATATTTAGTTAAATCTACTACGCATAGTAATATCAACAGTTTTTTAATATCTGACATTAGAGTTAGATAATTTTACCAAGACTTTCTCTTCATCTAAAAAGTTTCTAGTCAAATCCTCATGACAATTATTCAAGAAATTTTGCTACTACAATATGAAGAAAATTTAGCCAAATTAATCTAATTAAGCTTCTGTGTCAAGCTGAGCTCCCAACTAAAGATCCAGAGGTACAGGTTTTGATCCCTAGTACTTCTAGATTACTTATATGAAGTAGTGGGTCTGGAAAGGGGTCAGGTTCAGCCTTGAGAGGACAAATGAGGAGCTACTTGAATGAAAAAGTAGTGAATCCGCTCTATAAAACTGAGATTAACGATTGGAGAGTTAGTTTTTCTGACCACATTACACCTTCTATCCGGAGAAGTTGGCACTATCTTCACCAATATACGTCGGCCGCTCGTTTGGCTCGATTGCGGGTCTACACCGTGGAGTATCTACTGAAGCAATATTTTTGTTTCGTAAAAAAAACAGTTTTTTTTGTAAGAATTTCAAAAATATGAACCTTAACTCACGTTCCCCTTACTTCCCGTCTTAATTCATGAATAGAGGGCGAATTTTGCCCTAAATGCCTTTTTTATTCATATGCTTTGAAAAGTAGACTTTTGAGGTATAAGTTCTTTTTCGATTATTGCGAAGATAGTGTGATGACTTTTATAGTGCCTGTAAATGCTTATTTCGGTATTTAGTGCCTATTTTACAAAGGGGAGCCTTAAAGTGCCTTTTTTCTATCTCTCTTCCTCACACCCTCTTTTTTCTATCTCTCTCTTCCTCACACCATCTTTTTTCTATCTATCTCTTCCTCACACCATTTTTTTTCTATCTCTATCTTCCTCACACCATCTTTTTTCTTTCTAAATACTTGCAGTCACCCCCCCCGCCCCCCGCCCCTCTTATTCAATCCTTAAGTTAGTCCACGTGGATCCTCATGATAGGTAGGAAAAATCCCATGTGTCCAGTGGTATGATTGGCTCACACTGGTCAGACTGTCGACAAAAATTTCCTTCTAGCGCACAACAGTGTCAATTCATTCAGTGGGGGTGTATATTACGCTGTTGTTAGATGTGCATATCTGTTCATTAATATTTCTTTGTATTGGACTCAGTGTAAATTATTGAACTAAGTTTGTAGAAAATGCCTAAAGAGAAATCGTGTAAAAGTGTGCTATTCAAATAGTAGAGTGGTGGTGATAGGAATTTCACAACGGATGGCAAAATAATTTTCTGTCGGGCATGTTTCAAAGAGGTAAGTTACCTTTTCAAAAGGGGAAATAAAAATATTAATTTTGAAAGACAAGGTTTTTATTAAATACCACAATATCGGAGTTTGGTTTGAGCACCAGCTGAATAAATCAAGGATAATTTAATAAAAACTGTAGTTTTAGAAATGATCTATTTTAATTTCTTTGGATAAATGGTGATACATTTCCCATTAAATTGAATATTAACTTCCATTAAATTATAATAGGCTATTAATAAACCTTACAAGACACCTACCAATAAATAATAATCTTATTAGTATTGACTTTGATCCCATTAAAACGAAAGGGATGACAGGGAATTCTCGTTGGTGGGCGTTCATTTCCTCAATCTTCCTAGAATGTGCACCAAGCAAGGAAAACATATTTGACCCTACTGACCAAAGTATTTCAGGGGCTGCTAGGTCAACGTTGGAATACAACGCCTAAACGAGCACGCCCATGGTCGAGATCCAGGGTTCATTCCTGTGGAAAAATACCGTCCGTCTATAAATTGTAATTAGCTTAGTTCCATCCCAACAATACCGGGCGCTCGGGCTGTGTGTCCTGTGAGCCTACTTAGGAAGTTGGAGTTAAATCTCTGTCGTTAACATTTATGGTGGGTTTTTTTTCCCTTCCCCATTTATTTAAGCTCCTCCCTTTCTCCATGTTGCACCAATCCAACCTTAACTAGTTTTGTGCTGAAAACCTAATTTAAACTCGTTTCCCTAATAGGTTGGTCGCTTTAAAAAAAAAAGGGTCTGTACAACGTTAATGGGTTTTTGATAAAATAATGCGTTAAGGATGAGTAAGGTCGAATTTAAGAGTAATTGTACACGCAATTGCGTATAGGGAAAGTGGTAAAGCATTTAAGGGAAAAAAACCTCAGTACGCCAGACCGGGATTCAAAACGCAATCTTTCGTTCATCGGTGGTCTAGTATACTGTGAAGAGAATACCTTAGACCATGCGGCCACCGAAGTGGGTAGTGTTAGTGTTTTGTGAAAAACTGCTCATACTTACTATAACTTATAGCTTACTTAAATCAGACACGGAAACAAGACAAGGAGATTCAACAGAATTATGAGTGCCCTAAAGTAAGGAAAGATTTCATCAGCCTGCCTCTGTAATTAGCTTTGTTAATCTCCCTGAGATTTTTTTCCCCCTGTGTTCCCCGTCGCTCAGCTTTGTGCCGTGAGATTAAAAATCCATTTATGAAACACATAAAAAGACTTCTAGGCACATCTGGCCAGGATTTGAACATCTACCACCCGATCGCTGTAAAACTCTGACAAGACGAGACTGGCCCCTTTATTTGGATACAAAAATTATCCTCCTATATTTTTAATATATTAACTGATTTGATGGTTTTAAAGCGCGAGTATCCATAATCCCCTATTCGGTGGTTACATAGTTTAAGGCGTCACCCTCAAAACAAACTTGACTTTCAATGATGGGGAGATCCGGGTTCAAAGGTCTGTCGGGTGTACTAAGGGTGGTTTTCTCCTAAATGCGATTTTCACTCTTTCTCTACGAAAATGTAAGTGCACTTCCTCTTAATTTAATCTTCCTAATCCCTAACTCACTAGCGTAATTAATGCATTTGCTTACAACTCAAGAGGGTAGTAAGCCATGGTGTGAAAATATATATATATGTATGTATTGTATATATAGATAAACTAAGTTACAAGCTTGAGTTTAGAATTTAAATATATACAAAATCGAGAAAGATATACTTTTTACGACAACTTAATGTTAGTTTGTGTAATCCTCCTCTACGCTGTATCGCTATAATCGTAATTTTCTTTTAAAAAAAGGAAGGAAAAGAAAGGAAAGTATTCGAGTTTGTTCAAACACAGTATCTAGTAAAGACAACTTTGTCTTAGTGGTCACTTTTAGAAAAAACAGGATACAATTAAACATAAAATTATTCGAAATTGTACTTAAAATTTTTTTATGGAAAAAACTAGTTATTAACTAACGCTTACAAAGAAAAGTTTTTATCAAAATATAAAAGTGGTTTGCTTTGCAAAAAAGAATATAATTACACATCAAAGGAAAGAAAGTAATAACACACAACTTTTTTGTGTAATTAAATCATAAACCAACATTTTTCCAGTTTTTTTGTTGTTTCTCTAACAAATTCTCGCTTCAAACGACATGCAAGCATATCTTAAGAGTCCTACGTATTTTAGTGGTTCAGTCATCCTTGTGGGGGGTGTTTTGTTAAGTACTATTATTGCTAGAGGTATTTAACGAGTACCTTATGAACCGAATGATCTTATCAGCACACGACTTATAAACTAACTTAAATCTATAACAAATACAACATCAAACACCCAGCCGTCAATTCATCACTATAAAAGAAAAAACCCAAATTTCACCAACGATACCATTTTCAGTCATGGTGTGAATCTAACCCGGTACTCTTAGTTAGGTAGGCAGACGTACTACCGAGGGAGCTAAGGCGTCGGACGTTAATTAATAGATATTGGAGTTTATTTATAATAGCTTCGACACCTAATTATCGAATTATTGTTTACGACAGTTTTAGAAACGTCATGATTTTTGAAGGAGCTCGCTATTGATGGTCACGAAGACTAAATATCAAGCGCATCTAGTCTGGTTTGCCAGTGATGGGGAGGTTGGTGACTTATTCTCGGCTACGAGTATTGAGGACGTTTTTCACTGTCCATTTATGCAAATTCGGATACATTTCCTATTTATTCTACCCTCCTCATATATCACAATAGATCAGTTAAAATGTGTTTTACCTAGATAAGTTTTGAGATGTGGAGGTAATATGTTTTTAAAAATCTTAACTTAAAAGAGGATGAAGGCAACAAGAATTAAGGTCCTATTTTAAGGGGTTGTATGTAAAATAAATACTTTCTAGCTAAAATAAATAAAATATTGCTTGATTGGATATGTTTAGTTTACTTTTCTAGAGATACAATATGTATTGTTTCTGCCAAAAATAGTTTTAAGAAATATGAACCTTAACTAATTTTCACTAAATATTATTATTATTAGCACCGCGTCTTACTACCCGTTCGGGTTATACGCACTTACGCTAACGTGTAATAGTAGGGTGATTGTGAGATGAAATGGAGGACCTACAGTTTAACGTGGAATCCGAACCACGATGGGGGCCTGGCATTTTCACTAAACACCTTCTTAAATGTTGAAAACTAATTCAAAATAGAGGAAACAAACATAATCAAGGTAGAGGACATGGGAAATCCACAGTAATAAAAAATCCCACATTGGTGATTAACTTCCGGGTACCCAACCAGGATTCGTTCCTCAACCTCTTTCAATTGACTACAGTCATTTGCAAAGATGATTTAATTCCTCAGACTACTTGACTAGTATAGATTTGTAAAAAAAAGAAAAAAAAATCCTAAAAGCATATGTTTGGAGCTTTGCACTTTATGGATATGAAACATGGACCATTGGTTCAACTGGAAGGAAAATACTAGAAGAATTTTTAATGGGGTGCTACAGGAAAATGTTGAAAATATATGGGATAAAGATGATATCAAATAAAAAATTGCTAAGAAAAGAAAATTAATAAAGGAAACTTTAAAACGATATGCAGCAAAGAAGAGTTAATATTAATAAGTTAGTCCATAAAGTAAGAAATGATAGTTTGACGAAGATAATTACAGAAAGAGATGTGGAAGGGATACATTCAAGAGGAAGGTGAGACCACAGGACATGAATCAGATAGCGGAGGTTGTTGGCGGCGCTGCAACAAACTAATCGTGGTATTGATGACCTGATGACGATGATGATGATGATACCATCGTACCACCTTTGCAGGTTTAACCCCATTCAACTCTACTATCTATTATGTTTATTCACATGTATACTGCTTAAGTTTCACCTTCAAATATGACACAAAATTTCGATTGGTAACTGACCTTCCTAATTAATTTTTAGTCCTGGATTCGATTCCTGGCATGGCCGAAATAGGTTTAGTTGGTGAAATTGTTACTTCTACTTTCACAGTGATGAATTAATGGCTGGGAGACGGGGTGTTGTGTCTTCCTTTGAATGTATTTATTTTGTAGGTAGTGTGATGATATAATCAGTAGAGTTAGGAATTGCACGTTAATTCCCACTCCCCCATTTTGACTTTCATGTAACTGCTTGGTAAGTGTATTGTGATCGTTAAAAAAACTAATTATAGATTTTAATGGATGGTCTACTAAACCTGAAAAAGTTGTTTTCACGATGCAGTCTGTCTGTATCTCGGACTAGAGCCGGAACCATTCTACCTATCTGGCTGAGACTTGTTATCTAAGGTTTTATTATTATTATTTAGCACCGCGTCTTACTACCCGTTCGGGTTATACGCTTTAAGTACTAATTACGCTAATTGGTAATGTTGAGTTAGAGGAAGTGAACCCGCATTTGTGTGGAGGGGGAGTGGAAAACCATTTAAGAAAAACCACCCCCATTTCACCCGACCGAGATTCGAACCTCGATCTCCCCGCCCTCAGTGGTTGAGCTCAACACGACTAGCGCGTTAGCAAACTACGCTACTGAGGCGGGTGGTATCTAAAGTTTTCATAAGGTTCTCCGAAGGAGCTTTTAAAATCATCCATCCAACCCTTAAATTATGGGTGTGTTACTTAAGGCATAAAATGAAAAAAAAATCAAATTTAATGAAATTGGCTCAAAAGATTTTGATTAAAATTCATATCTAAGCACTGTTTGAAATCACATACAAAATGGCATATCTCATTTTTCTAGAAAAATTACTTGGAGAGTACTTTTTATATAAGTGTATATCTCCTAGTTTGGGATATCTCCAATGATGGGATATCTCAAATTTCAATCATATCTCCACAATTATTTTAGCTACAAAATAACCGATGATTGCAAAGTTGTAGGCCCATTAAAAATAAAAACACTTTTATTTTAAATACATTTTTATAAATCCAATAGATTCTGAGGTAAAAGCAAATATGTATTTTAAATGTAGGTCTGTAAAATGAGGAAAGTGGAAATCTATAATTTTTTTAGGTAAATGAGCGATAATGTCTTTGCGGTCCACCATACCATTTATTTTTAAATCTTCCAAGTAAATATTATCTATACTGTATAGTAATTTGATAAACAATTTAAGTAATCCTTTAAATAAATAATGAAATATATATTGTATTCAAGTTTTTTTAATCATTATTATTATTATTATTATTATTAGCACCGCGTCTTACTACCCGTTCGGGTTATACGCACTTACGCTAATGTGTAATGGTGTAATGGTAGGGTGATTGTGAGATGAAATGGAGGACCTACAGTTTAACGTGGAATCCGAACCACGATGGAGGCCTGGCATTCCCTTTTTTTTTAATCGTATCTCTAAACAATATAAAATAAGAAGCATGTAACAGTTAGTTTGTGTTTGTATCTGTACTTTAGAACTAATCAACATACTCAGAGAAAACTTCATAATCTAATACCCAGATAGAACCAACCAGATTACCTCCTAAACATATTTATTATGTTAATTAGGGCCCAACCTTTAAGGTTTCATGGCAAATTCATAGATGTGTACTTCCCTCCTACAAATTTTACATTTAAATATAATTATTACTAGCCATCTTTTCCAATATGATAACGTCTCCAGATATATCCGGGAATACATTTTGACTATACCAACCCTGTGGCCAGAAGTCGGAAGGAGACTGGAAAAGGAAAAAAAAGATAACTATGATATTCCACAAAAGAACCCTTCTTTTACTTTCCTCCAGGGTTCATAGAGATTAAACAAGTAGCGCGACCAGGAAATGTTGGAGAGAATTCCGAGATTTTGGGGGGATATATGAAGGCCAAGTGGAACACAAGCTATTTGACCTAATAGTCTCCTCTTTACTCGTTAAAGAAAGTGGAGGGAAAATATATTTATTCGCCACGCTAACAAATCATATAAGAAATTTCTTCTAGATAAAATAAATTTTGATTTTTTTTTTTTTTAAATAGTAGGGCTGGGATGCTACAATACTAAAACCCTCGAACCCCTTAAATCCTTATGGAAATTCGAGATTACGGGAATTGACATTAGAAAAAATAAATAATATATATATATATAGACTGGAATTAATTTTAGAACTTTTACTATGCTTATTGGTAGTTTATCATCGCGTCTTACTACCTATTCAATCCGGCCCCGTGACGTAGTGGTTAGTGAACCTGGTTCCGGGCTATGGGTTCGATTCCCGTCTGATACTTAAGGTATTTTTCCCAAAATGGAAAATAATTCATCGGTCACCGAGGCTTGGTTTGTTAGGTTTAAGTGTTTCCAATGGTTCCACACTCTCACACTCACTATCCCCATCACCAAGTCTCGTCAGTAGATGAAAAGTCTCCCCACGAAAAGGATGTACGATTAGTACATTCAGGCTTCCCCTGGGAAACAGTACATTAGTACTGGCTAATCTTTACACTAATGGGCTACGGTTGCTATAGCCCAGACGCGCTACATTATTAACACTACCTGCCCAGGTTATACGCATATATGATAATTACTCTAACGGGGTAGGGATGAGGAAGGAAGGATTAGAAATAGTCTACCTGCATTGGGTTGGAAGTAGAGTGGAAAACCAGTTGGGAAAAACCACCCCTGGTAGACTCAACTGGGATTCGAGCCCCGATCTCTCCGTCATCAGCAGACACGTCTAACACGAGAGTGATGCCTCTAACCATCCGATCACTGAATCGGGCTTTACCTTAATACATTGTGTGTTGGGTTTGGGGCCTGGTGGTGGTGGGTGTGAGAGGGGGGGGGGAGGTTGAGGGGCTTAGCTAAATGATTTTAGATCGGTCGCTGCCCGTTTCATCAGTGAAAGCGTATATTTAATTTATGACGCATTCGTATTCGCTTTTAGATTGTTTTTATAATAACGGCTCTCACGAAACCGTCGATTCGTTTATATGACAACGAAATACAAAAAAAATAAGGCATGGTAAAAATTGATAAGGGCTTACGGAATTCAACGTGATTACACCCAAATGAATGTTAAGAGCAATGAATATAGGAAAAGTGGTACCTGTAAGCAGGGGCATTAAATCATTACGTCATAGTTTCATTTAAGGCGTTAAATCACATAGTTATATAATTTTAATGATGATAGAATTCAATGTGGTAAAAATGGTGAGAGTGAAAATTAGAACATTAGATGGAATCTAATGAGCAAATAGTATATAAGTTATAAAAAAAGTTGATTAAGTATAATTAATCTGTATTATGTTAATATTTATAATAACTTCATTAGACTTTTTTATAATAACATCTAAAAAGTTTGATAAAACATTAAAAAATATAAACTTTGAGTCAATTTACATTGATGACAAGTTAAAATACAATTATATAAGCGATGAGTTCTAATTCATGTATACAATAAGGCAACTATAAAAAACAGATGTAATTATAAGTTAAAATAGACAGAATTATATAATTGAATAATATAAATGAAAATAATTAAGATCTCTCCTTATCTGTATTTCTTAATTCCCCGTTCCTTGTGTGCTGTTTTCAATTTCAACTAAGATTCTACATGTTTCGGCGCTACGCCAGCGCCATCATCAGGACGGATTAAAATTCGTAGTGTGAGTTATCTCAGGTGTTAATGGAATAACAAAAACATATATATAAGTTTATTGGCCATGTTGATTCTTTTTTTCATATTGGTTTAACATATTTTAGTATTTCATGAAAAAGAAGAAATATGATTGTTTTTAATAAAACTATGATATTAAATAGCTTTACCCTCAGGATTGTAAATTATAATTTCAGTAAAATTATAATATACTGATATTTCTTGTAAGAGATATTATATAATTTAATAATATTAACATCAATAAATAATTATATAGCCTTAAACAAACATAAAAATATATTTATAAGCCCTAAAATATAATATTGTTAATCATATTAAGCCATTAGGTAGAAACGGTAAGATGTAGTCTTACTATTTATTTATTTTATTTTGCTGTTATTTTAACTTCAGCACCGGACCCAAATGCAATAAATTTCCGATTTGGATGCGTAACTTTGTCATCCCATGTATGTTATAGTTCGAATTCTCACCGACGATTATTTTATTGAAATGTAAGACAGCAAAACAACAAATAGTTGATTTAATGTATTTTTCTCTTAATAATGAATGGTGTGATTAATATTATTTTAGATTTAAAAAATAGAAAATATCCAAATGACAAATTAAAGTAGACAATTTTGAGATGATTTGGAAAAATATATATTTTATATTTTGTGCTAAAACTGTTGATCAGTTTCAACCGTACTATACTAACTATTTTAAGAGCATTAAACCCTTCTTTTTTTTTAAAAAAAAAGAGTTAAATATCCTATTCTTTCTATAGTAAATGCTGCCACAAAAATGACCAAATAGCTAAAAATTCAATAACTTTGCTGCGTTTCATGTCATTAACTATGTTGTCACGTGATCACAGAGTAAAATTACGAAATTTTAAAGACTATAGTAAGATATTTATTTCCTTCAATAATTCTCAAACTCTCCTAATTTAACAAAATACTAGCTGTCGGGGTCGATTTGTTCGATATAGCAATCGTGTTTAGACTCGTTCTGGCATACTCTTCAACACACACACAAACAATTTAAAATTTATTTTACAGAATTCTCAATTATTTTTAATGAGTTTGAGTTGTATTTGAAAAATTAACACCTTCTATGTTTTGAAAAAGAATCTACAAAACCCTGTCTGCAAATTTGATTTGCCCCAAATGATGAAAAGTCTACCTTGATGTTCCGAATATGGTGTAACTTATAATAAAGTCTCTTAACCTCTTAATCAGTCAAGGTAATACTTCTCAACCTTTTAGGAGAAATGAAATGTACCCTTCGTCTACCCTGTAATGTAGCAAGCTTACCTTTTATCACCCCACGATGGTGCATCTTTTAAGATTGGGTCATCCATAAAGGTAAAACTGCGTTCAGGGTAAACGGATTGTACGTACCTACACAAATGCATTGATACACACAGGCACATATACACACATGCATATATACACACACGCATATACACATCCATAATTACACACACATATATATATATATATAGATATACACACATGCATAGATATACACACATGTAAAGATACACTCACATGCAAAGATACAAATACATGCAAAGATACACACATACATAAATAAACACACATACAAAATACGCACACATAGCTACAAACACATACATAAATATACATACATCCATAGATACACACACATCCATGTAAATACATACCTACATTATTGTTTCAGCATACTTGGATCACCCTCAAAGCATCAAGCAAATGCTAACTCATTAATAATTTTTCAGCACTACACATAGTTCAGTGGTTTGTGATCCCCTCCACCAAAAAAATAATTCCAGGTCAATCAATAGCTAATAATATAAATTATTCTGTTTGGTTCTTTTTACCTCCTACGTAAAATAAAAATGTATATATTGTGTTAAAAAATTAGTTTTTTTTTAGCAAGTAATCCTATGTTCATGCCTATATGGTTCACGTGTGTACCCTGGGGACGAATCGAGCAGTCTGACAGAATACGTGATGGTTTATAAAAGTACGCTCTTATTAGATCATACGTGGGGATATTTTCCCTCATACGGTCTAACTCTCAGATCAATTTAAAAAGAGAACTCCAGGGTTGAAGCTGTTAAACTTTATACATAGAATCGACGCCTCATATTTTAAAGATTGGTTTGAACCTTAGTCAGGCTAGTATTTGCCTTTAATCCATCTGTATCCCAAACTGATACGTGATGGCTATCTACAGAATCGGTCCTGAGAACTTAATCAAATTTAATTGAGTGAAAAATGACAAAAGGGAAATGAATATAGAATCCTGGGCTCGATTCCCGTGTCTAGGATGTCATTTATCACTTAATTGAATTTGATTTAATTCCCAGGACCGATCCTGTAGATAACCATCAAGTATTGGTTAGAGATACACATGGATTAATAGTATGAAGTACTTTCACAAACTATTGACTCAATACATCAACAACTAATGAAAGATGGCTCTGGATACGAGACGAACCGGGATGGCTCAGTGGTAGAGCATATACACGTAAATCTAAAAGTCCCGAGTTCGATTCCCATGTCCAACTTGTTATTTTAACCTTGTTTGAAAAATATTTTGTCTTGGTTGCATATTAGAATATATACTAACATATGAAATACATATCATTATTATATTCAGTAAAGTCCATGTGTACACAAAGTTTGCTTAAGTACAATTCACTAGTCTAAAAACTATTCTCTCTTAATTTTCACCAGTCCAGACTGTACACAATTTAATTTATATAAACCGGTATGGATGACGAAAATAAGATTGAAAGTAAATGTATCCGCATGCGCGTAGAGAAAAAGTAGAAAAATATGCTAGAAATTAAAAACCTTTATTACACCCAGCCAGGATTCAAATCCCTGACCACTCTATCACCAGTAAAGAAGACTAGATGAACCTGACATCAAGTTTACGTTCCCTTATATGTGGGGCCAGATAAACCCCTAAAAAATCTGAAAGAAAAAAAAATTCATAATTATAATTGACATAGGAAAAATTGTAGAAAGGCGCTTTTATATCATTTCTTTCAAAATTAGGTCTTGTCTGGACAAATATATATAAACTACATAAATATAGCTGAATTTAAGTATTATTTCGTGATTGTATTAAACCCTGTTATAATAATTTTTCATTTCGGGTATTATGATTTATTCGAATATGTATACTAGATTGATACTTATTTCATCTAAGTTAGGTATTAAATTTTTATATACCTGCTTAGGAGGCCGTGTTGTCCAAGGCGTCAACCTCACAATAGACTGCGCTATCGATGATGGATAGATCGGGTTTCAAATCCTGGTCGGGTGCAATGAGGATGGTTTTTTCCTAAATAACTTTCCATTCTTCCTCCATACAAATACAGGTACACTTAATCTAAATACAGCCTTCATCACCCCTAACACATTAAAGTAATACTAGTAGATATGCGTGTAGATCAAAAGGGTATTAAGACGTGGTGATATAAAATATTGATAGGTAACAAATAATAATCACCAATAAATATTACCGCACAGAATCTTATATATAAATTGATAAGCCTGTATTCGGTAATATATTATTATTATTATTATTAACACCGCGTCTTACTACCCGTTCGGGTTATACGCACTTACGCTAATGAGTTAATGGTAGGGTGATTGTGAGATGAAATGGAGGACCTACAGTTTAACGTGGAATCCGAACCACGGTGGTGGCCTGGCATTCCCCACTCGGTAATATAAATTACGGAGAAATGGTTGAACATATTTTGACAAACGACCTCTCGTTTTAAATATTAGGGCTCAGAATATCGGGAAAATATCAATTTCTATCGAGAAACTTGCATTACTAGCAAACACTCAGCTTTTCATCCTTTGCTTGCATCACCATCGAAACCCTGATTTTTTCACGGTTTAATACCTGTAAACAAAATATTTCTCCTTGATTAAAAATAAGTCAACTTTCGATTAAGTTGTACGGTGCAACAAATATAAAAATTATGGAAAATATGTTTACGTACTATTATTATTTATTATTATTTAGCACCGCGTCTTACTACCCGTTCGGGTTATACACTTTAAGTACTAATTACGCCAATGGATTGGGAATGTTGAATTAGAGGAAGTTAACCCGCATTTGCGTAGAGGGAGAGTGGAAAAACGTTTAGGGAAAACCTACCCCAGTTCACCCGATCTAGATTCGAACCTCGATCTCCCCGTCCTCGGTGGTCGAGCTCAACACGACTAGCGCGTTAGCCAACTATGCCACCAACATTTTGTTTGTATTCATATTTTTCCTTATTTTCATTTGAATATTTACCTCTGATCACAAAAATGATCGTTAAAATGGTTGGTCCTAACATATATCTTTTACATGCATTCTTTGATAGAAGGAATATAATTTCCTAGACTGGGGAAACATTTATTTTTATTGTAATTTTTTTCGTGAATTTGCATTTAGATCAATAATATTAACTATAATTTTCAAATTAAAGGTCAAGTAGTCACTTTCGCGAAAATATTTTCTTACGTTTTGTTTCACGCTGAATTACAAATTAAAAACGATACAATTATATTTAAATATATTTTGTTATATATTATAACTACAAAAATTTATAAAATGATATTTAAATGGGTTAAGATAGCCACTTTGTAATTGTTTTAGCATGGGTTTTGGTGTTTATTTTTTCAAATAGTATCACAATAACAAAGTTTCCTAGCTATTACTTAATATTGAAAGTATGTTAAAAATATTTAATATAATATTTTATGTATTTCATATATATTATGCTCTAATTGTGAATTTTTGTGTTTATTCTTTCAAATAATAATCCAATTAAAATAAAGTCAATTATTTTACCGTGCTACCCCTTGAATTTTAGTGGATAATATTTCAAAATAGCGGTGTGTGTGTACTCCATTTAACTTCTCTCTCACATATACACACTTTCTCTCTCTCTCTCTTTCTTTTACACACAGTTAATCTTTCTCTCACACACACATTCTCACAAAACTTTCTCTCTCCCACACACACTCTCCCAAACTCACACACATGCTCTCTTAGAATTTCTCTCTCTCATAATCTATATCACACACTCTCACATTATCTCTCTTGCAACCTTACTCACCAACTTTCTCCCTCTCAAACACACACAGTCTTTCTCTCACAATGTTTCTCTTACATACTTTATCATACAATCTCTATCACATACTCTATTTATCTTACATACTCTCTCACACAGTTTATCTCATACACATTCTTTTTCAAATATTCTCTCACACATAAACACACACTATTTCACACACATTATATTTCACCACACAAACTATGTTTTAGACACATTATTTTTCACACAAACTCTCTTTCACATACATTCTCAATCACACATAAACACACACTATTTCACACACATTATATTTCACCACACAAACTCTGTTTTAGACACATTATTTTTCACACAAACTCTCTTTCACATACACTCTCATTCACGCTGTGTCAATATCCCACCTTCTCTCTCTCTCTCTCTCTCTCTTACCATCACTCACTAACATCTACTCGATCACACTCACTCGCTAATATTCACTAGATCACACTCAGTCGTTTACTCTCACTCTTTCACACTCAGTTTTCACACTAAATTCCTCACACTCACTCTTTCACTAATGAGTGCCCTGGTGGTGAACTCTATGTAAAATCAGTATCTGAGGGGTTTGCGGGGGCTTAAGTGGAGGTTCTTTGTTCGCCCTGAAACTGCGTACCGTATTTTACTAGGGGTTAGTCTGTACACTCATTCTTTATTTACATCACCATGGAAACCATAATTTGTGTATAGTTTTATATCAGTGAGTAGAATATTTATCCTTGATTAAAAATAATAACAGTTCAATTCTTACTTGAATGGTTTGGTGCAACGAATAGATAGAGATCTGGGAGAGGAGTCGTTTAAAATGTTCATCGTGGCATTAAGGGGGGAAATATATGTTTTGATCCAAATTAAACACCGAAAGCTAGATATATATCTAAATTTGATAGCCTTTGACGATATTATATAAATATTTTTTCAGTAAAAAGTTTCAAATAGATTTCAGTGCAATAATCTGCAGCCATCGCTGCAACGATCCACTAATAATGTAGTATATGCAATACACACAGTAAGATAGATGGTAAATTAGATACCAGCTCATATTATAGCCTGAAATCCTATCGAGCGAGTTATGAATCTTTCTTTTACAATAGTGAAATTGAGATAGGCCTAAATTATTTTTTTATCATTGGTTATACTAAGATATAGTGATTGTACTTATCTTAATTCCCCTGACTGATATTTAATTAAAAAATACCTCACTGACGGGACGCCTAATTTAGGCTTTATTATTTAGTAAAATCTCGTGATATCCGTGGATTGAAACGGGCTCTTAAATTAGTCAGATGGCAATGGCTAAGGCTAAATTTTTAACTTATTTGGATGATTTTTATTCTAAAAAAATATAGCTTTTAAATTATTTTAAAAGTTTTAGTCAGATATACATAATCAAATTTGCAAGAAATTTCATAAATACATCAATTAAATTGAAAACATGAATTTACAAAATCTATCTTGCTAGTTTTTTTTATAATTTTTTTTACATACTCTGCAGCTCCTAATATAAAGTTTATATCGATTAACTTATCATACATAGGGTCTATACCAATATACGTTCTTAGTACAGATTTTATATTTGGAAGAATTATTGTAACACAATTCACCTAAAATAATGAGTTTATCAAATTTCACAAAAAAAGATCACATTCCTCTACAGTCTTTGATTTTTTTAAATACTTTGTTAATAATGTTTTCCTTCCAAACTGATTATTTTCAATCAAATTAAATCATTCACATCATGATTCCATTTTGCAAAGAAAACATGACTTTTCTAATGTTGTTATAGCGTCGGGTTTTTCCCTCTCTTACTCTTCCACTTTCCTTCATTTTTCTCTTACTCAAACAATGAAGTCCCACCTACGTGAGTTGAAGTAAACTTAATTTCTTGTAGAATTGTTAACGCCAGTGTAAACACTGAAGACCCTTGTTCTTCTTAATTACCTTTCCTCCTTAGGGACGAAGGGGGGGGATTTAGTTTAACCAGGGTTAGCGTCAAGTCTGGAAGAGAGGAACATTCTCATTGGCTGCGGACCAAATGAAAATAGGTAACTCAAGGAATGCGAGTGGAAAATGAGCGTAGCTTGTGATTATAATATGCAGTAGATTAAACTGGGATTCAAAGATTGAAACAATTAGTATGTTAGGTAGTTGGGGATTTTGTGCAGCTTAACGGTCATTTTATACTGTCCCAGTTAAGATATTTTTTGGAAGATTCCTATTTTTTTTAAATATGTAAATATTATATCGTAAAAAATAATAAAGGAAACCCGTAAAAACAGGCAAAAATCAATTTCCTTAAATAATAACTACTATTTAGCTTATTTAAAACAGATCCTTTTCATTTATTTATTTAAATGTATTTATTTAATCTGCTGAAGTTAAGTTGTAACACCTTGGCTTATATTTAGCTAAGCTACCATATTATTAATGTTTAGTCTACAACTATTTTAAATTTAAAATAAGTAACTCAAACAACGTAAATAATAACCATTGCATCCTGTTACCCGTTAAAGGTTCAATATAAGGGAGGTTGTATTTTAAAATCAGTATATCTGAATTAGCGTGAAGGGAGGGTGGAAAACCATTTTGGGAAATCATCCTCATTACACCTGATCAATATTAGAACTGACCTCTTTGTCACCAGAAAACTAGACTAAATGTGCCTGACGTTTGGAACACGTAACCACTGATTCGAGTTAATTTATTAAATGAATGTACAAATTTTTAATAGCAATTATCACAACAAAAACTTGAACATATAAAAATGTATTGTAATATTATGTGCATTAAACAGAATTACATAGTATTTTTGATAAAATGAACTTATACTCGACGCATATTTACAAGGAAAACTATTCTAATATAAATTCTATACTTTTAAAATATTTTCTAATGCCAATAGCACATAGAAACGTTTATGATTTGTATCTAATTTGTTAAGATATTTCAAATATATTCACAATGGATATTACAGAACCGGTGTGGCACCTACCTCTTTTGACAATAATTCAACACGTCTGAAACGAGAAGAATACGAGATTATATGCGCAAAGCATGGTGAAATGGGAAGAGTAGAAATATTTTATAAGCATATCACGTCTCCATGGCATGAAGCAAATGACGTTAAGCTCACGTGCTTTCTATGAGAGAAAATGTTGTTAAATTTTCAAGTAGCAATTCTTGACAGGTTTTCAACGCGACATTTTGTTTTGGTTTTTTTTATCTAGTTTCTTGTTCATATATATTCGTCTATTTGACGACGAAGTCGTTATATCCCAAAGCTTGGTTTTCACCGCATCAAACATCGTATAAACTCAATAATACATTTTTATTTTACTCTTGTATTCCACACTGTCTCCTCTAGATGAAAATTAATAAATGAAAGATGGAAAATAAATATGCTATATAATGTATTTTACGATCTACATTGATTTTATTGCCACTAGTTATTTCAAAACCCTTTAACTCTAGTAGAATGTACACTCCGTTTATCCTGAAAGATAGCAAGCAGTATAACCAAGGTGGATTACACTATGACCCTATCTTTACACCATAACAGTGGTATTCAACCTGAGGTACGCGAAAACATCTTAAGCGGTACGTAAAAATTAAAATTTATTAAAAAGACCGCAAGCAAGTTATACTGATCAAGCGGCCGTCACCTGTTGCAGCAGATGGTGCCAACATTTGCGTAGAGAAGGTTTAATGTGATCAACATAACTGACCTTACAGCCATTAATATCAGCTTTCTAAAACGGAGACACCACTTATTCATTCAGGTATTTCCTCATTGTCGTCACAAGGGTGAGTTGACCCCGTTCCAAACCCACTGCTTCTTAGAAAAATCTGTAAGCGCTGGGGATCGAACCCGAAACCTCTGGATCTGTATCAAGGATGACTAGATTACATAGGTGGTCAATTTTATATATATGTATATATATATATATATATATATATATAATTTCAGGATACACACTGACTAATCAAGACCAGATTTAGAGTTGCCTCCAAGGGACCCGGACGTAAGGTCATACGATCTGGAAGCGCCATTTGCGCCACAAGTGGCTCTGAATTTCCAAGAGAATGCAAACACCCTGAGAAATGTCCACTAAATTCAGAAAACAAGACCTATACCATACCTGACCGTTGTGCCAAAAGTAGATTTGTCGGAATAATGGTGCGCTCACATGCTTTGATTATCTTGAAAATGTTTGAAGCGACTGCACTAGTGAGAAAGACGACAGTCAATTACAAAATATTTTTAATTTCATTTTATTCTATGTTTATGTTTGAAATGAATAAAAGATATAGTATTTTGTATTAGGTTATATCACAAATAGTTGTACTGTTATTTGGATATTTAAATAATAAATACACGTTCTTAAATTAATTAATATATGTTTGTTATATTGATCGGTTTGTATTAGTGTTTTTGTAAGTTTTTTTAGCACCACGTCTTATTACCCGTTCGGTTTTTACGCCGATGTACTAATTATATTAATGTGTTAGTGATTAGAAAGGTTTAACTAAGGGGATGTGCACCCTCATTTTTGGGGAGAGATACTCAGAAACCATTTAGGAAAAAGCACCCTCAGTACCGTCTTCGGTAGATTATTCAAACACGAGAGTAGCGCGTTAGACCATTCGGCCACCGAAGAGGGTTTTGTAAGTCACATAACTTTTTTGTAAATGGTTAAAATGTTTAAAAATTATATATTATAATATCAAACATATTTTCTAAAATGATATTTTAATAAAAAGTAAAAAAAAATGACGAATTATCGAAAGAAGAAAGTAAGCCCTAAAAAGACGTACCTAAATTTTGGAATTTGTTTTTTTATAACTACGCTAAGCTATTTTAATACGTATTTGTTTAAAAAATCACTTGTGATATGTTCAAAATGAATACAATATTTATTACCAAACAAAACTTTTAAAAAAAAGAGGATTAACATACACAACAAAGGGAAGGGTCATTGTGAACCCGCGCGACCGCAATAAGTTGCAATGTGAGCGCAACCATTTTGGGCTAGGCGAGACTTAAAATTTGTGCCCCAGGTGTATTATTTATAATATAAATAAACCTATCCTTATGCGGGACGTGAAATAATAATAATAATAATAATAATAGGGTGCCAAAATACTAGACAAAAAATATATATAAATACAAAATAAATGCCCCCTCATTCTCCCCCACATACCTTCATCATCAAGGTCGGCGAAAATATTATAACTTTTTCACTTCCTTTTCCGAAGCTTCAATTAAATATCAAGCGATTCGACAACAAAGAGGACCCGAATATCATCAAATCATAAAAAGGGAGAATTTTGTTTTAAAAATATAATCCTAATATTAAATAAAATATCTTAATGTTATTTCTTTATTTAGAAGTCATTATTAGATTAATTTAATTCAAATTATTATTTAAAAAAAATAGATTTTATTGGAATGTACCTTTAGCACCTTTCTACCCTAGGCGACCTCGGTGTATGTCTTTTGAATACGTGATAATTTAATTTATGTAGTAAGAGAATGCATAGCTAATTAAATTTCCGTTTTTAATGGTCGGCCTACTTAACTACATAAGCTCACTTTGAGAAATATAAGTTTAAATTACACAGTTAATTTAAGTGAATCCCGGTTAGCTCAGCCGGTAGAGTGGTTGTCTAGTATAGCTCGACGACTAAGGTTCAAATTCCTGTCCAAATGTATGTTTTTTATTATATCTACACAAACACTCTATCAGAAGATTATCTGAACGGACAAGTTGTTTAATGTTTCATCTTCTATAAATCAGTCTCATATTTTACACCCGGGACACATTCGTTTAATTCAGACGCAATGGCGCTGTACATACACCAAGGAGTGACACACTGTCGTAAGCTGTATCCGCAACCATTTACATACCCTCGTTAAATTCTTCTTCCTCTTATTCCAGACAACTTGTATGCCTCAATAAATCATCTCATGAATAAGTATGGGATGGGGAGGGGGTGGGAGGGGCGCGCTTGCCTGTCGGATTTCCGTTCTACAATTTTGCATCCTATTTGGATGGTGGTCTTTTTTTTTTTTGTATGTATGTATTTTTCAGAAGCTGTTCACAATGCTCTTTACTTTCTATAGTCCTATATGGCCATTACTTTAGCTAAGTGTTAAGTCTTATAAATATTTTATTTCATTTTATTAGATAGTTTTGCGCGCGATTTTTTGAAAGTAATTTATAGTTTTACCAGAAAACCCTCGAGAAACTTTCGCACTTTCAACGCCCCCCCCTCACCCCCCCAAAAATAATTATTTTTTCTATACATAAAATAGCAAAGAGAGTTTATTTTCGGTAGTTGATACAAAAATATTGTTAGATTTTTCCTTTAACTTAAATTTTAAACAAACAATGTGTTTTAACGTAAGTATGCTATGTCAGAAGTCGGTAAAAAAAATCCTATCCACTGATATATTATTCATCGCTGTAGGCTTTGTATTAGTTGAGAAAAAGGGATGTTGACAACAGAAATCATATATAGGTTTGTGAAGATATCTTACCAATATTACGGTTGTATTGAAGTAAGCCGCGAGTCAAAAACAGTATTTTTTGAATTTTATATAACAAAAAAGTTTTTGGATAAAATCATTAAAACATTTCTCCGATTTGTATAGTTATACGTGTTTAGGGTACATCACTCGTAGCCCAGTTGATGGCAATATTAGTCTGTAATAATGAACAGTTGCCCAGGAGACGTCCAAAGGTACTAATCGTACATTTCCTCCATGGGAGCTCTTTGAGTGTGTGGAACCAGTAAAAGCTATTAACCTAATTTAAGCCTAGTAAGCCGACCCTGGTGACTGCTGGGCTGATCTTCAGTTCGGAAAAAATAACATTGTATCAGCTAGAAATTCAATCCATGACCTCTAGATTGGTAGGCAGATGCGCTTACCCCTATACCACGTGGTTGGTTATTTCTCCAATAGACACGTTTAGTTTAATTTACTACATAATATTATAATCTCAACAGTTCTTGAATGATTTTTCATGAAAAACTTGGAATTTTACAAGATATTTTACTATAATTTTAAATGCTACAATTCCATGATAAATATTCAAAAGCCTGTATGTTTAAAAAACTAAACAAAATGTGTCAGTTGAAGAAATAATATATTCATTTTTGGTTAAAAAGTTGTTTGCTGTAAAAATAACTCACGCTAACTCACACCCTCCTTAATAGTTGTTTTAAGAACCGCATCTTTCTACTCATTCGGGTTATACACCTGTATACTAATTACACTAATGTGCTAGGGATTAAGAAGGTTGAATGTAGAGGAAGTGTACCCACATTCACGTGGAGAGAGATAGTGGAAATCCATTTAGGAAAAATCAACCTCAGTATACCTGACCGAGAATGAACCCCAATTTCGGCAGTCTAATCTAACACGAGATTAGCGCCTTAGACCATGCATCCACCTAAGCGGGCTTCCTTAATAGTTGTCTTCGTGTTATTATGTTCCTTCATTCACGCTTATTTGATAGTATTTATGTTCCTACTTGTTATATTCTTATATTCTACACTTTTATTTTATTGACCTAATATTATCATATTCATATTTCTCACTGCCCCACTTTACCAAACAGTAGAACTAATTCATATTTTCGTTTTTGCCAAAAAAAAACAACGAATAAAAGTTACTCATTAAATAATATAATTATATCTATTCCTATAAATTATCATAATATATAATCATATTTTAAAAATGAATAAAAATAATATTTTCATTCGAAATTAAAGAAACAGCTTATTCCTCATTCTAAAAAGTATTGATTGTTAACTCCTTTTTGATTAGGAAAGTAGGTGGAAAGTTGAGAAGGGGATACAAGGGGCAGAAAAAGAGGAATGGCAGTGGTTAGAGAAGGCACGCTATTTAAGTTAAAGTCTATTTTCTACATGTTTAAATGTTACCACACTAGCCCGTGAAGGAATATTCTTAAAGGTAGTTTTATATATTTTATTAATTTCTTTTAGCAATTTAATGAAGTGGGGAGTATTTCCAGAACAAACCAAGCTTGTTAAAACTTACCTCTCCTATGAAATTATTTTCCCATTAGCATAACTTTAATTACCTTGAACCCAAATAGCCCACATTCCCTTGTGAGCTGGAATTATCTTAAGTGGAGCGCTTGGGTAGAATTTGAGGGGGGACATAATTTCACAAGTATAATTAATAGTAGTTAACAAACTAGGTGTACCTTATAAAATGTTTTTGGCTAAGTCTACGTGATACTGCTCTGCTACTAGATTATTATTATTATTATTATTATTAGCACCGCGTCTTACTACTCGTTCGGGTTGTACGCACTTACGCTGATGTGTAATGGTAGGGTGATTTGTGAGATGAAATGGAGGACCTACAGTTTAACGTGGAATCCGAACCACGGTGGAGGTCTGGCATTCCCCACATTCACAAGTTGTAATTAATACACGTCTTATCAGAGGTGAAGGAAGGGTTTGGCAATCAGATAAATCTGTGCCGGGACCAAGAATTGAACCCCGGACACCCAGAACAGAAGTCTGACACCTTACCTCTAGACCATCAGGTCACCTACTCTGCTACTAGACACAACGTTTTATACTGATAAACTAAGATGTAATTAAATTAAACAT
The DNA here is from genome assembly GCA_901482245.1 of Timema douglasi. Classification (NCBI taxonomy): domain Eukaryota; kingdom Metazoa; phylum Arthropoda; class Insecta; order Phasmatodea; family Timematidae; genus Timema; species Timema douglasi. The sequence continues at coordinate 17,094 of CABEEJ010000320.1, read as the reverse complement.
AACGTTTGGATAAGGGAGACAAAACAAGGACCATTGATCTACCACCAAGAATCGTCTTATGGTTGTAGCCGTACCAAAGTTAATTTCCACATTTTTAAATACAAAATGGACTCGTAATGACAGGATCAATTGCCAAATGGATGCTTGCGCCCTTACAGAAATAAACTACTTGTGGGCCAATGGTTTCAGTTTTGAGTTGTATGTAATCGGCACAGTACAATTTACAAAGGAAAAACTGTTTTAAAAAAACAATATATTTTTTGAAACAGAAATTTTTAAACTATATTATTATTGATATTAATTTATGTGTTCACCAAATGATACGTAATGATTATCTACAGGATCAACCTGATAACTGATGTGAATAAAATTTAATCAAGTGAAAAATGACAACCTAGACACGGGAATTGAACCCGAGACATTTGTCTTTGCACGCCAATCCTCTACCACTGAGACATCCCGGTTAGTCTCGTATTGAGGACCATCTTTCCCTAGGTCTTAGTGTAGTGTCATTTTTTACTTAAATGAATAGCCTATATTATTACTTATTAGTGTTATAAAAAAGATTTCATGATGTGAGCCCACAAGCTACGATCGAGTGGCCTCTGCCGTTAGCGATGATAGTGCCAACGTTTACGGATAGAGGGTGTAATACTGTCAGCACAATAACGAACCCTCCGGCCATTAATCTCAGTTTTATATACCTGACCTGCTAATTATTTATTCAAGTAGCTCATCATTTTTCCACACAAAGCTGAGTTTGAACCCGTTACAGACCCACTACTTAACAGAAAAATTCTGGAAACACAAAGGGTCAAACCCGGGACCTTTAGATTTATGGTCAGAAACTATAACTACTAGACAAAAGAGGTGGTCTTATTATTGCAAGGCCGTATCCGGGAGAGGGGTTTGGTGGTTCAAAACTCCCACGAAATTTTATGAACAAAATATATATGGCCTTATTTATGGTTCACACAATATCGAAATTAATATACAAATACAAATTAGGGGGCTGTGTTACCATAAAAAGCAATTCAGAGAGCTTCTAGTGGTTTTAAATATTTAGAAATGTTCCTAGCCTTCGGCATTTTGGGGGTTATTTTACCATAAAAAAAAGCACTTCAGAAAGCTTCTAGAACTGTTTATCATTTAGATTTTTTTTTCTAGCATCCGGCAACTGGGGAATATGCCCACCAAACCCCCTCTGAAATTATTGGCTGGCCACAGCCTTGTATTAGTGATGTGGTTGTTTAAAATATCTATCAAAAGTGACAGTTGAAGATCACATGACATGACGTATGAATACGTGATCAAACTTATAGTAACTTTTCTGTCAGATAAGGCACTTTCTATGAAAATTTGATTGGGTATTTGAAATACGTGGTATCAATAACTGACTGTTGGAAAATACGTATGATTTTGGTAGGAAGAACAGTAGAAGTTAGTAACTAAAGTTACTAGAACAATTTTAATATATTCATACATCAAGTCATGTGATCTGCAGCTATCATTTTTGATAGATATTATCAGTTACTATAAAATAACACAAATAATAAAATGAAATGTTATCAATGTTGGCTGAAAATAAACATGTTCGAATTTTATCTACTGTTCTTCCAACCAAAATCAGGGTATAGTTGTTCACGCACAAATAAAGTATAAAACGTAGTGTTAAAATTTAAAAAAATATATGATATTTTAGCATGTAGGCTTACATGAAATATTTTTTTAACAGCTAAATAAATTTTACCTGCTTCGGTGGCCGCATAGTCTAAGGTGTCACTCTCGAAATAGACTAAACTGACAATGACAGGGAGATTGGAATTCGAATCTCGGTTTGGGTGTACTGAGTTTTTTTTTACCAAAATGTTGTCCACTCTCCCTCCACGCAAATGTAAGTACACTTACTCTAAACACATTACTTCTTAGGGCGATAAATAAATAATATTTGTCTTTGGATACGCCCCCATAGCTATATATTGTACTATCAGAAGTACCCGGCTTTGACCGAGGTAACCATGCATTGCTTTTCTTTGCTTCAAACAGACAAAAAAAAAAGCTTCGAGGTGCACATGTTTGTGCACATGGGTCATTAATGTTTTAAATGTCAAACCTTTGCGTGTGGTAGATATCGCGCAACGCTCATGACAAACGAACAAACAGGTTCGTCATGTATAATTATAATTATAGTGATAATAATTATTATAATTGTAATGATAATTATTAATATTATCATCACCACGTCTTACTACCCGTTCGAGTGAACGCACTTATGCTAATGTGTAATGGTAGGATGATTGTGAGATGAAATGGAGGACCTTACAGTTTAACGTGGGATCCGAACCACGGTGGAGGCCTGGCATTCCACACATTCACAAGTTATGATTAATACACGTCTTGTCAGAGATGAAGGAAGGGTTTGATAATCAGATAAATCTGTGATGTGACCGAGGATTTAACCCCGGACCTCCAGCACAAAGGTCCAACACCTTACCTCTAGACTACCAAGTCCGGATCTCTTTCTATTTTTCTGTTCCATCAGCATTATCCAGTATTTTTTTTTGCCGTATAGATACGGCCACCGTCATCTATAATAAACAATTTCCTCGGTACACACCTCACGCCAAATTCCGTACGTGATGAGAATATTTCGAGGGACTTCCCCTGAAATTTTGGTGACACATCTAAAATGACCTCTCAGCACATTGTACGAAATCAGCAAGTTTACTTTGGTTAGCGTGTTCGTGGTACAACCGTGAGATAACGGGTATGTCACTTGTTATTCTGGTTTAGAGAGTTACTCATGAATAGCCACATGGTTGACATAATACACCATTCAATACACAATACAGAATGAAATACAAAAGTTAAAATATTATAATTACCCGCATCAATGGGCACACGAACTAAGCTTCGCGAGATTTATTTTGGATTTATTAATTTCACCACAGTCCAATTTTCACGAAAACTGCCATTTCTAGCAGAAATAAAAGATACTATATTTACTTCCACGTATTTATACGTCAAGTCATGTTACCTTATTATTTCAATACCTATAAAATAATTATTTTTTTTAGTGCCGCGTCTTGTTAACGGTTCGGGATATACACTTGTGTACTAATTACGCTAATGCTTTTAGGAATTTTTAAGGTTATATTTTTAGGACGTGTACCCGTATCTGCGTGGAGGGAGAGTGGAAAGCCATCTTGTAAAAATCACTCTCAATACACCGGAATGAGATTTGAACCTTGATCTCCCTGACATCTATAGTCTAGTCTATTTCGAGAGTAACGAGTTAGACCATGCGACCACTGAAGTGGGTAAAATAACACTGATAAATTAGTAAAATGTTATTAATTTTGACAACAAATATATATTCTTGTATTTTCAAAAAGGAGCCTTCCTATTGGACTGTATCTATCGTAAGCTAATTCATTGCTTTTTTTTCCCCTCGGCCTATTGTAATCGCACCATCTTAATTGCCTTAGATATTCTGTCTTGATTTAATTGCCTCTAATTGGTTTTTAAGCTTCCATTATTATTATTTGTCATTAATATTTCACTTGTTCTGCTGCAGCTCTCCCCTCCCCCCTATCCCGAGATAAGTCTTGGACCCCTTAATAATTGTTCTTGCCAGCGTCTCCTGCTATCTGATTCAAGTATTCCATCTTTGACCTTCCTCTTGCATTTTGACAGTGATTGTATTATTTTTATCACCGCGTCTAGAGTCACTTTCAGACGAAATTACTTTTTACCACGGCACCGTGTCCGGCACGACGCCGTGCATACCAAAGAACGCGCCGTCGAACAAACGGCGTCATCGGTAAAAAACCACGACGCAGCTTCACGCCGTGTTCCCCCTGCTAGTTACTCTCGAGTCGCCAACGTGATCACTTGAACAGTCCAGAATTTTTCTTTACCGCCGCGTTTTATTATCAGTTCAGGTTATACGCCTATGTGCTAATTACACTAATGGGCTTAAGTATTATAAATGTTTAATTTAGAGGAATTGTGCCAATATTTGCGTTGAAGTAGGGGTCGAAAACCCGTTTAGGAAAACCACCCTCAAGGCATCCAACCTCGATCTCCCTGTATTCGGCAGTCTAGTCCGACATTAGATTAGCGCGTTAGAACATCCGTCCACCGAAGTGGGTGAGAAATTGTTGTATCTGTACTATTTGAATGTGAAAAGTAAATAAAGAGGTCACGAGTCAGGACGTGGGTTTTCATTCTGGAAGTCCGGGTTCACTTCCTTGAACACTTACCTCTATGCTCTTGTTGTATTTGTTTGTTTGTTTGGTTGGTTTTTATTGTTCAATTTAAAAATATACATAAAGACATGAATAAAACATGAGAAACATAGAGGGACAAACATTAACTCCAGTCCCGAAGGGCTCTCGAAAACGAGCACGACATAGGGATAAGGACAATCACGACATGAAAGGTATTGGCGCCCTTGCGGGCTGATATTTGCTTTCTATAGGCTAGGGGTGGGAAATTTTTTCAAAAAACCCACCCCATCGCACATAACGGGTAGCCAGGACCGTAGGGATACACAAAACGTACAGAGGAAAGGGAAAAGACTGAAAACAGTGAGAGGTGTACAAGAAACGGGAGAAAAAACAAAGATGTTGGTGATGATAAATAATAATAATAATAATAATAGTGTTTCTGATGTATAATAAAATAAGGATGTCTTTGGCTGAAACTGGCCAACCCGCAATGACAATGGGTGGGGCTGGCTACGGTGTTGTATTTGTTCGTGACTCGTGCGTACTCTTCTAGGTTTCCCAAAAGAACCGGTCTATCTGATACTAGGGCTATGAATAGCTCAATATCTCAGTCACAGCCCTCCATTATATAGAAAACAAAACATATTTTAGAACGCACGAACAAAGCATGCCACTTCTGCGACACTTTCTTTCGCGTTTCCCATGTTGTACTGACTGTTGAACTAACAGCTGTGGCGGATCTGTCCGCCGGACGAACATGCGGGTTTAGCTCCATGTACAGTACATTTTAGACCGTGGACGTCGAGGTGCCGCCCCGAACTGAAATGAGATCCGCGGGGACAACGGCAGCCTTCCACGGCTTAAAGCCGTATACGGCATAGTTTGTTGCGTGTGGAATCGTCCATAAGCTCCCATGGTTATTTCTAAACGCGGCGATAGATCTTACTGTCTGAAAACGGCCTTATTACCTGTTCAGCTTATATGATAATTACTCTAGGGGTAGGTATGGGTAAATAATCATTTTAGAGGTAGGCCTAATCCAACCGCATTTGCTTGGAAGGAGAGTAGGAAACTACTTAGAAAAAAACCCTCTATTTAACCAGACTGGGATTCAAACACCAATCTCCCCGTCTTCAGCAGGTCAGCCTAACACGAGAGTGACTCCTAAGACCATTCGGTATTATAATATATTTGTTGGTTTTAAGCCAAAGCACTTTTAAACCCAGATAATAATTATTGTTTTCAGAAGGGTATTCGTGACATTGAGACAGGGTAATTGTCGAGGGTCTAAACTGTACCTTTATGCCAGATACAAATCCACGCAGTGTATTAAATTTAAAAAAAAAATCACACTGTTATATTAGGTACGAATAAATTCCGGAGAAATTTGCCTACATTTGCGTGGAAGTGGATTATAAAAATATTTAGGAAAACTGCCAAACTGGTCTTGAACTTTGACCTCCTCGCTACCAGTACACCAGAAAAAACGAGATGGATACCTTTGTCCGCGTGACCACCGATGATTGTGTGTCTTTCTCTATATACTAAGATTATAAGGGCTTATATTAAATACAGTCTAATTTTCATAAGAAGGCCTGACAGAAAAGGTACTAGGTCGTCTATCACGTATTATTACGTCAAGTCATAGATTCACAGCTACACTTGTTGGTATAAACTCTCATTAACTATAAAATAACACCAGTAACATGTGGTCCAAATTTGGCCACATTGAAACATATTTACATTTTCTAAAAGGCTCTTTCTATGAAAATAGGGCTGTAACCCCGCCTTCAATCAATTCTTGCGGATGCCATGTCTCGGTCCATTCTCTTTAAAGTAATTTTCGCCGTTGTGAAATTTTGAACAGTGTTGGAAGCAGCCGTGGCGTATCCTCGGGAAGTAGTGGTAATATTGCTGCCGTTAGGGCCAGTGTTTTAATGAGGGAATGCCGCCGAGGTTCTAGGGTCGTTTATGAAGACCTAGGCACCGTGCCTCACGGAATGACCTCCACCGTATATATATTGCGCGTTAACTACCTACCCCTCAGGCCTATCTGTTCGTGGTTGCGTTGTAATGATCTATTAAAAGTTCATGAGATCATTTTAGAATGATAAATAAATTAGGTAAAAAAAAAAGCAACCAAGCCATCTTCAAAAACAGGTTCTCTCTTACGTTTTTATTATTATATATTTTCATAGCGTCTCACCACTACTTGTTTGGGTTATAAGAACATTATTAATTATATTAGGGTGATATAAAGGAGGTATAATGAGCCCACAATTGCGTGGAGAGAGTGTGGAAAATGGCTTAGGTAAAACCAACTTCACTACACATGAACCTAGAACTTCTTGTCAAAGGCAGTCCAATCTATTTTTATAGTGATTCATTAGACGGTTTGGCCATCGATGTGTGTTTATAGTAAGTGAAACGCGTTAGTTCTGCAATTAAGGTAAAAAAATTAAATATGAACCTAACACTTAAATGTGTTTTACAAGCTACCTGTAGCATTCAATTGTAGAACAAAAATTTATAAGGTTTTAACGGAAAATGATAACAAAAGTGATACAAATATACTTAAGTGTGAAAAGACAAAGCGGGGTGACCTGGTGGTCTAGGGGTAAGGTGTCAGACTTCTGTGCTGGCGGCCGGGGTTCAATCCTCGGTCCCGGCACAGATTTATCTGATTACCAAACCCTTCCTCCACCTCTGACAAGACATCTTGTGAATGTGGGGAATGCTGGGCCTCCACCGTGGTTCGGATTCCACGTTAAACTGTAGGTCCTCCATTTCATCTCACAATCACCCTACCATTACACATTAGCGTAAGTGCATATAACCCGAACGGGTAGTAAGACGCGGTGCTAATAATAATAATAATAATAATAATAATAATAATAATAATAAAAGACAAAGTTAATAAAAAAAGAGGTTTTGTTTGTACATTCATTTATTTCTAATTGTATTGGATAGCTGTATTTTTTTACTAACTCTAAATTTTGATAAATTTATTCTTCAGATTGTCCTTAAGTCAAAAAATTCTTGGCCAATATGTATTTTACTTGTTCGTATGCCCTAGATAGCATGGTAGAATTTTTGTGGGAAATATATTAAAGAAAAAAAAAATGTGTTGGCCATATTGATAACATTTTGCTATATTAGTAGTAATATTTTATTGTTGTTGATAATATTAGTCAAAAGTAACATTTAAATATTTCAAAACTTAACGCATGAAATCAGTAAAGTAAAAGCTATTCTGGCTGTCTACCTATGAAAATAGGCTTTGACTTATGTTGTGGATATATTCTTAGCAATACCCTAAGATTTATCTTACTTTAGATATACCATTTTCACATACTTTATTTTATCTCAAAATTATTCACCTATTATTCCACGCAAATGCGGGTATTTTTACTCTCAACTTTACCTACCTCATAACAACACAATTAACTAAATTACAATGTGAATAACCGGGTAGGGTTTTAATATAGGTTTGGTAAATATATCGATCAAATATATTTAAATACAAACTCGACAAATGTGTGTGAACACTTGTGTCCAACTTAGATATTGTGCATTTAATGTTTTATCAATTATATGGCAATTGTGATATCAAAAACAAATTTTGTTCGTGCCATTACTTTATCTGTATTGGTGTTATATTTCTGTGCCCATACAATAGTTATATTAATAGCATATTTGGGCTACATCAATAAATGTAGCTCAGTATGTGGAAAGACTATCCAGTACTAATGTACCGTTTCCTAGGGTACGCCCGAATGTTGTGACAAAGAAAACCAACCCCTTTAATTATAAACCATATTTACAATTAATTAGAGTAACGAAATATCTATTATTTACTCTTATTCTGTTGATGTACGCACAGTTGTGCGAACATTGAATTTATTTATTTTCACTTCCCAAATAAAATAACTTTGAGCTTTCTTTACCCTCTCATCCATACGTCACTATTCTAGCAATATTCCTAGTTCTAAATTGTATCACCTCTGTGGTGTGTATTTGGAAAGTTGCTTTTGTTTTGTTTTTAAGAATTGAAGGGGACGATTAGTTTTTGTTTTATGTGTTTGGCGTCGCTTTTAAAAATGGTATTAAAGCCGGGATGTCTTACGTACCAATCAAGAGGTAAAAAGGGACACAGTTTTGCAAGTTATTACAATTTTGAATTATAAAAGATTTACACAAGAGTGTTGAATTTAACTTTGAGAGGAAGAGAGAAGTTTATTCATATATTTAATTAAATATAAAGATATGTAATTTTCAACTACAGAATGGCTATGGGTGAGAATTTTCCAATTTTTTGTTTTCTTGCTACAATTTTAATCAGTCACTTAGTGACTATATCTTAAGATAACTTACAAAAAGGAAAATGGAACTATGAACATCAAGGCTACTTATTAATTTTAATTGAAATGATGGTATGGTAATCAATACCTTGTTAACAAAACAAAGTTTATACATATTAATATAAAATTTACAAACACCAAAATTTTAACTTTGTTTCAAGAAAATTATGTTACCTTAGATATGTAAATTAACGGAGCTCTATAGCCAGGATTTGATAAGACTAAAATTCAGAGTACATAAATAACCAAACAAATAACATAAAATAGTTTATTTATTTCATGATAACTATTAATATTGTTACATTACAATATTATATAAGATACAGGTGTAAGTGCATTTCTTATGTGTTTTATCCCAAGCATTATCAACCAGCTTCTTGTTGTATCATGTAATATCGCTACTGGCAACCGGACAGGCAAAGAGAAGGGATTTCCTAATCATGTGTTTAAACCCAGTGGTCCTGAGATAAGGTTTCTCGTGCAACTGAGATAAATAATAAAATAATATATATATTTTTATACAACCTTAGGAGAATTATATATATAATGTTTTTTCACAATGTACTAACCGTACATAATTTCCATGGAGGCTCTTTCAATTTCCGGCTGAGATAAGGGGATTATTATTATTATTATTATTATTATTATTATTATTAGCACCGCGTCTTACTACCCGTTCGGGTTGTACGCACTTACGCTAATGTGTAATGGTAGGGTGATTGTGAGATGAAATGGAGGACCTACAGTTTAACGTGGAATCCGAACCACGGTGGAGGCCTGGCATTCCCCACATTCACAAGATGTTTTGTCAGAGGTGAAGGAAGGGTTTGGTTAGCAGATAAATCTGTGCCGGGACCGAGGATTGAACCCCGGCCGCCAGCACAGAAGTCTGACACCTTACCCCTAGACCACCAGGTCACCATTTAAGGGATGATGACCAGCCGGGAATTGAGACCGGGACCTTTTTATCACGAGGCAAGCTACACAAGAGTTTAAATTTGGGGATTGCATAAGTTTTGGTTCATCCTGTAGATACTTTGCCTCGGAGTATCGGAAAGCGCTTTAAGGTGCGGTCTATTGATTTTATCACCGAGAACATAGAACATTACATGGGTTGTAGGATGAGGACGGAGCGTAATCAAGACCACATTGCGAGGGGCTTATATCATCTAACCTTGTTATTAGACAGATGAGAGGGTTTATATTCTCTCGATCACGGGGATCCTTAAGCTTAGTTGACACTGTGTGAGCTACTGGACTGCGAGTAAGACAGTGCCTGGTCTTTTAACTGGATGGACATCTACTGGGCTCTTGGGTGACCTGGCGGTCTAGGGGTAAGGTATCAGTACCTCTGTGCTGGCGGCCGGGGTTCAATCCTCGGTCCCGGCACAGATTTATCTGATTACTAAACCCTTCCTTCACCTCTGACAAGATGTGTATTAATCATAACTTGTGAATGTGGGGAATTTCATGCCTCCACCGTGGTTCGGATTCCACGTTAAACTGTAGGTACTTCATTTCATCTCACAATCACCCTATCATATCACATTAGCGTAAGTGCGTACAACCCGAACGGGTAGTAAGACGCGGTGCTAATAATAATAATAATAATAATAATAATGGGCTCTTCTGTACTGACCCTTGCTGTTAACACAAGATAGTCATTGGAGCACTAGTCGTTGCTTTCTAGGCATGAGAATATTTGAAGAATGTACAGTTCTTATAGGTAATTTAATAACATACATTTATTTGATACTGTGTGAGGAGTAATTAAATATTATGCATGGGGAGGCAAGGAATAGGACAAAGAGATTGTGGACAAGGGAGTAGCTAGAACAGGGGTTTCCAACTGGCGGTCCACTATGACTTTTTTGTTTGCTGTCCACGAAGTTTTTTTTTTTTTTAGAAAAGTATCCTACTGTAATAAAAGTGATATTTTTATCCGATGAACGGGAAGTTTTGACTTTCGTAGGAAAACAATATATCAAAGCTACAACTGATGGTCATTCAGTAATACACTTAATTGCTCTCTATTTTAATAATAATTTGTGGTTGACCTCGCTGGTCATTTATTAAAGTCTTTTCTCATTACCCGATTTTCGTGGGTTCAAACCCAGCTGAGGTCGACTGGTCTTTCTTGAGATAATATCCGTAGCACAACCTCCTTCGGAGGAGAAATAAAGTCGTCAGTCCCATGTCGATTGTGGCATGTAAAATAACCCTCTAACGTATATGAAAATACCTTCCCCCCCCCCCAAAAAAAAGGTCGGCCCTTTCACTCTTGGTCATAGAAATTCTCGTGTGTTGACATAAGTTAATCAGTTTGTTCATAAGTCCACGTTGAATACCTCAAATAAATGGGGTAATGGAATGGGGGAGATGAGAATTATGTACCCGCGTGAGTAATATTTCCTTAAACCCGATAACTGATGATTATGCGGCCCACGGACATTTTAAAGTTGTAAATCCCTGGGATAGAACGTTGAGTTAACCAACCATTCAACACATGATAAAAAACAATGCGTGAAGCTGTACCAGCAAGAACAACATTGAAAATAACCCTGACTCTCTTTGCCTCAACTACCAACTTCATGAATACTGTCAGTCTTTTTCCATCTTTCAAAGTGGTCAATGGCCAGTCAGTAACAAAATATTCGATGTAGCTGGCTCGGACGACCTGTTCACACGAGGCCACTAGTTGACCCTCAGCTAGGCCTATCGGCTCTTTAAACTCTCAAGCCAACTCACACCGTGTAAACCAGACATTATACACGATCAAACTATACCAAATATTCTACACACGTTCAAGCTGTAAATATCAAACTACTTCTTGTTATGATTTATTACTGACCTTGTGATCAGTTGACCTTAAATGTTATCTTCATATTGTGATCAAACTTCTGGAGTTTCGGGTTTTTTTCGAATAATATTGGTATTGATCGTACGACCAAACGCGTCATATTTGCAATAGACTGGACTGCCGAAGAAGTGGAGATCGTTGTTCAAGTCCCGGTTGGTTGTACAGTAGGTTTTCCTTGACGGTTTTCCACTCTCCCTCCTTTAAATCCCAACTTTATCTATATTGAGTTATTTTAAATATGTTATACATCTCAAACAAGTCGCAGTACACACAAACACACACAAAATAATTGTAGTGTTCTGGTATAAGCTGACAAGTAGTTTGATCGAGTTGAATGACCGATAAATCAATTTAATTTCTGAAATATATTAATAATATTTAAATCTCATTGCATATATTTGAGGTATTTAACGTGCACTTTCCGAGTTAACTGATTATATCAGCACACGACTTATAAACTAAATTAAAACTAGAACAGACACAACATCCAGCCACCAGCCCTTTAATTCATCACTGTCACTACAATTCATCAATAATAAATTATTCGGTCATGCAGTTAATCGAAATCGAGATCTTTTTTTCTCAATAGACAGACACACTAGACTGAACATTTAAAATAGGGATGTTATGAACACTTATTTTGTCTGCAATAATTTGTCAGCTACTGTGACCTTTGAGGTTTTAAATATTCAACTCTTTTAGTAGAAATAATGGTTCAATTATTTAAATACGAATATAGACTACCAAAATAATGTAAATTAGTGATATTTGAGAGAACATATTTATTAAAATTGCCTTTCTTTTTTTTAGCACCGTGTCTTACTACACGTTTGGGTTGGACACTTAGACCCTATGTACTAATTACTATAACTGTTTTAGGGATTAGGAAGGTCATATTAAGAGGAACTGTACATGAATTTGCGTGGAGAGAGAGAGAGAGAGAGGAAAACAATTTCGGAAAAACCACCCTCAATACACCTGAGTGATTTCGAGCCTCGCTCTCTCGGTCATCGGCAGTCTAGTCTACAGCAAGAGTTTAGGAGTATAATGGATATTACAACAAAAAGTTCGGTTTTAATTAAAGTGCCCAGGTGTAATTTTTCAATTTATTCGAGCGTTTCACTTGTAGATGTAAACTGTATTTACATTCCTCCCTCTGTCGCTGAGTTGCTGCAGGCTTACATCGCGCGTGCTAGGTATGCGGCGTTCACAGTCGCAAACACCATGCCAGCTCACACGTTTGCGGAGCTGATAGACAGGCGGGTGACTAGGGGTAAGGTGTCAGACTTCTCTGCTGACGGCCGGGGTTCAATACTCGGTCCCGGCACAGATTTATCTGATTGCCAAACCCTTCCTTCACCTCTGACAAGACGTGTATTAATCACAACTTGTAAATGTGGNGGTCCCGGCAAAGATTTATCTGATTACCAAACCCTTCCTTCACCTCTGACAAGACATCTTGTGAATGTGGGGAATGCCAGGCCTCCACCGTGGTTCGGATTCCACGTTAAACTGTAGGTCCTTCATTTCATCTCACAATCACCCTACCATTACACATTAGCGTAAGTGCGTATAACCCGAACGGGTAGTAAGACGCGGTGCTAATAATAATAATAATAATAATAATAATAATGACAGAGGCATCTGATGTACGGGGTAGCTGGTGGATTGGCTGAGGAGGTCCCATTGCCTGGTTAACCCGACCTTCTGACTTGACGCCTTTGGACTTTCTACCTTTGGTATAAAAACACTCGTGTACGAGACTCCGGTGGAAAACAAAGTCAAACTTGAGGTCTGAAATTGTTGTTGTCTTCGACAACATCGAGAAAACGTCATCTATCTCCAATGAAACGCGTGAAGGTACGTGGTTTTATATTGATCGGTTGATTACCTCCCCTGTTCCCCCCTAACTTAGCCATTTTTTAGCATAAAGGAGTATTTCCGGAGATCAATCTCCTAATTAAAGGGGTTTCCTCTCAGCTCATCTGCAACCCCATACATTTTTAGCACATATTCCAACACACCCTATACATTAATCACACAAATGAGGTAAAGATTAGGAAGGTAGAATTTTATAAAAAATCTACCCACAATTGCATGGAGGAAAAATGGGAAATAATATAGAAAATCCCTTTTAGACAACCCAACCGGAATTTTAACCCCAATCTCCCCATCATCGGCAGTCCAGTCTATTGTGAAAGGAACATCGATGTGGATCACAATTTATTGTACATTACATTATAAAGTCGAATTTTCATATAAATTCTCTTTTAAAAAAACCATTTTTGGCCGTTAACATTAATCACTTTTTTATTATTTTATGCATGTAATTTTATAGGTATTGATACCATCTATAGAGATTGACAGCATAAAATATAATTACCTGACGTATGAATACGTGAAAGTATATTTAGTCACTTTATTAGCTGCCCTTCGTATTAAAATTGTACTGTACCTTTGGTAGTGTAACTTTTCGAACTATTTTATTTCTTGTTAAATATATTTTGTTTGCTTAAAATTAACACACATTATTTAAATATTCAGAGTAAAAAGATCAGATATCTTGTCCACAATTTTGATTTAATTTCATTTTTACTTATTTTCTTTTCTATTTTGTACGTGCACATGAAACAATGTTATCGATAACTCCGCGTCGTATTTGTCTGGGCCCAACCGATGGAATGTAATGGAAATTAAAATTAACATGGTAGTTTAATTTTCAAGCCGATACGATTTCAAAGTTTGCTACTTCTTCTCAAGTCAACAACCCTAAAGTTGCTTTGATGTGAGTTTTATCCATCCGTAGCTGGGTCTTTCAGCTGGTCTGTGAAGCTTGAATCATCTGGCAGAAGTCCCCTGTATTAAGAGAGTTAGGGAAGTCTGGTGGTTACCGTTGCCTTTTACACTGAATATTCTATGAGCGAGCGCGAAAGTTCCTAACAATCTCACCGCGAAAGACATTTTCACATATATTCCAGGGTTATTTTATATTCCACAATCGACATGGGGCCGACGCCTTTACTTCTCCTTCGAAGGAATTTGAACAAAGGATGTTTTTTTATCGGTCAGAAAGAATCCGTCGACCTCAACTGGGTTCTAACCCACAAATATAGGGTTTTTAGGAAATAAATTTACCCTAAGACCACTTAAGTTGAGCAGAATTTGCTTTATTTAATTAATAATATATATAAAATCATGAAAAAGACATTTTAAAATAATATTATAATATCCTGTAAAGAAAATATTTTAAATTTCCTTATACTACCGATTAAATAATAAAACCTAATATTATCTACTTGATTTGCTGACACAGTCATTATAGGGTTTAACAGTAGGTCTTAACATCATCGTAATAAACTTCCGATTTTGAAATCCCCCCCTCCCGAAATTAAATTCTCATTTTTGGAAGCCGTTAAACTATTTCTATTTGATACATAATTATAATTTTCCGAAATTTAAGATTGAATGTGCCCTTCATTATTAGGACCTAACAAGAGTACCTCGATCATGGAGGTTTGTCCTCGTGGAATCTGCAAGAGGTTTTTATTTTTGTGGAGCGAACGGAGACAGTGATAGATGAGAATTCTGATACGATCTTAGCCTAGGGTTGTCACTATCTGCGATACTACGTACGATCTTTGCTCAGGGGGTACATAAGAGCTTGTCACTATGTGGCACTCTTCTGTCTTTCTCCTCGCGTCTTGTCTGTAGATCTAGGGTGATTTATTTCATAGTGTATACTTTAGGGAAAGCGCTATCTTGCCATGACAAATAGTTCGAGGAAGACGATGAGCTTGAGAAAAAAATAAAGATAATGTTCTCACATTTATAATATATAAAAAAAAGATACCGGTTTTGTTTTTGGTATATTACTTATCGAGATTATTCTAGCCAGCCGTACCGATGGTTCTGCAGTCTAAGACTTCTCTAAGTAGGGCTAAACCACGTAATAAATACCCATATGGGCTATTCACATATTTACACTAATGGATATAAATGAGGAAGCTAGAATTTAGATGAATTACACCCGCATTTGCATAGAGAGTATTAAGCCACTTAGGTCAAAAACATCCTGAGTAATCCCAACCAGGAATTGAAACCCGAACTCCCTGTAGTTGGCAATCCATTATATTTCGAGAACGACGTCTTAGACTATTCGACCACCTAGGTGAGTCTAAGCGCATAAAGATTGAAATAGACTGTGTTTCTGGTGATAGGTAATTTGAGTCTCAAATCTTGGTAAAGTTCGTTGGAAGTTGATTTCCAAATACCCTCTTAGCTGGGCAAGTGGTCTAAAGCGCTACCCTTTCAGTAGACTAGACTGCCGTTGACGAGGAGATCGACGTTCGAATCTTGGTCGGGTGTACTGAGTCTGGTTTTTCCAAAATGGTTTTCCACTCTCCCTCCAAGCAAATGCGGGTACACTTCCTACTAATATAACCTTCATAATCCCTAAAACAATTAGAGTAATTAATACATAAGCGTATAACCTGAACTGGTAGTAAGACGCGGTGATGAAAAAAATTTCCAAATGTGATATTTCACTCTGATTTGTGGGTGCGTTTTCTTTAATCTAGGCTCTAAATTCCTACTTTTTAGAATTATTCGTTGCTGCTGAAAAAGTACGAGGGTTGCTCCGAAAGTCTTGCCTAAATTTTCTCTTTTTCTCTCTCTCTCTTAATAAAGTAAAACGTTATACACAATGTTGAATGGTGATAGAGAACCGGACCCGTGGTGTAGTGGTCAATGCACTTGACCACAAGCATAGGGATCCCGGGTTCGATTCCAGGGTGATACCTTGGGTATTTTCCCCTGAAGGGGAATGATCCCGACAGTGACCAGGGTTTGGTTAATTAGGCTCAAGTTAGATCAATACTTACACCAGTTATACAACTTCATAATAAATATTATCACATCATTTCATTACGGGTACGACTTGTAGACACCCCCTCTGCTGCACCCTGAACAACTCTGTATGCCAACAGAGCGGATAATAGTAAAACACACAAAACGACTGAAGTTAAATGTAATGTCCCTCCCTGTCATATAATATTATATACGATAAAAAAAAGGTGTTTGGGGAATATATATAAACTTCTTTAAAACCCTGCACCACTAAATGTAGTCCGTCAAAATGGAGGATGATATTGACATGCGTTAAATAATGATGTATAGCCTGGTTCCTAAGTGGAATGTAATGGGCTCATAAAAGTTATTTAAAAGCCAGTGAATCTTTATTGGGTTAGATTATATATAGGCCTAGCTGTGTATATGTATGAGAGTGAAAGAGATAAAGAACTTAAATTATTTGAATTGATTTGATCATTTGTATCACACTATTTCCCACTGTGTAAATTTTGAAATATTAAACTTTTATACTGTACTTATTACTTTAGTAAAAATACATTCATTTAATTAAGGGGATGGATCACTATGGGAGATGAGCGCGGCCGGTTTCTAAAGCGATTTCTCTGTACCCGATTACTAAGAAAACTACTATACACATTTGAATCAACTTTTTACTACTGTAAAGATCAATTCACCTACGTGGTTTGTGTTTTATTCATATCTACCCAGCCAATTCAAGTTTAAGTGTTAAAAAATAATTTAAAGAACACTGCATAAGACAAACTGGTCTTGT
>CABEEJ010000319.1:278905-317254 GCA_901482245.1 Timema douglasi | reverse complement strand
TACACGCCCACCTTAACTCCATTCATCTTGCTATCCACTCCTCTAATATGATAATTCTTTAAGTTTTGATACAGGTTAATCTCGTTTTAATCAAAACAAGGAGATTTTCAGCATAAAATCTCATCTTTATGAAAAATCATAGAATATAAAAGCACATGAGAGTGGTTTTTTTAACATATTAAATTAGTGGGATGCTCGTGTCGGATTGAAGGGAGGGCTGGCGCATGCGCTGAAACCAATATTTTCACATAGACACGAGAGAACCGTATTTTGGCGTCGAGCCATGATTAAATACTTTATCATACAGTAAATGGTTTTTGCTTTTTGACTGACCAATTTGACTCGTTCCCATCTGAACACGTTGGATTAAACTAGGATGAGCCACGACTAAACAAAGACCGGTTTTTGCTTAGGAATGTTTTGAAAGGGTTGCCTAAAATATGGGTTGTCTAGTTGCGATTGTAAGCTTTCTCGTCAGACCAAAAAAATAATGAAGCGTCATAACATCCTGAATCCATCCATTTAGAAACACTTGCGATCAGATTCATATTATCTCAAAGCCACTTCGCGACTCATGATTGATAGAGCACCAGTTATGGAGAAGAGATAACTCAAATCTGTTATTTTGCGTTTAACTTTCTACGTTTAATGGTGACCTGGCCGTCTAGGGGTAGGGTATCAGACTTCTGTGTTAGGAATCCGGGGTTCAAATCCCGGTCCAAGCACTGATTTATTTAATTACCAAATCCTTCCTTCACCTCTGGTAGAGTGTGTGCCTTCACGTTTTGTGAATGTGTGGAGTGTCAGGCCCTCACCGTGGTTCGGAACCCACGTTAAGCTGTAGGTCCTCTCTTCTTTCCGCCATCTCATTCTCACGTAATATCCTACCATCAAGAGATAGTGAAGTTCGCCTCAGGAATGAATTCCTACATACGCAGGAAATCAAATATAAGATAAGGTCGAATGGCCAGATCTAGAGCATTGGCACCACCCACCAACACTTTATACGTTTATGTATCAGCCATTCTTCATCATGTATGCTGTCTATTACATTTCAGGATATTCATAGAATGATAAGTCGACCAAATCCAACATGACACATCCAAAACGCTCGTCATTTGAAAGTGTCAGCGATAACAATCAAACATGTTTGATTTCTGATGGATGTTGGGCGTAGAGTGGTAGCGAGCAGTTATCATTATCACCACCCTGTTATACAGCCAACCCTAGTTTATACTATTGTGTCGGATTTTTCCTGCTCGTAAGCCCAGACGAGCTCGATGCCAGTTATCGCTCAAAACTGTTTTTTGTGTGGCCTTGGTCATACCAATGTCTTCTGACAAAGATACATTATATTTTACATTTTCTATCAGGATATGTGTAGCAAGATCTCATTAATATAATGAAATGTAAGCCATGTTAAGTTTTATTTTCAAAGTTTTAAATAACAGGGAATAAATACCCTTTAAATTTAAAAGTGATAAGGAATATTATTTTTTATATTGGTATCCACAACGTACCATTAAGCTGGGAGTGTAGGGGACGTGAGAAAAGGACAGTGTTTTTGCAGTTTTCATAGCAAAACTCTTTGTTTGGTCCAAATAAAAAAAAAACTATCGAGTAGAAACTTAAAGAGTTCTTTTTTTTTCTCGTGGTAATATCAACGGTTCTTGACTATCTGCCATGAACATGTTGGCCTAAGAAGAGAATATTTTTAAATTGAGAGAAAATTTTTTATCAAATCTTATGACACTCTTGATATATATTCAAGAACTGTTGATATAACTGTGTGAAGAAAATTGAACTTTGTGTTTCTGCTGGAGCAATATTCGGTTTATTTTGGCCAAAAAAATATTTTACTATAAAAACTGTTAAAAAAACTTTCCTTTTCTCGCGTCCCCTTCAACCGCATCTTAAAATGGTCAATTGACTTCTTGGTTTGTAGTTTCATCTCCACTTATTCATATCGGTGGGTATGCGCAGTATAATTAATTTTCATTGTATGAGGTTTGCTGTTGGCAGGAATTTTAAGGTTTGAATCTCAGACGGGAGGGTTAAAGGTGATATATATATATTATCCTGAATGTTTTTACTAGATCTTTCAAATTATAAGCGGATACTTTTCCTTTAAATTCAACCTTATTCATATCTACTTACTTATTATAATGCAGTAGTAGGTGACCTGGTGGTCTAGGGGTAAAGTGTCAGACTTCTATGCTGGCGTCCGGGGTTCAATCCTCGGTCCCGGCACAGATTTATCTGATTACCAAACCATTCCTTCACCTCTGACAAGTCTACCATTGCACATTAGCGTAAGTGCGTATAACCCGAACGGGTAGTAAGACGCGGTGCTAATAATAATAATAATAATAATAATATAATGAAATACTTAGGTTTCTAACTATTAGTAAGAATTAATGCAAATTTAAGATTAAATTTGAGCATTTTTTTTATCAAAGGGTTGTTAACACATTTGTTTTATTTTTTAAATAATCGTTATTGATTTGTAGGCTTTGAATGGTATTTATATACTATAGTTTTCCCTGATAATATATCAAAACAGCAATGAGCACGTATTATATGAATACTCATGATAAGCTACCAAATAATCACGATAAAGTCAATAGTAAATTAGGTTTATGTCAACATTTTAACATTTTACAAAATTGTATTTGCTTCAATAAATTATTGTACTTATATAAAGAAAAATGTATGCACCACAACAGGATCTCACTCAAAATACGTGTAGCAATACACCAACACATGTCCTTCTAAAGATCGAACCTGAATTTATAACAGGGCAAACAGAGTAAACGATAAAACTTCAATTTTTACCTCTAAGAGAAATATTTGTAGCTTACTTTGTCTTAAAATTCATCCTTTTAATCATGATCATTTGGATTAGAAGCTATAGGTAGCAAGAAAAAGGGCACTAAATTCTAATCATTTATAAAGTGTAGTAAGCAAAATTGGTTTATATAATGTTGTTTTCAGAAGTAGAAAAAATATATTCTATTTTCTCTCAAATAACGATTGTAATTCAAATCATCTTAAAATTGTATAGCTAAATGCAGATTAGGTCCCATATCTTAATATTTTGTTGAACTCAAATAAAGCTGAAGTAGTGAGTAAATTGTGACAATGTTTTATTTATATAGAATGCAATCGGTTAATGTAAGTTTAAAGCTTTATATTTTTTAAATATTAAATCTATTCAGGCTTAATGTAAAATTAGCCATCTTGATCTTTAAAACGAGAATATTATTATTTTCATACATTTTTGCGGGAAATTTATTTAATGTGTTTTTGAAATTTATTAATAATATATTAAAGAAAAAACAAAAACTTACTGACTAAATATATTAACGAGTCATTGTATCATCGAATGAATCTTCTTTTAATATTAGATATACAAATTTAAGATATTTAAAGATAGCATATAAATAGTATTCTCTATCTGATTACAACCTATTTACAATTTTATAGTAACTGTTGAATAATGTCATGATATATAAGTTATTTAACCATTGGTATAACAAACATGTTTATTAAAATATTTAAACACCTTCATTACATTATAAAATATATATTTGATGTTTTAAAATATAAAATAACATATGGAATAATTCTAATATACAGTATACAGTTGATATTTACAAGAACATAACTTTATCTAGGATCTTTTATAGCCATTCTCGCTTGACAAACTCAGTAACAACTTGAGCTGCCTTTTTGAAGTATTCCTCACCAAAAGCTGAAGCTGGAAGATTTCCTCGATCATTAGAGGAAATGTCTTTCATATCCTTAGCTACTTGTTTATCTAAAGTGAGCGGTAAAAGCATCATCAACATTTTAGTAAGCAATTCTGGTGCAAACTCTTTAATCTCATCTTGAAAATTTTCAAATGAGAATGGTTTTATATCACACTTTAACAAAGAAAGGCAATCAACAAAATTTTTATAATAGAGTTCAACGAGCCGCTCAAAATGTTCAGAAGCAATTCCAAGCTTTGTGCTTGTAAAGATAAAGAAAACAAGATCGAGGACAGGTGAACCATAAAATGTGACTTGGTAATCCACTATCTTAAATCCGATAGGATTCTTATGGTCCTTAGATTTGTATTGAAACATCATGTTGTTAGTCCAAAAGTCATTATGAACTATTGAAGCGAATGGTTCCTTACTTTTTGGAATACTATCATTAAATTTACCAGCGATATCCTTAACGATAGCTGCTTTAATTTTGTTTAGATATTTGCTACACTCGGGAGAACGTTCAAGAGCTCTCAATATGCTGTCATAAAATTCTTGTTCCTTTTCTTGTGTTCCCATTATTATTTTGACATATTTGCAAGTTTTAAGAACTGTCTCCTTGAAAATTTGAGGTTTTTTAATCTTGATGGCGATGGCCGTGGCATGAAACCTAGCGAGTTTCTCCACTACAAGCTCAGTATGTTTCAAATCAAGCCCAATTATCCTGTCTCTATTCTCATAGCCAGAAATCTTCAAATTCTCCAGGAGGATGGCTGAACCTTCATCCGCTGGCTGCCCTACGTCTAATTCTCGCGTTGCTCTAGCACCATAACATTCGGGGAACACGTCTAGCACCTTGTCAAGAGGAACGCCATTCTCACTCTGGATACGAGAGAATTCCGGACTTACCAGAGTATATATATCAATTTCCTTTCTCACAGTTATGTGACACTGAAATAACTGTCGACTCATTTCATTTGGTGGCAAAAGTTTGGCCACTAAGGGTAATTTTTCTTTGTTGGGACCTAGTATCACTTTCACGGCGAGCATGGTACTACCGTAGTTGTCTCCAGGCTCTGTGAGGAACGTGGTCGAGAAATCATCAACTGTTATTGACTCGCCGAACTTTGGTCTGAGAAGTTCCTCCAGGTCTGACTTAGTCAATAATGCTTCTTTTATAGAGTCTGCCATGGTCTAATTTGGAAAACAAAATAACACAATGTTATTGATTATATATTTTTAAATGCTCTGTAACACAATTCACTAAACTTGAAAACGTTTCTTAAAACATAAAATGTATTAAATAGTCTGGTGTTAACAACTCTTTAAAACAACCATTAAGAGATTTTTAAGCACTGCATCCTACTATCCATTTGAGTTATAGAGTCATGTGATAAATACACTAATGAGTTAGGGAGTATGAAGGTTGAATTTAGAGGAAGTGAATCAACATTTTTGTGGGGAGAGAGAGACAGTGGAAAACATTTTTTTTTAATGCACCCCCAGTTTACCCGAATGCAATCGTTCCCCCATCCCCCAGTCTTCGGTAGTCTATTCCATTGCGAGAGTAGCGCCCTAGACCATGCAGCCACCAAAGCGGGTGATTGCATCTATCACATGACTCGGAGCTACCGTAGACATGAACATTTTGGCTTCGCTGATTATGACTGCATCATTCAATGTCGTCTTTGTGCTGAAGAACGATGTATTTATTAAAGGTACAGAAAGCTTGTAGAGTGGTGGGTATGACCAACTAAAAGATGGTTTATCTTTTTAATATGTCAAACCAATACACGGCCATAACACGTCCTTGTTAATCTAAACAAATTTAGCCTAGTGTCAACGTATGTATTGTACAATTTTGGTAGGAAGAACAGTAAACTTGGTTACTAAAGTTACTAAAAGAATTTTTGTATATTCATGCATCAAGTTATATTATATACTCTTGTCACTATTGATAAATAATATAAATACCTATAAATAACAAAAATATATAATGAAATCATATCAATGTTGGTCGCAAAGAATTACGTTTGAATTTTCTCTACAGTTTTTCCAACCAAAATCAGGGTATAGCTTGCCTTCAAAACTTGAATTCATACCAAACATAAATTTAATTTATAATAACGAAGGTTTATTTTATCCCTACAACTTCCCTAAATGTTAACTTTATTTATCATTGGAAGGTACAAAAAATATTCTGGACACATAAACATACATAATACATACACAAGTAAACGATTAGTGATTTATTGATATAGATGTTTTATATAGAAATAAATATAAAATTGAAACTTTCTCATCTAATACTATTCATGAAAACACACATATATAAATATATACATGTTTTCATGAATTGGCATTATTGCAACGTATGATATATATATATATATATATATATATATAAATCATACGTTGCAATAATGCCAATACCCGCTTCGGTGGCCGCATGGCCTAAGACGTTACTCTCGCAATAGACTAGACTGTTGATGACGGAGAAATCAGAGATAGATCCCGGTAGTACATAGGCGTCTTATACGAATGGGTAGTGAGACGCGGTGCTAAAAAAAATTATAATATTGTAATTTTAATTCAAGAGCTCTGGTTCAAATATTCTTGAGTATGAATTAATGAGAAATGTTATCGTCTATCATAGGCTTAAGAGATGCTATACTACAGTGTCGATAATAATTTGCGGTAGAAATTTTAATTATTTTTCTTACCTGGAGGGTTATAAATACTAAATTCCGCTTTGCCTTGTTGTTAATAATAATACTGCGCTTCTAAACTACATCCCTCGTAGCTCAGTTTAAGGAAAGATTAGCCAGTACTAATGTACCACTGTCCAGGGAACGCTCGAATGTACTAATGGTACATCCTTTCTGTGGAGGTTATTTCCATGTCCCGATAATATGAGGTGACCGAGAACCGAGAACAAAAGGCATGCCCTAATGCTCCCTGAAGGGGAGCACGAGAGCAAGTTCCAACACGTACCGACCAATTGGTCACACCGTGTGGTTCGCAAAAATTTAGGAACGGGTTGTCGCGTTTCGTGAAGTTCTGAAACAAAGAAACAGATATTAGATATTATTAGTAAAATTGGGGGTTAAGAAATTTGAAAAACCGAATAAGGGTTTTTAGAGTTACGTGCGGAGACACTACTCTATGGGGGGCTGGTGAGAGCCTCCCAAACCACTGTTGTCACATCTCGCTTATCCGAGCAGGGCTTTGGGACGTCGATGGCACCCACCAGGGTCGATGACGTAGTTCCCAAGCCCCTGGATAAGAGGATTGGTGGCACCGGGAAGTCTGGCGTAGAAAGACTGCGCCAGTCCCCGGAAGTGGTCCTTGATGGTAGGCATATCCAGGTCGCGGTGTAGAGTCTCATTCCGGACATACCAAGGTGCGCCCACAATGATCCTCAGACACACGCTCTGGAATGCCTGCATCCTCCTCATATACGAGTCCGCCAGGTGGCCCCAAGCGGGACACGCATAGTCGAGGATCGGTCTGAGCAGCTGCTTGTACAGCGTCAGACCGTTCCTTGTAGACAGGGCGCTACGCCTGTTGAGCAGTGGGCCTAGGATTCCCAGCCTTTGCCTCGCTTTGTTTAGTCTCTCGTGGCAGTGTAGTCTCCAGGTCAGTTTGGTGTCCAGCGTAAGTCCCAGGTACTTAGCACTGTCCGCCCATCTGATCTGTTCTCCGAACAGCCGGAGTGGAGCCGGCCTGTAGTACTTTCTTTTCCATGTGAAGAGCACTGCGGTGCTCTTCTCCACGTTAATACTCGTTCTCCAGGTAGTCAGCCACCCCTCCAACTGCGTCAGGTGCGTCTGAAGTCGCCTCTCCACCAGCTGCCCTCGCCACGACTCCGCTACTAGAGCCGTGTCGTCCGCATACAGTGCCAACTCGGTGCCTGGGGATTTTGGAATATCATTCACATACAGACTGAAGAGCACAGGGCCCACCATGGAACCCTGCGGCACTCCAGCCCGGATGCTTCTGACTTGGGATGTGGCGTTCCCAAAGGTAGTGGAGAAGGTACGGTGGGATAGGTAAGATTGAACAACCTTAACTAGGTAGAAAGGCAGGTTCAGGGAGAGGAGTTTGAAAAGGAGACCTTCGTGCCAAACACGGTCGAAGGCCTTTGCCACGTCTAGAAAGACAGCACCAGTCAGCCTGTTGATGTTGAAGTTCCTCGTGACCTGCTCCACGAGCCGGACAAGTTGGTGGGACGTAGCGTGTCCCGCCCGAAAGCCGAACTGCTCATCCACCAAGATGCCCGCCTCGCGAACATGTCGGGTCAGTCTCGTCAGTAGTAGTCTCTCGAACAACTTGCCCAGACAGTCGAGCAAGCTGATCGGTCGGTAGGACGAAGCTAGGGCCGGGTCCTTACCCGGCTTATGAAAGCAGAGGACGTTGGCGTGCTTCCAGAGCCTGGGGAAGTGACTTAGGAGCAGGACGGCGTTGAATAACTCCACGAGGAAGTCAATCGCCTCCAAGGGCAGCTTTCTGAGGACCGCGTTACTGATACCGTCGGGTCCGGGGGCCTTGTTTAATCTTAGAGCGGCTATCGCCCGTGACATTTCTGTCACCTCCGTGGGTTCAGGTTCATCCAAGGGTCTGTACGAGACCGCACCGATGACCTGAGCCACGTGCGCAACGTGCACCGGGTCTGACGGGTCGTCAGTCGGTACAAATTGCGCCTCTAAGTGCTCAGCGAGAGCATCGGCCTTCTCCTTGTCGGAGTTGGCCACCCCGTTGCGACCCACAATAGAAGGCCTTGGTGCGGGTACCCGCATCAAGTTCCTCGTCATTTGCCACAGGGACCTGTCCTGCACGCACAGGCTCTCAATCTTGTCCTCCCAGACACTGTTCCGGTATTCTCGGACCATCTCCCGAACCGCGTGGACTTTGCGGCTCCAGTTGGCCTTGTCTACCGGGTCCCTCGAGACTTGCCAAGCCTTCCTCAGCCGATTCTTCTCCCAGACGTGCCTGAGGATAGAATCGGGTATGAGGTGATGGTGATTGTGAGGGCGTGGAACCAAGCACCGGACGAGAAAGGAACCCAGGAGCCTTAAGCTCGTAGCCAGATGTACTGACCACTACACCATGGGGCTGGTTTGCATGTTTGGTATAAGATATGGAAATAAATCAGCTGAAGACGAATTACTGACACGGTAATCAAGTGTATATAGGCCTAATGGTGACCTGGCGGTCTAGGGGGTAGGGTGTCAGACTTCTGTGTTGGCGGCTGGGGTTCAATCCTCGGTCCCGGCACAGATTTATCTGATTACCAAACCCTTCCTTCCCCTCTGACAAGACATCTTGTGAATGTGGGGAATGCCAGGCCTCCACCGTGGTTCGGATTCCACGTTAAACTGTAGGTCCTTCATTTCATCTCACAATCACCTTACCATTACACATTAGCGTAAGTGCGTATAACCCGAACGGGTAATAAGACGCGGTGCTAATAATAATAATAATATATAGGCCTATATTATACAATATTAAAAATTTGATTCATAACTGGAAAATATTTATTTTTAGATTCGTTTATAAGACAACTACACTCTGATTAAAGTCTTGCCTTTAAAAGGGAGCGGAGTATATTAAAGTTTTCCTACCAAAAACAACATGGTTCCACCAAATTAAATGATATATAAACAATTATTATGGGTTATATTTTAGAGGCGTTATGAAGTTAATGATGGACTTTCCTTTACAAACAATTAACATTGGCTACTTCTATACAGCTCTATGTTAGTTGTTACAAAGTAAACATTGGAAAATAAATGCAACACATAATTATTGCAGATCATCATTTGATTAAATTATCTAAGTCGAAGTTTTATCTTAAAAAAACATTCAATTTGACTATAACTGTTTAATTATTGTGTCTGAATTATATTTTCACTAAACCATACCTAATTTAAAATAGTATTCCGAATTAAAATTGCAAATATCATATTAAATGTTTTACTTTTAAAACATAAAATAAAACAATTTTATATTTTGAAATGGAAAAAAGCTATTTGTGAGTATGCTAGGGTTGGGCCACTACTTAATCAGAAATGAAAACAACAAAATGTCTATGTAGTAAGTAAGCTACACATTCCAAAGGTTCTCCTTTTCTTAAAAAATAAAAATTATCACCTCTCAAAGTATTAGATCATCAGCGCTAACATACATTATTACAAGTTGAAATAATACGTAAAAAATGCATATATAAGATACATAAAATACACACACACAGAGACACATGCATATACATACACACACATACATGCACACGTTTACACATACAATAACGGTGTTCTCATGTGGAGTAGGCAAGATACGGTGCATGTAGCTACAAAAAACAACTCCATCCAATCCATCTTAAATGTATCCACACTTCCCTATAATTGCATACGCCCTTGTTTCAACAAAATCCAGACACCAAGTCATACATGCTCTTTTATTCTTAAAACTCTTAATGTTTCTCTTTTTCACACATTCATCTAAAACATTTAGCCACGTCTTACTTCTTCCTTTGGATCCACACAATTTACCTTCATGTACTTGCTTTGTCACTTAATCCCCACTCAACATGCCCAAAACAACGGTAGACACTTCTTTCACAATGACCTACTAAATTCCCTCTTTTTTTTTATTAAATAAAACTAACCACGTTATAATTAATTATGAATATTTCCTAATAAAGAATACTTACACGAGATGAACAATCCAACCTTTTTTGCGAGATAGATGTCTGTGACTGAAGTTAATTTACAATAAGACGCTTCTTTTAAATGAGCACCTGAGCACTGATGCAATTTTATCATCTTGCTTATCATACATGAGCTTAAATCATGTATCACGATAACTTGCCGATATAGCTTTTCATTAATTTTAATTATGTTGACAGATCATATGACTAATCTCCTTCTTCCATTGGATTTGATGACAAGCAACTCACAATGGTGAGTCTGAAACACGTCGTTTGGTTCTGTTATCATCATTCATTCTGAGCGTGAACATTAGTTTGTAAGATGACGTGGGTATTCACTGCACAGAGGAACAAAGTCCTACCAAGTCGCACATGGCTGTTTTATCTGATAACTCGCGATACTATTGTTTGCTCATACGTAACTGATGACTCTACACACCTATAATTAGGACGAGACAACCAAAGCCAAAGGTCCCGTATTTAAATCCCGTGTACAGGTGTAATTTCTCAACCAATTTAAATTAATTGAAATGTGGTCCCTTCCATACGGACAGTACCGTAACCACAATGATTTTTCAAGCTATGTATTGATTTTCATTGGAAATCCTTTTGGCTTTACACTTATATGACTTGCAAGTAAGGTGATAGACTTCACGTGTAGCAGCTACAAATTATCTTCATGAAATAGATCATCATTTATAATTAATAGTTGTGGGAAGATTATTAAAATTAGCTTTTGGATCAGATCGTTCAAGGACTAAAGTCATGTTTTTTTTTTTTTTCGTTTAACCCACCGAAGTGGCGTAGTTGGCTAACGCGCTGGTTTTGTGTTAGGCTAGACTGACGAGGACGGGGAGATTAAGGTTCATCTCGCTTGGGTGAACTGAGGGTGGTTTTACCTAAATGGTTTTTCCATTCTCCCCACCCGCAAATACGGGTTCACTTCCTTTAGATTCAACATTCCCAATTCCTAAGCCATTAGAGTAATTAGTACTTAAGCTTATAGCACGAACGAGTAGTAAGATGGCGTGTTTAATAAAAAAAATTGTTTTATATTATTGGAGAATTTAATGTAAGTATGAACATATTTTGTTGTTTGCATGGACCAAGGCGTCACTATCGCCATAGATTGGCATACTCATGACGGAGAGATCAGGATTCAAATCCCGGTCAGATGTGATGAGGGTGCTTTTTCTTAAATGGTTTTTCTAGTATCCCTCCTCAAAAATGTGGGTTTAATTAATCTAAATCAAACCTTATTTATCCCTAATATATTATTACATAGGCGTATAATATGAACGGGTAATAATACATAGCATTAGTGTGTATATTATATAAATATATATAATTGTTTTTATATATTTTACCTACTTCCTAAGACCATGGTTCTAAAAGTTTTCCCAATAACAGACCACTTGAAAAGCGTTCGATGCACAGGCGGACCACCCATCTTAATAAACCACATATCTGTCATTTTTCGAAGCTGTAAATTATCTAATGAAAGTGTATAAACACTTTGCAGTCTAAATTTTCAAAGAAAAAATCTTATCTGACAACCAGAAACAGTAGTAAAATAAACTTTCAAGTAAAGTCTTATGAAGTCACTTAGATATATTTTAGTAATAAAATAACAATAATAAGTTAATGTAGTAAAATTTGTTTATGAATATGGACATTTATGATGAATCTTTACGTTTTACATGCCCCATAGCCTAAATTATGTCTGAGGAGGATGTTGTTTTAATCTAAGGTCAAATAGAAAGTATTTTAATGTCGGGTAATTTTCGAAAATTTACCTAACAAATTTGTTTGATATGGATATCTGGTAATTATTTACGTTATAGTAAGCTAAATGTAATTTGAGGTTAGATAACCGATTACATATTTTTGAAACTTAAGTTTCAAATTATAATAGACTATTTTGAGAAAGCAAACCTGATTGTAACATACCATTCATTTCCCTGTGGTTCCATGTGCGGAACACCTTGCACACCGTCACGGACCACAGTTTGAGAACATATGCCCAAATATGTCTTCGCGTACCCTAAGTGTGAATACCACTGGTCGAAAGCATCATTTTCGTTATAGACTATACTGCCGATAACGGCAAGATTGAGATTCAAATACCAGTAAAGTGTACTGAGGGTGTTAGTCCCAAAATGGTTTATCACTCTTACCCCACACGTAAACGTGGGTACACTTCCTCTAAGTTACAACTTTCCTCATCCCTAAATAGTCATCTACACAGAAGTATTAACCTTATCGGGTAGTAAAGCGCGGTGCTTCAAATAAGAACTAAATGATTATATTGGCATTATACAGGCGAGGTAAAAAGTGTTGACACAATTGATAACATTATATATTTACTATTTTAACTACTAAATGCTTCAAATTATACTCTAAATAACAACAAAAGATTGACAATTTTCTACATACATTTGAATTATTCATTGTTTATAAAGAGTATTCTTAAGATGTCCACCATTATGTGTGTACATTGTTGTATGCGCTTATCAAAACTTGACATAACTGCGCAAGGTTTCTTGTTGAACTTCTTCAGCTTCCGCCACAATAATTCTATAAGTTCTTGAATTGTTCCTGATCGAGTCGTGGTAACATGACTCTTTAACATGCCCAAGTCCGGAGTTGTTAAGTCTGATGAACGTGATGGCCAGGCAATGATGTCCCCATATCTTGAAACCAGGTGCCCAGGAAGCATTTTGCAAAACACCTCAATTAATATTCGACCTTTATAATCCCTGAACTGCAACTCAAGGGAATTAATACCAACAACATGTGGTTCCAGCAAGAGGGGGCCATGAGCCACACAGTCCAAACATCGTCCTACTCCGAGGACCAACTACCCGACAGCCGGCCGCCCAACTCCGTCACAACCCAGGCGACTGGCACAGACATTTCCTTGTGGGGCACGTTAAAGAGTCATGTGTACTTGACTCACCCAGAAACAATTCAGGAACTTAAAGAAAAAATTGTGGTTGAAATTTAAGCAATTCAACTAGAGACGTTGCGCAAAGTCATATCACAATTCAACAAGAGACGTTGCGCAAAGTTATATCATAATTCAACAAGAGACCTTGAGCAAAATTATATCATAATTCAACAAGAGACCTCGTGTAAAGTCATATCACAATTCAACAAGAGATCTTGAGCAAAGTTATATCATAATTCAACAAGAGACATCGCGTAAAGTCATATCACAATTCAACAAGAGACCTTGAGCAAAGTTATATCATAATTCAACAAGAGTACCTCGCGTAAAGTCATATCACAATTCAACAAGAGACCTTGAGCAAAGTTATATCATAATTCAACAAGAGACCTTGAGCAAATTTATATCATAATTCAACAAGAGACCTTGGGCAAATTTATATCATATTCAATAAGAGACCTTGCGCAAAGTTATATCACAATTCAACAAGAGACGTTGCACGAAGTCATGTTACAATTCAAAAAGAGACAGTGTACAAAGTTATGTCAAGTTTCGACGAGAGAATTTAACAAAATGTATTGCCTATAACGGTGGACATCTTAATAATATTGTTTAAAAAAAATTAATAATTCAATGTTATGTACCCAAAAACTCAATTTTTTTCTTGATTATTTTAAGTTTAATTTTTAAATTTTGGAAGTTAAAATAGTAAATATAAAGTGTTATTAAATATGTCAACATTTTTTGCCCCACACAATACATAAATAATACTTACGCAAGTTTGATTATCCAACTTATTGGCGGGATGCCACCTACCAACTAAAGTGCACTAGGTGGAAGATTTCACCTCACTGAGAAAAATAACCCACTTGTTTGCTCAAAGGAATCTTTGCTAATATCTTAAAGCAACAAGCAATCACCTTGGCCCACTGTTACCAACATTGAAACATACGAGGAAGAAGTTCACAAAGTAATTCATTGTCCAATATCCTGCGCGACGTACTCTTTTCTGAAATGATTCTGAAGGCAATCAGCGTGGAAACAACTATGGAGTACTCTCTGAAAAATATAAACAAAGTCATCATCATCATCATCTGTGTTCAGCCCGTAGACAGGTCAGTTTAATAAAGTAGTAGTAGTAGTAGTAAGTAGTGTTATGGGCATATATTATCAGCACTCTAACGGGGTAGGGATGTAGAAGGAAGCATTTTAAAGCTATTCTACCCACATTTGCGTGCAAGGAGAGTGGTAAACCATTTAGTAAAACCACCCTCAGTACACTCGACAGAAACTTTAACCCCGATCTCCGTGTCATCAGCAGTTCAGTCTAAATTGGGAATGACACCTTTGACCATTTGGCATTATAGGTACTAGTTTAGGTGACAAAAAAATAAATCTTTAGGGCTTTAAACATAAGTGAATCTACTCTGTAGGTGTTGTCTGAAAAGAAATTTGAAAGAGACCGTGGTGGGGTTCGATCCAGTCAAGTGTATGAGAAGTAGAGGAATACTAAGGGGTATTAAACTAACTCTATTTTTAATTTTCTTCCAAACATATTACTAGCCGTCCAAGCTGACCACATGCTTACACTTAAGGTGATGGGACGAATAACGTATAATTTAATGTAAATGCACCCGAATATTCATGGAGGAGTAGTGGGGAAACAATTTATGTCCAAACAACACCCAGTATATCGGGTCCGAACTATAACCAGGACCTTACCACCACACCGATGAAACAGACCGTCTGTTGTTGATGTCTTAGCCCGCGTGCCCACCGATACTGGTATGGACGTGTTCATTTAAGAGCCGAAAAAACATAACTTTGTCGTGTTACAGTGTTAAAGGTACGATTGAGAATTATTTTGGTCGTCTTACCCACCCCCTCCTACTCATCCCCTTACACACAATCCATCCTCTACCCCTGAAATGCAATCATAAATTCTTTCTTGAGCTCTAATAGTACTGCAGTATCATTAGGCCCTAAGAAGCGTTTTTAAAACACCGGTTGTGTGCCCTCTCATTCGTAGAAATCCCTCTGAAGTAAACGTTTTGAAAAAAAGTGTGTGAATATATTAAATGAAACCCTTATATACACTATCATACTGTGGTTTTTAAAAACTAATTACATAGCTAAGAGAGAAATTGTGTTAATTTTATTAAACCATTATACTTCACATGTCTCTAAGGTAAGCTTTATTCGTAGCCTAGGCATAAGAATAACTAGAACACGTTAATGAAAATACAACATTTGTATTTGAGTGAAAATACTTAAGATGCATAAGTAAAAGCTCTTGGCTTTTTTTTTTTTTGCTTCATCAAACACTATCGACTTAAAAATTTATTCAATCTAATTTTACTTCTTATTTTTGTGTACTCAACTTATATTTATTCCTTAAATTAACTAACTCTGCCCCTCTTTTCTAAAAAAAATAAAAAAAATAGAATAAATAAAATGTGCTTTATTATATTGAAGTATTTCATTTTAATATAACCATTTACCTATCAAGGTAATTTCCATGTCATTTGAATATTAATTTAAAGTATGCCTAGTTGATATATTTGCGAGTTTAGAAGAAGACTCTTAAGATAAAATTATCTTGACGATGTGGTTTTCTCACATGAGTGAAGGAAAATGGTCTTAAGATCGACTGGTCGATCGCGTTTGACAAGCAACCGAACTGTTCTACAGCGGAGTATGACTTGATACGCTTGAGTCCTGACCACCAAGGACAAGGTGAAGGTAAACAGTCTGCGATGATGTGATAAAGAATTGAAGATCTTCGTGGAACAACGATGTCATCGAGTACTTGATGATACACTGTAGAAATCATGGCTGTCATGGAATACCTAAAACAGAGTAACATACGTCAATATAATATCTCTGTCCATAAAGTTACGTAATTATGTATAGCCATATTCTCTTATGAATAACCGTCTGAAAAGGACTTTTGCCTTATAAAATCCTCATAAATGATTCTGGTGATAAAGAGATCAAACCAGAATATAACTAGTAATAAAATTGAGCCATTTACCTCAGGGTACACCTCAGCGGTGGACAGTAGACACAAAAACAATGGAAATATTATTATTATTAGCACCGCGTCTTACTACCCGTTCGGGTTATACGCACTTACGCTAATGTGTAATGGTAGGATGATTGTGAGATGAAATGGAGGACCTACAGTTTAACGAGGAATCCAAACCACGGTGGAGGCCTGGCATTCCCCACATTCACAAGATGTCTTGTCAGAGGTGAAGGAAGGGTTTGGCAATCGGATAAATCTGTACCGGAACCGAGGATTGAACCCCGTACCCCCAGTACAGGAGTCTGATATCCCCTAGAACGTCAGGTGACCAAAAACAATGGAAAAAAGTTCATTTGCGTCCCATTTGTCCTTGTTTATAAGCTGTAGTTATGTTTTAACATCAGTGATGTGGAGCTGCTTAACATTATAGGAAGTGCTAAATATGGCCAAATTAAGCCTGAATTCAAAGCCTAAGGTCGTCGTGTCGTAGAACGCCACACCTTTTCAAAAATACATTGCATTGCAATGCTTGCATTTAGGCCAAAGGTTGCCATTTTGAGCACTTTCTATAATGCTAAACATGGAGTACAAACATGACTATAGCTTTGAAATAATATCAAATGGAACACATGTCTATATGAACTTTTATATTGTTTTAGTGTATAATTGTACACCGTTCAATCTGGTCCCACATATTATGGTACAATCTGTATATCTATTCACCCTTTGATATAATATAATATAACCGAAATGAAATATTTTCTTCTTAATCGAGATTATATGTTTTTTTTCCTTTATATTGAACAGTTGTGTTTCCTTTTTATAGCATTTTATTTCTAGGAAAAACTTTTCGCAATTTTTCGAGCAATCATGTTTTTCTTATTTCCATAAAAATATTAAAACGTTCTAAGACTTATTGAAAATGGTGGCGTTGACTGGGTCCATTAAGGTGGGATTTAAAGGGTAGTGAAAACAGAACAATACTTTTGGAGTTTATCCATTAAAATAAATTGCCCAAGATATATTTATATAGTTGGGCTTTAGTTGAAAGTTTGGTTTGACTAAATATGGTAACATCAACAGTTCTGAATATGTGTCATTAAAACAACGGAATTTTATGAGAAATGTTTTAAATTAAATTATAAATTTATTAAATGTCAGGAAGTTAATTATATATTTTAACAATACTGTAGAAAATTAAAGGGAATACCCATATTTCACTAATGATCAATTTTTCAAACATAAAGAGAAATGAACTAGGGACCTTAAGCTCAAAAGGTAGACAGGCTATCAACTGAGTTTTTTTTAGCACCGCGTCCTACTACCCATTTGGGTAATACACTTATGTAGTACTGTAACTACACTAAT
The DNA here is from genome assembly GCA_901482245.1 of Timema douglasi. NCBI lineage: Eukaryota > Metazoa > Arthropoda > Insecta > Phasmatodea > Timematidae > Timema > Timema douglasi. Next base: position 299,447 of record CABEEJ010000319.1, on the reverse strand, counting down.
ATGTTAAGGATGGAGTAGGTTGAATTTAGAGGAGGTGTAACCACATTTGTATGTAGAAGGGGATTGATAAACCCTTCAGTAAAAGACATTCTCACTAGACCCGATCGAGATTCTAACCCGAATTTCTCCGTCATTGGCAGTCCAGTCCACTGTGAGAGTGAAACCTTAGAACATGCGACCACCGAAGCAGGTTTATGTGCGGTTTTTAAACCCACTGAAACATAAATATGAAGGATACAATTCTCTACCCGAATCGGTGGTCAAATGGCCTAGGATGTCAGTCTCTAAACTAAACATATTTGAGTTCCATTAACATTGTCTAGGATCGAATCTCGATCAGGTGCTCTAGGAATCGTCTCTCCCATGGGATTTTTTGCCCTGGTTTTTACCATCCCTTCTCTACGCAAATGCGAGTACACTTCTTCACTCTTACCTAATAGAATAAAACTTTAACAACTTTTGTTTTAAACGTAATAATAAAATATTACAATAAGGGTGTTATTCTCCTACAAGAACGCTCTAAATTAAAATCAAACTGGAAAACACATGCACAAAATAATTTTATAAAATAACATTTTCTTTAATAAGGACTTTTACTAAACCAAGTAAAATAAATGTTTTTCTTAAATGAATTCAACACAAAGAGACGTACATTTTAATTTTAAAGAGACGTTCCGGAGTTGCGTCTGGGGGCTAAAGGGGCTGGAAAGGAAGGGCGAAATGTTTAAGTGGATGCATCTGGGGGAGGCACCGTAGGGAATTTTGGAGGATTTTTTTTGATAAGATCTCAAAGGGTAAACCCCTCCTCCCCACACCAGAAGATGGGCCCTATAGCCCAACGGTTCCAGATACAAGTTTGAGAAGGGTTGAGGGGGATGGATGGATTTTTTTATAAGGTCTCAAGGGGTACCTATCCACGTAACCACGAATATGGACCACACAGTCCCAGCGGTTCCAAAGATGCATCTAAGGAGTATTAAAGAGAGAGATAAAAATTAAATAAATACTTTTTATCTTCTTAATATGAATTAGAAAGAATTTGAAAGTGAACTATTAATTTAAATTTGCACCAAAAAATTGAGCTTTACAAAACTGGCGCGTAGGGTTAAATAAAAAATTCAGATATATACTATTAATAGACATAGGGTATATCCGTCCCAATATTGTGTATCAGTCGAATTGAAATAACAACGAATCAAAGTGTGCCAGCTTTTATAACGTATCAAATGAATATCAGCTCTTTTTTCCGATAAAATGTTTATATAGGAATGTTGGGGAAAGGGGAAGAGAAATTGAAAATCGTATTTCACCTGAAATCGTAGCCACAAGATTTGGGGGAAACTAGCACATCAATAATGCATCGTACCGGAGGAAGTAGAAGGAAGAATCACATATGAAAACCTAGGGAAAAAAACACACAAAAAACACTACCTACCAAGATTTATTTATTGCTTCCGAGAATGTCGTGCAAGAAATTTCCAAGTTAAATTTGTAGTGGGAAGTATCGGAATGAAATAAAGGAGCCATTTAGAGCTACAGAAGAAATGAGGGAAGGCATTCTAAAGTGTTAAAATCTGCCAGCTATGATTTTGGTAGTAACAAAATAGTAGGCAGAAGGAATTTTGGGGATGAAGGACAGGGAATTTATTTTATAAATTAGCTTTAAGGGAAAGCATTATATTTGTTGTAATGATATTGGTTTAATTAATTATAAATTATGTAAAAATTCATGGATGAAGGTAATTTTTATTTAAAGTAATATATGTAGGGTATCATTTTAAGATTCATCCATGCAGAAACACGCGATTCTCAGAAACAATGTGAAAAGGATTTCACCACTAAAATATATTTTATACCATTTTTCCTGTTAAAAGGAACAACTACGTAGTATTTGCTGAAGACGCCAATTCTCTATACTAATAAGAAACTAACCTTCACAACACCTGTCGCCGGGATTCTTTCTATTAGTTAGATTTTACATTGTTGACCGGGAGAGAAACAGGCAAGGGGTATTTCATATATAAACCATTGTGCGTATGTTTAAGGCATCTCCGGGATCCAAACATCTACACCGGGACATCCCGCCCACGCACAAGTCAGTCAGAGCCACACACTGGCAGTCAGTCTAACACAGTATAAAATATTATTATTATTATTATTATTATTATTATTATTAGCACCGCGTCTTACTACCCGTTCGGAATATACGCAACAGTATAAAATAACTTACATTAATATGACAAGTGTGAAGTGATATAAAACATTTAATTGAAATATGTATACGTAATTAACAGGTGTTATTTAAATAAACCGTGTGTGATTAAACAGCCATCTACAGTTCTCTTTCTTCAATTTTATTAATATACCTATTTAATAGTGCTCGAACACGGAGCTATAGACAGCTGGTAAAACGGTATATTTCCCGTACAGTGATGATAGGCGCTCGATCACGGAGCTTTAGACAACCTAAACATCATCACAGCATTATTATACCAGGGAATTAATCCGAAGTGTTTCAATCGACGCCTAAAGAGGGGTAATTGATTCCATAGTTATACAATCGACGCCCGAAGCGGGGTGATTGATTCCATAGTGTTACAATTGGCACCCAACGCGGCTCCATTAATTCAAAATGTCTTACATTGTATATGTGTTTTCTATATGTATGGATTTTTAAATTTGTGTGTGTTTTTAAATAGCTTTTGGTATGTAGTTTGTACATGTCTGTTTTATGTAAATATTTTTGTGTATGTTTTTGTATGTTTCTTTGTGTGTTTTTATATGTTTTGTGTTTTTTATGTTTATTTTTGTAATTATGTTTTATGTGTGTATTTTTTGTACAGCTAATTTTTATATATTGGTTTTGTGTGTGTATTTTGTACGTGGGCTTTTGTGTGTGTTATTGTATGTGTATTTTTATTTAATGTTTGTTGGGCTTTATCTTGTATTCATGTTTTTATATGTTTTATGTACTGTATGTGTTTTTTTGTTTATGAATGTTTGTTTTGTGTGTTTCTAGTAAAAAAAAATGTATTTGTGTTTTGAGGTTGTGGTTTTTGAATGATTGTTATTTTTGACTTTTTTATGTTTCTACGTCTTAATATCCGTCCAACTTATTTGCATATTCTCACTAATAAGGCAAAGATGAGGATGGCATGGATTTATGGGAAAGATAAGCCTACTCATAGGGGTGTGAAGAAAGAATAAGAAATCATGTAGGGGGAAAAAAGACCTTCAATAAGCCCATCTAGTATTTGAGGCCCTACCTCCCTCTCACTGGCAAACTCAATAATTATCAATACTGACGCCATACCCACGTATCCACTTGTGTGAATTTAAATTTGATTAAAAGTATCTCAATTACTCATAAGCAAAAAAAATCTTAATCAGGGAAGTACGGAGTTTCGTACACAATTCAATTCCGACTTCAACAATTACGAAGATTCACTAATCAAAATATTGAAAAATAAAAAAATTAGCTATTTTCAATGTTTGTAATTATGTGCTGCTGTTGTATACATCAAAATATAATGTTCCCATTACAAGAAATATGAATAATAATAATAATTATTATTATTATTTTCACTGCGTCTTACTACCCGTCCAGGTTATAAGAATATACGCTAATTTTTAATGGTAGGGTGATTGTGAGATGAAATGGAGGACCTACAGTTTAATGTGGGATCCGAACCACCGTGAAAGCCTGGCATTCCACACATTCACAAGTTATAATTAATACACGTCTTGTCAGAGTTGAAGGAAGGGTTTAGCAAGCAGATAAAATCTGTACCGGGACCGAGGATTGAACCCCGGATCCCCAGCACATAAATCTGACACCTTACCACTAGATCACCAGGTCACCTATGAAAAATAATTATGTCTATATATATATATATTTAAGCACCACGTCTTATAAACTGTTCAAACTATATGCATATGTACTAATTACGCTACCAATCTAGGGATGAGGATGGTTGAGTTTCGAGGAAGTGTACCCATATTTGCGTGTAGGGAGGGAAAACCATTTTGGGAAAAACCACCCTCAGTACACCCTACGGGGATACAAACCCCGATGTAATCGTCGTATTAAGTCTAGTTTAACACGAGAGTTACATATTAGACCATACGGCCACCAAAGCAGGTAGAAATATTTTAAAACTACGTTTGAGCTATGAAAAGGTTGTATTATTATATTTAATGCCTACAGTTTTATAGCCATGGAAAACATGTTTTTATTTTTTTTACAAAATAAACTTTTAAAAAAAAAAATATTAATTTCGATTCGGCTTGTAGAATTTTTCATTTTATTTGATTCGGCTTCTTCTTGAAAAAGTAGACTTCCCACACCTCTATGAACAATGTCATTACTATATATACCTATATACCAAATCAAAATATATTCTAGAGAGAAAGTTATACATCGTTTATTTGACGCCCACAGTGATATCAATTTTTAGACAGGGGACGAAACCATATCTAAAAAAAAAAATTAATTAAAATAACTTTGTCTTGTAGTCAAAGGGAGTACTGGTCACTCGAGTTGATTTGTAGGGGCATTATCTGAGCTTTCAGTGGTAAAAAAGGGGGTGGAGGGAACGGGGAGTGGGTTTCTCCTATTTTCTCTTGGTAAGTCTACAATAGAGTGCAAAAGGATCTTTTTGAGTACAATTTAGTATGTTCAGGGCCATGTGTCATGATTAAGTTTGTCATACTGGGAAGGCGCCAAAGGGGCGGGGGTTTAACAGGGTTACAGAGTACGGTCTATTTCATATCAAACATTGTTCTAAACAACCAATGTAATGGTAATAGAAAAATGTGTGAATTGAATTTAAACATTTTAAAAGGACTTTCATTCACTATTGAATACTTTTGTTAGTTTATATGTTCTCTCGACCCCTCGAAGAGAGAAGTATTGTGATCGTAAAAAAAAAAAAAATGCGCTTGATATTTTGATAAATGTCGACGGTTCATGACCCCCCATGAAAAAAAAATTGTTTTTGCAATGCAGTCCATCTGTCTCTTCTTCTGTCTGTGCCTTGAGCTAGAGCCGAATTTATTTTACTGATTGGGCTTAAGCTATATCAGGGGTTTAAATAAGGTTCCCCCCCGAGAGGTTTTTGAAACTAGATCTCTAACCCCAAATTTAAGGGTAGTTTACTGAAAGGCAAAAAATAGAAATAATAGATTTTCTCGAAATTTTCTTTAACGATTTTGATTAAATTTTATATCTAGACACTGTTTATTATTATAAACAATATGCTAACTCTAATTTTCTCGTAAAGATGATTTTGAGGGTACTTTACATGGGATAAATTTTCCAATTTTCATAATTTCTCTGCAACTATTTGAGATAATAAATATCTCACCAGTGTAAAGTTGTTGTAAAATTAAACATATAAATCTTTTATTTGAAATATATTTTAGAGAACCATTAGTTTTCGAGCTATAAGAAAATATATACTTTTTTAATTCATGTCTGAAAATGAAATTGATTTATATGCTCTTTGGTGGAAAAAGATGTTTCTCTTATCTCAAACATTCTGTAACAGTGTTCCTAGTTCCTAATTTCCATAGAGTAAGTGTGTACTATTTCATTTATGATCTTTGGTGTGGTGTATCTATAACAATGTATACACCTGTTATTTTGTTTCTCAAATCTTACGAGTTTTAAGTAAATATCTATTTTAAGATAAAAGTGAGAGAAAATCTGTTCAGCGCGCCGTACAAATTTATATTTTATTTTAAATTCTACTAAAATTGTGCTCAAATCATCTGAAATTTTGGATTAACGAGACTCTGACTAAAAGAGTTTTACTTTATATTAAAACACTTGGATAGGTGCAGTTATTTCCTCTAAAGCAGATTGCGTCTTTTGTTTCAGGCTCCAAAGAGGATGTCTGAGAGGAGACAAAAAGGATTCGGGAAGAGGAGGCGAGACAGGAACATCTGTCACCAGTATTGTCCACGTGTCCCACGGGGGTTGTGTGTGTGTGTGTGTGTGTGTGTGTGTGCGCGCGTGTGCGTGTGTGTGTGTGTGTGTGTGTGAGGCATGAGGGAAGGCTCAACTCCCTACCCATGTGACTTGAGTGCGTAGATCCGACAACAGATAATCAATAATCAATAAGGTGCCGGGATTCTGAACTGTTACTAAAGGAGTTGATGGCTCGTAGATGGAAAGGGGGGTATAAATTATATTGAGGACTAATCACTGTTTTAACATGTGGTTTAGTTACTTACTCTATGGCATTAGGAACCCGAAATTTCATTGCCGCACTTAAAAAAAAGTATGTCACCTTATCTCTCTCTCTTGAGCTAGTTATATCCAGTCCACCTCATTACACCTTATATCTTTCACTTTCATTATAATGTTATCCCCTTATTTGTGTGTAGGTCTTGCAAATGGTCTCTTACAATTGGGTATGCCAGTCAATAACCTGATTCTCCCATTCGCACTGCATGTTCTATCTGCCCACCGAAATTTACGATATTTGATTATCCTAAAAAAGTCTTGTAATGAGGATAAATTAAGTAACCCATCATTATGTAACCCCCAATATCCTCATCTCTTTATGAACAAAATTCATTCCTAAGAATTTTATTTTCGAGCACATTTTTTTTCATTCTTTTAAGTTAAGAGACGCAACGTGTGTGGTTTATCAGTGTGAATTCCTTCATCCCCTTCCCCACCCCCGCTAATGTTAGTACATTTCTTCTAAGCTACACTCTCCCTTCGACCAGGGTTGGAAACTTTTTAGGCGCCGATCGATTTGTCAATTTATTAGAGGGTCGGTGATCAACCATTGTTTATGCGCTCCTTGTGCTTATTTTTGTCTATAAATTAATTTTTTTTCGGGTGGCCTGGCGGTCTAGGGGTAAGCTGTCATACTTCTATGCTGGGGGTCCGAGGTTCAATACTCGGTCCCGGCACAGATTTATCTCATTGCCAAACCCTTCCTTCACCTCTGACAAGACAACTTGTGAATTGTGGGGAATGCCAGGCCTCCACCGTGGTTCGGATTCCACGTTAAACTGTAGGTCCTCCATTTCATGTCACAATCACCCTACCATTTACACATTAGCGTAAGTGCGTATAATCCGAATGGGTAGTAAGACGCGGTGCTAATAATAATAATAATAATAATAATAATTTATATTTTTTCCTTAAAATCAAACTTCTATAAATACGAGTAATTATGTCCCCAAATCACTATAAAATATATAATTATTGAAATATATATTTTCATATGATCATATTAATTTTATTTTAATACTATCAATTATGACAGATCAAGTTTAGTTTAGTAACAATCAAATATTATTTGAAAGTACTTGATATATTTGAAGAAGCTCCGGAACTATTTTTTTCGAGAAGAGGTCACAATTATTATGTTATGTCTCGGTTAAGTTAGTTATAAAAAGACAGGGGAGTGGGAGAGGGTTAGGGGGATGGGGCCAAAATGATGTTATGTCTGTGTTAAACTAGGTTGAGTAAAATCAATAAATGGGTTGGTGCATTGCAAGAACCTTCTCTCTTTTTAATATTGATATAGAGGCATTTACCAAAATTTGGTAAAATTTGTGAAACGAAATAACATATACTGTTTCAAAAATACTCCACTAAAGAGAATAAATGTAATAATATATACTGTTACAGAAACACCGAGAAAAGAGCATCTCTGTCCACCAAACAGAATAGCAATCGATTAAGTTATATATTTCTAAGTATTCCATAAAACATTTATATATTTTCTTATAGCTCATAAATTATTGGTTTTATAAAAATATAATTAGTCTTAAAATATTTCTAATTCAAGAAGTACTACAACTTAAAGTTATTTCATACCTCAAATAGCTGCGGATGTATGATCGAAATAAGAGATTTTTGTTTGTTTATTTAAAGTACCTTTAAATTTATTTTCGTGGGAAATGAGAGTTGCCATTTTGTTTGTAGCGTTAAACAATGCTTGTATATAAAATTTAATAAGACCCATTAAAGAATATTTTGATAAAAAATATATCTTATCTCTTTTTGCCCTTCAGTAAACTACCCTTAATTTTAGGGTTGGATATTTGATTCCAAAAACTCCTGGGGGGCGGGTGAGGCCTTATTATTACCCTAAAAACCAATTTTCAACCCAAACGGTAAAATAATTTCAGCTTTAGTGCACGATAATGGCGGGCAAAGAGACAGACGGTATCGCGAAAACCTCTTTTCATTTTCAAGGGGTCAGGAAATGTGAACATTTATCGAAATCTCGAGCTCGATTTTTTTTTTTTTTAATCACGATACTCCTCTATTTAAGAGGTCGAGAGAAAGTTAAAAAAAGACAACATAACCACTTGAAATATATGTCATCGTTTCTGAATTTACCTAGTCTATATATTCCACGAAGAGTTTCTTCAAAAAAGATAATAAACGAATGCCTTCTAAAAAAACTAATAATAATAAATCATCATCTAAATGCAGATACCTACCTCTCCAATTTTTAAAAAAATATTTTTTACCTTATCAACTTATTCGTAGTAGTGTTGGAACGTAGCTACCTTAACTGAATATCCGGTACTTGATAAGAATTCATATTTATAATGGTTATCAAGAAGACGAAAAAAAAATTCATTACTTTTTTACACTACTTTTCTTACTAGATAGCTATCCCTTTCCTTTTCTTTCTTTGTTGCCATTCCTCTTTCATTGGTGTATAACTGGCTGGCGGTTCTGAGATGAAGTGAATATCAATATCTGTCGAAAGAAGCTATGCAGTTTACATTTCCCTGGAGCCAATCTTTCAAGTTACTCTGGCGCAGTTATCTAAAGGTTCTACTCTTTATGTGTGTTGGGAGGGGGAGGGGGGTAGTCGGAGGATGGGGAGGCAGGCTTTTATTCAGAAAGACTAACGGTTATAGACCCTCTACATTGCTTTGGTCGCGCAAGCTTTTTACTGAAGTTAACAGACGTGTTCTATCATTCTATCTCGCTCGAATTCTGGGTTCAATGTCCTTATTTATTTTCCTTTATATTCCAAAGATTTTGAGTTTTTGAAATAAGTATATCTTCTTTTTCTTTTAACCGCGTCGGTGGGTACGAGGTCTAAGCGTCAAGCCAATCTAGTATTAATTTCCGGTGATGGGAAGGTCGTGGTTCGAAACTCGATGGGGTGTATTGAGGATGTGCGCAAATACGAGCACAGTTTTAGATGAATATTATCCTACTCATTTATACCCAATTAGACCGATAAAATGTGGATAGTACGGAATGGTAGTAAGACGTGATTCAAATATAAAATCAAATCAAATATACTCGTACAACTTTTGCATCGGACTGTGCTCTTGCTAAACATTCACTAAATCAAGAAGTGAAAGTTTTTTTTATATATAATCCCCTTGTCTTATTCCCTCTTCAGATCACACTCATATATGATAATTACTCTAAGGGGCTAGGTATGAGATGAGGAAGAGAGTGGGAAACAATTTATAAAAAAACACCCTCAGTAAACCCGACCAGAGTTCGATCCCCGATCTCCCCGACATCAGCAGGTCAGTCTTACATGAGAGTAACGCCTTAGTAGAGGTTGTTTTTAACGTATTATACATTTTGGAAATACAATCCTTACACTTATACTATTATAGTAACAAAACCGCTCAGTTGGTTATACGTCACTGAAAACTGTTAAATTAATAACAGCACCAAATGATTTATTCATTCAAACGACGCGCTCACTGAGTATTTTATCATATTCTGAAGTTAATCCAGACAGAAAATCCTTTATTACTCTTTATTTAGTTCGAGAAAGTTGATGAAAATTCATTGCAGTGACGACATTTATTTTTTTTCCCCCGAGTTTGCGGTTTTGGTGTGAGCTTAAAAACGATTATATTACGTTCATTTTTCTTAATCGGCTAACTTTTTTTACAATCCGGTGAAATATACAATCACAATTCAAATAAACTCGACGGTAAATAAAAATGTATATACACACATATAAAAAAAATAAGCATAAGTCTTAATCAAGTGCTCTGACGTAAAATGAGAGTGTTGTAAATTAAAGTTAAATAAATAGAGAACTCATTAAAATCTTGTATTGAATTATTTTCTTGTTCATCTGAGCATTTGAAAATACATATTTAAAAAAAGCCATTGTATCAAATTATAAAAGTTCTTCTTTCATCAAACATCGTAAGATAAAAAAATGTAGTTGTTGAACGCTTTTCAAAATATATATTAAAAAGTTGATTAAAAATAAGCAAGGAACTTTAAATAAAAAAAAGTCGTAATCTTATTTCACTTACGTTCTAATGGGTCAAGTTCATCGTAATGGAAATTTTCATCCAAATTATTAGATAGAATGAATGGCCTAACTAGAATGTATTAAATCGATTGGAATATATCATAAAACAACATAGCCCTTTCAATATTTTACAGCTAATAAAACATTTTAAATGCAATTAAACTATTAATGTGATTTAAAGTTAAAGAACCTTGATTAGACTTTGGGCTAAATTCCCGCGTCAAGGTGAACGATCATAATTCAAAATAAATTATTATTTCAATTTATTTTTAAAACTAGCTATACTCAAATTGATATAAGAATATTTAAAAAATATCAGACTAACATTAGCTAAAAGTATTTTATTCATCTTAAAATTATTGTTGAAATTGAGGGCATCAACCAATAGGTACAGCTACAGAGCACGTGGTCTGAAATATGAGTTAATTAACGTAGATATAACAACTTTTATAACTATCCATTAAGGTTGTCTCTATTAAAATCCGATTATAAGCCTTAGCTTAAATAATATTTTCAATTCTGTTTAAATATTATTGCGAGGCTATATAATATCAAACACCATAAGTAAAACAAAACTGTCATTGGTAGATCTTGGCTTAATTCTAGATATCTGTTCGATTCCCGTGACCAGGTGTAATTTTTTTTTCAAACTTTTGGGTTACAAAATATATTTTAATAATCCAAACGGATAAACGTAGACGTTGTTTAAAAAATAACAATAGTCCCCCAAGCATGTAATTTTTATTTTTTTATTTTTCTTTTTGGATATAACTATTCTAAAACATTATAATACAGTATTTATAGCTATTAGCGTAGTAGTTCTAGTAAAGCTGAGAGATTGCAGATAATTAGCTATAATTTAATCCAATTTATAAACACAAACAACTAATTAAAAATATAGCGTGTATTCCTCCTCCACCAGACCTTAAAAATCTAAAGAATTTTGAAGGGGATACGGATTTATTTTACAACATATCGATATCTATCTAAGTTCTTTATTATTACTATTATGTTTTAATATATATTTGGTCCAAAGGGTGGAGTAAGAAGAAATTGTAGTATACTCCGTGATAAGGAAATGTTTAAAATTGCAGACACTACTATAAAAAAACTTACGGTTGTTATCATAGTAATGGCGTCAAGCAACAACAGCAAGTGACATTATTATCGTATCGAAAGCTTCTTTATAATATAAAAATGTCAACGATGGTGCCGTAACTCAAAATGGCAATAAAGTTTGATGTCTCAATGTTGGTAAGGGACATGGAGATGGGGTATGAAGGGAGTATCGACTTGGGGGAATAAAACCTGCAATGGGGGAGGGGGGGGCAATAAGTGTATAAAAATAAAATAGAGAAGGAAGGGAAGATTTGTTTAAAATAATAATGTGTCTCCGTTGGTCGTGAGCGGGGGGCAAGGAGGGGGGGCGGAGAAAGTAAACCTAGTTTTTTTAATGAACATTTCATTAATTATCTTCTATCAAATTATAGAAAACAAATATTTTCTTTTGTTCAACATCGTTGATTAATTAGAAGGTGGTGGGGCTATCTGGTGGTCTAGGGATAAGGTGCCAGACCTCAGTGTTGAGGGTCCGAGGCTCAATCTTCGGTCCCGGCACAGATTTATCTGATTGCCAAACCCTTCCTTCACCTCTGACAAGACAACTTGCGAATATGTGGGATGCCAGGCCTCCACCGTGGTTCGGATTCCACGTTAAACTGTAGGTCCTCCATTTCATTTCACAATCACCCTACCATTACACATTAGCGTAAGTGCGTATAACCCGAACGGGTAGTAAGACGCGGTGCTAATTATAATTATAATAATTAGGAGATGTTTAACACTATTTGTTGACTGATATGAAACTGATTATAAGCTAAAATATATCCTATTTAGTGAGATATTTATTTCGAGGATGATCATTATATCGAAGTTTTCTAATTCTTTTGAAATGTTTTGTGGGCGTTAAAATTAATGTGAAGGATATTTTGACCTTCGACTTCGATATTTTGTCTAGTGCAATGTCTTGTATGATGTAATGTTTTGTCCAGCCTTTTGGAATATTGGTCAGCATTCCTGGATACTAATCTGAAAGTCCCGGATCCTATTCCCGGCGGTACAATAGGTGTTTTTGCCGAGGGTAGATTGTTCCTAGGGTCACCATATATTCCTGCCAGTACAAGACCGGGAATGACAAACCCTGGTGGCATACGCTAAAAAGAAAAAGTAGTATTGCTAAAAACTATTTATTTAATTACTCTTCTGTGGGATATTTTTCCATTTTTACTGTGGGAAAGCACATATTTTAAAATATTATTTGCTTACGGATATTTTCTATTAGATGAGGTTAAAAGTAATCTAAAACCAAATTGGAGAAAATGTGAAAATGCTGATAAAAACTGATACTTGTTAATTTGGACATATTAATCAGGATATTGTTGATTGTAGCCTACCAATAAAACCGGAGTTTCATATAATGAAATAACAGGTTGGGGAAGGTTTATTTTAAGGACGCATTCCAACATTCTTCAAGAGGGAGGTTTGGAAATTATGTTGGGAGAAAAACTCTCCAATGAGCTAGGCTGGGAATCGATCCCCTAGTCTTCTAGATCCAATTAAAACCCATGTGTACACCAGAGTAGGAAACTTAAACGGCAACAAAAAAATTACACTATTCAAAACTATCATTATTAACCTACCCGCATTGGTGAATACGTGGAAGTAGGCGTTAGTCTCGTCTAATTTTCCTGTGAAGGGATGACTAAGGGTTTGATTCTTGATTTTATGGGCTGATATATCTTTTTTAAACGGCTTTACCCTTTCCCTTGATGCAAATAAAGCTACATTTCTACTTTATTCGAATTTCCTTCGTTCCTCATTGATGTAAATATGTGGATAACTTGGATGAGTATTAATACGCGAAGCACGTAAAAAAAAGTACAAATGCAATTATAATTTAAAATAAGTTACAGTATTGCTTTAAAAATATAATTTCATTTAACACAATTATCAAAATAGGGGATTCTAAAATAATTATGCCTTGATTTAGGAAGATCGGCAAGGCATGAAAAATTTTAAATATGTTTTACAATAAATAATCTCTTCCTTAGCCCTTCCTTAACTGTGTATAAAATCGTGTAGGCTAAAAGTAGAGTGAAATAAATAAGTTTTTTTTTACATGATCGTACCAATTTCTAAGAAATAGAGAAAATAGTCCCAATTATTAGAAAAATAGGAAACACCAAGCTGTATTAAACATTTAGTGACTTTCACCCAAATAGTATATACGCTATCTCACATAGGTATGGCATCTGTCACCTATTTAGTTTACTTTGAAACATGACAAACTATAATTCAAAATATTAGTAGAATAAAAACACAAATATGTCAAGGTCTTAGATATTTGTGAATCTATATTATTGAACATAAATTATCCCACAGATTCTGTCGGCTATTTAGTTGCCTCAGAAACCGGACAAGTATAATTCAAAATACTAGGAAAATAAAAACACAAAGAGGTATTACACGTGGATATATTCATATAGTACATAATTGATCCCACAAATGGATGGCGTCTTTCTTTCAGTTATTTAGCTGCCTCAGAAACAGGACACATATAATTAAAAATACTAGGAGTATAAAAACACAAAGAGGTATTAGACATTTGTGACTCTAATCCAATTAGTACATAAACTATCATAGATGGATGGAGTTTATAAGTTATTTAGTTGCTTCAGAAACAGGCCAAGTATAATTCAAAATATTAGAAGAATAAAAACACAAAAATGTATTAGACATTTATGACCAGGGCCGCCCAGATAGCTCAGGTGGTCTGGGGCAACGTAATTTTGGTGGGCCCCCTTTCACAAAAATAATAAACATAAACTTGCTTATCTTCCTCTTATCAATGTCTAAGGCGTCATACTTACAGTGGATTAGACTGCCGATGATGAGTTCGGGATTTGAATCTCACTCGGGTTTACTAAGGGTGGTTTTTCATATTAGGTTTTCCACTCTTTCTCCATGTAAATGTAGGTGCACTTCCTCTTAAATTAGCCTTCCCATCCCTAACATATTACTATAGTTAGCAGTTAGTTCATAGTCTATACAAATGGCTCGAACGGGTACAAGTGAAACATAGCGAAAAAAAAAAATTAAAATGTAATCGATTAATTTTGATCGGGATAATATTAAGCTGCGTACATTATATAAAAGTTTGCTTCAAAATTGGTTAATCTACATTAGTTATTTAATTGAAATACTTAAGAACGTTCACTCTCATATGATTTAAGAACAATTTTCCGAGCTTTCATTGTAGCGAATTCATCAATAATATCCTCAAAACTTATTTTCTTATCAAAATCATGTTCAATGCTCAAACTTAGCAAATGGTTTAGTCTATCCTCACCGGTGGCTGAACACAAGCGTTTTTTAAATCAAAGACAACTTACTGAAAGCGCAATCTCCCGATGCTACTGACACAGGTAATACTGTTAGGAGTTTTAAATAAATGCAAATTTGTGGAAAAACTGTTTCTAGAGCCTTTTGAAACAAACAATTGAGTAGTCCAAGGGCAGAGCTCACATTTACACTAACACACAAGTTCGATTATGTCCGTATTTTGTAAAAGAACCTAATATATTCTAATAAATATTCTTTTTGGAGGTCCTGAGGATTACGCTACCTTCAAAGCTTCTTCATGATTGGCTATGGCTGAGATATCCACATCATCCTTTGGGTTCAAAAGAGCCGAGCATAATAATGACAATTCTGCCATTCTAGCAGCCAGGTTACGTAATTCGGACAAGAGCAGATCTAATGTAGGAATGAACACCTGAACTTTGAATCTAGTTTCTGGAGAGTCAAACTTGTAGTCAACATCCCCTCTCTCATCATGGCATTTTATTTTATTAGGAATTCTTGAGAAATTCAACTCTGGTTTGATTGCGAAGTTTGATGCGGCTTCTTTTGATTCTGTAAACAAACTTTGCCAGGTTTCTTTCAAAAATTGAAACTCTTCCACTAGGTTCTTCACCTTTTGTGCTTGCTCTTCCTTTATTAGTGTAGAACTTTTAAAGAGACTGTTCTGATCACCAATGCACTACAAGACTTTGTATCATATTGTAGTGAAAAGGATGGATTCAAACTATTGCAACCACTCATTTAGAACCGATACATCAGCTTGGCTCTTCGGCGGTAATTCTAATCAAAGAATATAAAACACCTCTGTGAATTTTAGTTAGAGCACTAAAAGTTTCTACTCTTGCACTCCATATAGTTTTCAATATAGAGTGAAGAAAGATATTAGCAGTATGTTGTAGAATTTTCCATCTCAGACGACTGACAGAAAACACATTGTAGAGTTTCAAAATAGGTTTTCAGCTCTAAATTGGTTTCCATAGCATGTGTACTACAAAGAATTAACGTGTGTGTACTGCATGGTGAAAAATAGGCTTGAGGACTCTTTTCAAAAATGCTTGCCTTTACACCTTAAAATTTACCTGAAATGTTAGAGGCGTTATCGTAACCTTGTTCTATGCACTGTGCTAGCTCTAAGTTATTCTCGTGTAAGACTTTCTCGATCTGTTCTGCAATATATGCACCTATCGTCTTGTCAAAGTCTATCAGCTTGATGAATCTTTCATAGACCATCCATTTTCCATTTCGTTATATCACATGTCTGAAAACAAAAGCTAACTAATCGATATATGATACATCGATTGTGCTATCAACGATAATGATATATTTCTTATAAATACAATTAGAGGATTGGAAGAAAAAAAACCATTTTTAATAATCAATATTATAACAACATTTTGGTAACCTGGCGGTCTAGGGGTAAGGTGTCAGACTTCTATGCTGGCGGCCGGGGTTCAATCCTCGGTCCCGGCAAAGTTTTATCTGATTACCAAACCCTTCCTTCACCTCTGATAAGACGTCTTGGGAATGTGGGGAATGCCAGGCCTCCACCGTGGTTCGGATTCCACGTTAAACTGTAGGTCCTCCATTTCATCTCACATTCACCCTACCATTGCACATTAGCGTAAGTGCGTACAACCCGAACGGGTAGTAAGACGCGGTGCTAATAATAATAATAATAATAACATTTTATTTTACTTAAACTACCCTAAATAACCGGGGATTAAGAAAATATTTTAAAAAAACACGCTATTTTTATTATTTATTTTTATTTTTTAGCACCGCGTCTTACTACCCGTTCGGGTTATACGCTTTAAGTTACTAATTACTCTAATGGATTAGGAATTGGGTAGGTTGAATTAGAGGAAGTGAACCCGCATTTGCGTGGAGGGAGAGTGGAAAACCAACACGCTATTAAATGAAGTTAATATTTCTAAACAGCTGTTTTTAAGTTTGCGTTGCAATACATCATGGGCCAATATACAGCGTGTGAATTACTGTGACACGCAAACATATTCTGCTCTCTATTTTCGGTGAGCGTGTGAATAAAGCTTTTTACTGTACTATATAGTCCGATTTTCATAAGAAGAGCCCTTTATAAAATACATACACATATATTTACAGTCAAAATTGATATTTACTCTATTATTAGTGTTAATTTATAGGTATCGATAATTTTTATCCAATTTGACAGCTCACATGACTTGACGTATGATTACGTGGAAGTAGTTTTAATAGTTTTTTCTAGTTGTCAGATAAGGCCCTTCATATAAAAATTGTACTCTAGTTACACAATAGACATAACATCCACGATTTTCTGTAAAAAAATTGTTCTATTTTACGTCGACATGGTTCACCTAAGACTTTATATACAGCTAGTAGCTAACTAGAAGTTATCTCTGAAAATGTTTCCTGAAAGGAACTTGTCGACTTCTTCGACTAAGATAAAAGCAACGACCAAACTTTTTACTTCGTCGCTGAGAGAAACAAGTTTTTTTTACTCTCTCTCTCTCTTTCTCTACTTGATGCATAAGTCAACCTTACCTTCCCCCCCTAACTTTTTCCAACAACCCTTTGCGAGTGAAGTCAATCGAGCCAATGGGAACGACGTGTTCTGCATACCGTGTGGGCCACACAGATTTACGATGAATATCGATTTTTCGCGCCTCTCTAAGGGCAACACACCTTTTATGCTAACGGGTCTTTGGAATATTTGTAGGTTTGTTTGTCCACATTAAAAAAAAGAAGCAAGAATTGGCCAATTTCATCCTGGAGTAACGCGTGTAAGTAAATGGAAAAGGTAAAATATATGGTGAAATGTAACCCTGGACTCGTAGTCAAGAGTTCGGATCTAATCTCCACATTTTGTACCTTCACATAATAGCCTACTTACTTACCTACTCTATAGCTTCAGGAACTCTCAAGTTATTGATACACTTAAAAAAAATTATGCCATCGATCCTTATCTTGTTAATAATGAGGGCTATGTTCAAGGTCAAAAACACATCCCGAGATATAGTCTATTTAGTGATAAAGCAAGAACAAATTTCATCAAACCATTTCAAACCTGTAGATAGGAACAAACAGACAATTATAAAATTCATATTTTTTGGGTTCGGATACGCATAAAACGTAAAGATTCATCATAATCTCGAGGTATACAATTTTCACGAATATAATACCTTCTCTTGATGTGATGAAATAGATATAAGTCATAAATTTTTAACTTAAAACGAGAATCCATCATTCAATAATATTAATTATTAATAAAGCTTTGTTCAGGAACTTTTTTAAAAAAATATTTAAGGCTATACCTACCACTTACGAAATATTAATGATCAATGTTCGATTCTTTTGTTGTTGTTGGGAAACTAATGTGCCCTTTCAAAGGGGCTAAGGGAAGATAATTTATTATTTTGGTTCAACTTTAGCACAAAAAATTACCCTTGTTTCACGTCTTAATAGTTACTTAACCGAACTTTCAACTAATTTACCTCGATACAAGTGGATGAGATTCGAAACCCGATCTCTACATCATCAGAAAAACAAACTCGTTAATGCGAGTATATCAAATTTTTTTTTTAAACTGTGTTGACGTAGTTATAGCCCACTTTCAGTGGGCGAACGCTATAAGGCGTAACTTTCGTGTTAGTCTGACTTGTTGTTGACAGGGATATTGGCGTCGGAATAGACCTACTGGTCAGGTTTACTGAGGCTGATTTTCCCCAAAAAGTTCCCCACACTCCTTCCACACAAATGCGGGTATATTATCTCTAAAACGGTTCCTTTCTCATCTCTACTACATTAGAGTAATTCATGTAAGTATATAACCTGAACAGCTAGTAAGACGCGGTGATAAAAAAATACGTAATTCATATCAATTTGACTGCATGAAGAGACTAATCGGAGGGATTATTAATTCTCCCCCGGCCCCATATTGGTTGAATCTAGTCGCGAATGGATTGCTACCCCCACGGCCATCAAGGAGGAGTCTCCCAACCAGGTGTTAGCCGGCATGATTTATCCTTAAAAAATGTTGTTTTTTTTGTTCCAGGTCTTTGTTTTCACTTTAAAAATAAAATCGTAGATCAGTGGATGGTGTGAAACTTGTCAAAGGCCAGTCCTTTCAGGGACATTTTGGTTTTTTTATGTTATAGTAATAAACCCACAACTAATAATAATAATAATAATATTTAGCACCACGTCTTACTACCTGTTCCGGATACATGCATATATATAATCATTCTAATGAGTTAAGGGTGGGGAAGAGAGCATCTTAGAGGTAGTTTATCCACATTTGCGTGGGAGGAGAGTGAGAAACAATTCAGGTAAACCATCCTCGGTAGATCTGACCGATATTCAAACCCCAATCTACACATGCACAGAAGGGCCAGTATCACACGAGAGTGACACTTTAAGTAATTCGGCCGGTAAAGCATCTGATGTTAGTTATATAAAATGTGTTACATTTAAAATACTATAACACTAGTGATATAGTACAATTTTATAAATTTGGATCGCAAAAAATAGTATGTTTGTATTTTATTAAAGGCCCCCCCCCCTTTTTAATGAAAATTGACATATAATTTTCCAATATAAAAATTAAATGTATAAATAATTAAAACGTGGTAGACGCAACCTTAAGAGTAGCGTGGGCTTGTTTTGCGTGTTGACTAAGTCCGTGGGAGTAGCCGGCTGTCAGGGCTGAAAATAACAACAAAACTAGTAGCGATTATGAACAACTTTTATCACATAGTTTACAAAGCCCGTTTCACATAAATTTAATTGAGATATTAGATACACGATTATGCTCCAACTAGAAATTGCGTTGAAGCGTGCTTTTCCAAATTATTTTCTTGAAAACAATGATATTGGGGTCAACGAAAACACTTTTCTCATTTTAGAATAATAATTTTTTTCATTTTTTTCAAATATGATAGTGTCGCGGCCTTAACAGCCGCTATCATCATCGTTTTGTCAGGTTGGCTATGAGGAAGGGGAAAGCAGCACAAGAAATATGGAAATGCATGTTGATGTTATTTAATTGAACAGTGCTTCTAATCTACAGAAATGGCTACATATTAAATGTGATGGTGTCTGAACTACGCTAACTAAAGACTAAATAATCATTGGACTCACTTCGATCGTCACATGGTCTAACGTGCTACTCTCGCAGTAGATTAGACTAACAATGATGGGGAGATAGAGGTTCAAATCTTGATCGGGTGTACTGAGGGGTATTTTTCCAAAATGTTTTTCTACTCTACCTCCACGCAAATGCGTCTACACTTCCTATAAATATAGCCTACCTTATACTTAAAAACCATTAAGGTAATTACTACATAAGCGTATAAGCTGAACGGGTAGTAAGACGCGTTGCTAAAAATAATAAAGATGGCCGTCATATAAGCCGCAAGTTAACTAACGTAGCCGAAGTGCGATACTCGTGTGATAGATTATTCTGTCACACACGACGCCCTAGATCAGGGATTCCAAAGACAATATTTTCACGGCACACTTGTGCAAAGGCTGAAATTTTTCAATTAAATTTAGATGACGAGTATCGAGATGCAGTTGACAATAAGTGTATTCTTCTATCGGTGCCCTCATCTACTTGCAGAGCAAATTACCTGTTTACTTTAATTTTTTCAACAACTTATTGATTTATGTTCTCAGATATTTCAGAAATACGCCAACCTTACTTATTATTCGATAGGCACTTTTGAAATTTGCTCTTTAGATTATTTTATAAGCATGGTTTTATTAATGACCTGACAAGATGGCCCATCACATTTTCACCAATGGCATGTGGTTTCGTGTGGTTTTTTTTTTTTTTG
>CABEEJ010000319.1:241631-276074 GCA_901482245.1 Timema douglasi | reverse complement strand
CCCCCCCCCAACTCAACCATCATTGTTAGTAAAGCACTAGCGCACCTGGGTCCGAGATTAAAGGGGCCGCAATGTCACGCAGACCTCATAAACATGGCGCGTCCGCGTCACCGCAACACCGCCTGGCGGAAACGACCGCAAACTTCACCCATCTCATTATGTCCGATATAATATCGGGGGAGGTAAATTATTGTAAGACTTAGATGAAGTCCCTTGCATTTTTTTTTAAAAGGAAACATGGGAGAAAAATATATTTTCCGTGCGGCGCAAGTGTTGCTTATCGTCTTCTTTGTGAAAACTTGTAAGACATGATATCAATAAGGAAATTGTTAGTCAAGATTAACTTTGGATCTTTATTAAAATTGTAATAAAAGCAACAAAGAGTAGAAAGAGTCAAATAAATTTCAGTTATTAATGAAAAATAGGGGGTTATTTTAAG
This sequence comes from Timema douglasi, assembly GCA_901482245.1. Taxonomy (NCBI): domain Eukaryota; kingdom Metazoa; phylum Arthropoda; class Insecta; order Phasmatodea; family Timematidae; genus Timema; species Timema douglasi. Next base: position 275,635 of record CABEEJ010000319.1, on the reverse strand, counting down.
TTTCTTAGAATACATAGCTTGGTTGGTGTAGAGCGTTAGTGGACGGTTGAAATCCTGACTCAGGAGGGCTGGGGTACAAGTCTAAGTTAATGCACTTGAGGTATTTTTTTTTATTTTACTCCAATAGGTGGGAACACAGACTAAAGCGTCAGTCTCAGCTGTTTATAGGATTTTTGGTGACAGGAAGGTCAGTGTTCGAACCCCACCAAGGTGTTATGAGATGTTCCTCTCCCCCCCACCCCAATAATTACTGACAACCTACTATTACTATTATTTTTTTTAACTATTAATTACTACCCATTCGGGTTATACGCTTAAGTACCAAACCCTTCCTTCACCTCTGACAAGACATCTTGTGAATGTGGGGAATGCCAGGCCTCCACAGTGGTTCGGATTCCACGTTAAACTGTAGGTCCTCCATTTCATCTCACAATCACCCTACCATTACACATTAGCGTAAGTGCGTATAACCCGAACGGGTAGTAAGACGCGGTGCTATTAATAATAATAATAATAATAATAATATACGCTTAGGTACTAATTACGCTAGTGTGTTAGTGATGAGTAAGGTTGAAATCAAAGGAAGTGCATCCGAATTTGAGAGGAGAGAGAGTGGAAATACATTTAGGAAAAAAGCACCCTCAGCACACCCGACCGGGATTCAAAAACTGAACTACTTACTCGCCATCGGTAGTTCAATTTATTGCGAGAATGTTAGTAAGGCATGATGCATACACATTTTAATTAATTTATCCTCTCTCTCACTCTAAGTAAATTATAGTACATTTCCTCAAAATCAATCATTATTATCCTGTGTAAGTTTTAGATGTGTGACTGAGGAAAAAAGGCCTCTTTTTGATTATAATTACATATATGATTAAATAAAATAGGACAACGCGAAAACCTGCTTAGGTGACAGCACGGTCTAAGGCGCCGCTTTCGCAATAGAATAGACTGCCGATGACAGGGAGAGCTAGATTAGAATCCCAGTCAGATGTACTGAGGGTTGATTTTCTCTAAATAATTCTCCACTTTCCCTTCAGGCAAATGCGGGTACACTAATCTTAAGTTAACGTTCTTCATCCTTAACTCATTAGAGCAATCAGTAACCTACATATGCTTATAGCGTGCAACGTTTATTATAAAACTAGTTATGTAAATAACGTGTAGTGCCACCATTAAAAAAAATGACATCCCAAAGGATGAGTAATAATCATATTCTCTAAAATGACACTAAAAATTGAAAAAAATAAAACTTTATCAGCGTAGTCGGTTGGAATATAAACTGATGTCTCCCAAGTCAGAGCTACCCATCCGTTGACGACTTGTTACTAATGCAGGAGAAAGGCTATGACAAACTCGCGGAGAGAGAAGGGTATAAAGGAAGCCGAATAAACAGAACACAAGTCAAGTCGATGGAAACAGTCAAGCCTTAACATTAAGATGTCTTTGTCGGCATGTAGTTTTCTCCTCTATGAATATTTAACACACCTCCTACCCCCCTTCCCCCTTCCCTCTTCACGACACAACAGTTTAACCGGATAGCTCGCGTGCACAGTGACGAAACAGTTTTGGTTCACTCTCTATCGCACGCACATTCGAAACGCTTAGGTAAGGATATTTTAAAATGTACGATAAATAATTTATTTTTAAGTTTTTACTAGAGAATGGACACAGTAAGAAACAAGAACTAAAGAAAAGTAGTGGAAAACCAAACATTCATTAAACCGTGTAGAATGGAGGTTTGATAACATTGTATCCGGTACCACTGGAACAATTTATATGATGATGATGATGATGATGGTTAGAGATAGATAGAAGCCACTTTTTTACAAATAAAAACCTTCATTTTATCTTTTGAGTAAGAAATATAAAATTATAATCTGAATATTGTAATAAATTATGAACAAAAGCGGAGTTATAAATGTAACAGAATAATATAAAGTAGAAATGTATCTACATAAGAAAAACCTCTTTACGCTTTGTAAGGTAATTGTTATGTTATATTAAGAACAAGATACAGGAAAGGTGGATAAAATCAAATAAAAGGGAACGAACAAAATATGGCTTTTACAATGAAGAGAAGAACACAGTGCACACTTTGCTGACATTGCTGTCACTGGACAAAAAGGTAATGACTGCCTCTTGAATAAAACCGATCGTTATCACCCAATCCCCCGACCTAGGTTTCATTCTATCGGAATTATTATTATTATTATTATTATTATTAGCACCACGTCTTTCTACCCGTTTGGGTTACACGCACTTACGCTAATGTGTAATGGTAGGGTGATTTTGAGATGAGATGGAGTACCTACAGTTTAACGTGGGATCCAAACCACGGTGGAAGCCTGGTATTCCACACATTTACAAGTTGTGATTAATACACGTCTTGTCAGAGGTGAAGGAAGCGTTTGGCAATCAGATAAATCTGTGCCGGGACCGAGGATTGAACCCCTGACCTCCAGCACAGAAATCTGACAACTTAACCCTAGACCGCCAGGTCACAGACTCTATCGGAATTAATCAGTAGGGGGTGTGAAACGCTAAGCAACTCTCTAAAAGTTTTTTTTTAATAGATAAGGTAAGGTTCAAAACTTGGGTAAGGTTATGAACCCAGGATAGCTGATAGGCATGAATATGGATTGCAAAGGCTGCACAGGGCACAGCGTTATAGATTTAGCTCAAATTTTAGTAAAATGCATTGTCACGTGAATTGGGAATATGTACCAAGTTTCAGCCTAGTATCCCTATTAGAAATTATTAAAAAGTGGTCGGCAGATTTAATGACAAAGGCAGTGAAATAATGCAAGGCGGGGAGGAAACTATTAGACAATCTGTGTCGAGGAAAGTGATGGACAACGTTCTGAGGTTTTCCTGACGTCCGGTGGAGCTCACATGAGTGAAATTATATACAAAAAGTGAAAAAGTGTAGTATGTGGTTTTCTTTTATTTAGCCAGTGAATATTTACTTTTCAATTAAAGTTTTGGTTTTCAAGTTACTAATCGTATATTTCTTTTGGTCCCACCCTATATAAGGTATCTAAAAAGCACCTGGGACATAGGGATCAAACCCTTTAACCTTGGCTTCTTAACCCAACAATGCTATTCAATACTGTTAAATTTCCATGTAGAAGTATCATTTTTTTTTTTTTTAATTATTAAATATGTTTGTTGTTGCTATATCTGTACCTAAAAAAAAGCTTATTTACATTTTTTAAGCTTCACTAGTCATGTATTATACAACTAAATGTAAAAGCAGAGACTTACCTCCATAATAATATATAATTAAGCAAATATAAAATAGCCCTACCATGCCATGAACATTAAACTAAACACATTGATTCTCCTGAATAGCATAATGAATTGTTATATAAATAATTGACTTTTAGAAAAACTTTCAATTCTGTGGAAAGAAAGATGTTGATACATAAACAAAAGATGAGACTAGTTTCCATTTCAACATCATTTACTATCACAAACTTATTTATATCGCAGTTAGATTCTTGGTTTAGTTTTAATTAGACATTACGACAAAAACTATATTAATTCATTTACTGTATTTCTTCATTTCTTAGACATACTTTTTTCCCCATTTAAACGTATCTAAAAGCGAGGTGTATCTTAGATTCGATGGTGTCCTCTCAGTGCAGTTATTTTTCGACCAATGCTCTTTATGGCTTAGAATATGGTAAATTATGTGATAGTAAAGATTAAGATAGCTCAGAAGAATCAAACTTGAAATGTGAATAAGAGCCTTACATATATATATTTTTAGCACCACGTCTTACTACCCTTTTAGGCTATACACTTATGTACTAACTACACTAATGGTTTTAGGGATGAGAACGGTTATATTTAGAGGAAGTGCACACAAGCTTGCGTGGAGGTAGAGTGAAAAACCATTTTGGAAAAAACCACCCTCAGTACACCCGACCAAAATTCTAACCTCGGTCTCACGCGTAATCAGCAGTTCAGTCTACTGCGAGAATAGTGCTATGCAGCCACCAAAGTGGGTTGCTCCAACATTGATTCAGATGCAGTTATCAATGTCTCGGAAGAATCAGATTGATATTTGTTCAGAAGGAAGAGATAAATAACATACTTTTGGATTATTTATTGTACTATTGTTGTTAATAAATTGTATTCTGTAATAAAAATATTTCTTAGATATAGGATATTTAAATGTTTTATTTTTATTTATTTTCTTAGAACCAAAGCTTTTCTCCTGTTAGTGGTACTAAAAAATTTAAGGTGTCTATGACCATTTGATGGAGTCTTAAAAACGGTACTTTGAGAGTAGAAAACACATATTTACTTTGGAAATGTAATTACTGCTAAGGATTACCGGCTTTGTTTTGACTATGCCCTAATCAATTTGAAATGAAAAAAATTCAAGACACACACTTCTAGTGTTTCCACTAGGTTAGTAATGATAAATTTATCAAGTTGTGGAATTAAAGGCTGTCTATAAAGCTTATATTACAAAATGTGTTTATTTTTCCAGGTTTCTTCATCCTGTAGCCACCATGAATTAAAAGCCGTAAATCATGCAACCATGTGAGATAAGCAGCTGTATTCACGGAATAAATAATACAGCAGAGCAGGCAGACAGGGTGTTGAGTGAAGTTTCCTTGACTGGTCATTCCATATTTAGGAGAGTAATGGATGGACTTCTAACTCTACCTCCGACACAATAGAGTACCCAGTCTCGAAATGAAGTTTCCTTCCTTTTGCGTGTGCAGTTTTTATTTCTTCATAACAGACAATATTTTTAGGAAAGTGTATTTATATAGAGTCCACAGATTCAAGCAGATATTAATTATTATTAATCAAAAATATACAATTTAAATTAATGGAATAGGGTTAAAGAAGGCCAAATTTTGGAGGAAATGTACTCATATTTGCATGTTAATAGGATAGGAAATAATCTAGGAAAGCCATCACCAGAAAAAAATAAGTGACACGTTAGAACATGCAATCATCAATGTAGTGGAAATTTCAAAAAAATATTTAATTTAATTTAAGAGAAAAATGAACCAGATTAGTGGTCATACTGATGCAACAATCTCATTCAGTAAGGTTTACCGATGAGGGGAAGGTTTGAGTTCAAAACTTGGCTTGGTTCATTTAGGACGGTTTCTCCTAAATAGTTTTCCACTCTTTCACACAAGTGTTGGTGTATATAATCTAAATTATACCCTCCTCATACCTACTTCATTGGTGTAGATATGCAGATAGTTCAGGTGGGTAGGGTAGTAAGTCGTGGTACAATAAAAATAAATTAAAATTTCACCTTTTTCCCTGCCCCAAGAAATTTTGTGTAAAATATATGCTATAGCTGGACTGTAGATTATCATAATATTCTATTTGATGATGTGCAGTCCACGTTACATGCAATGTAAACGGACGACAGAGGGAAGGATAAATCCATGGTGCTGTTTGTTGGTCGCAGCCAGCTAATTTTGTGGCCTGTGACATCCTAAAGCATAAGGAATGGACATAAGGATTTAAGAAATATAATTATACTATTTTAAAAATATAGCAAAAAAGTCTTGAGAACTTTTATCAATAAAAACTAAATAAAACTAAGTAAAAACTAAACTAATGGTGTCTAAATAGCAGATATTTGGTGCCAAATGCTAGGTAGTCCGAATTTTTATGAGCATATCTGATAGTCAGAAAAGTTACTAGATCTACTATCATATTGTAGTCATATGTAAGGTTATGTGATCTGAAGCTGTCTATCTTAATAAATATTATCAACTAGCAAGTCGTCACCCGAGAATGCAAGTGTTCTATCTCCAAAATGGTTAAATTTGAGATATTTGGTGTATATGTTTATTTAGAATGCATATGATCCACCTGTGGTGAAATTGAGACTATTAAATAATTACTTAAGAAGATACAAGCTCGAGTTGTCTTCTAGTAACATTGGTTTTATACACAAGGTCAAACTTCAATGCTCTTTTACACAAAAGTGAAAAATTGGACATAGAACACTTGCATTCTCGGGTGACGAAGTGCCTGCGGCTTCACTCACATTAAGCTGGGTCCAAACTATAACAGAACATTAATCAAAACATGTTCATAAATATTTCCAAAGAATGTGTTCGTTTTTCTGTTCATTATTGCAGGAGTATCCTAACTTTTACAGAACATGTTCATGGAATATGTAAGCATCACGTTCACAAAGTTGGTAGGTAACCTTATAATTTTTTCCATCCACCCCAGTTATGCTTCAAGATGAGTATGTATGCATGCGCCAGTAACAGCAGCTGCATATATTTTTATCCACTACTACCAGTGAGAAGAAGAACAAAACCCCATCAATGTTGGACGACAAGATTATACCAAATTATGAATGTGTACAGTGGATCGATCTAATTAGCCGATTTGCAAATCCAGTCAATTAGTGGAATGTATCAATATTTAAACGCGAATGCGCCCATCTAATCCAATCCTTGGGCCACTCCATTTTACTAAAATCTGCAAAAATAAAAGAGATTATTAGTTTTTCTTTTATCTTAAATATTCTTCATACAAAATTCTACCATAAGAATTACATATATGTCACAGATATCAATGATTAAAGTTGAAAAATGGAATTTGGATACAGGTTTGGAACTATCGTCCAACTACCAATTGTTTTTACTATGTATTTTAAATATAGTTTTGAACAGTGGCGGCTCTCGTAGCTAAAATTAGTGGGGGTGCTGCTCCAGAAAATTTTTAGCCTTTTTTTAAAAATTGTGTGAAAGGAAAAAAACCTGTATAAAAAGAAAATTTATGCAGGAACTTGATAAAATCTTGACAGAAAAAAAAACTTTTTTACTTACTTTTACTTAAATTGTTACAGTTCAAGCTTGATCCATTCATTTAAAAATGACATTCATTCTTGTTTTAATTAGCGCAAAAAGTTCAATAATTTTCTCCTTGATCTCTGGATGACAATTGAGGAAATTTTTATACACTGAAAGTACTGCAAGCGCATTTAGTCTTTCTGTTAAATAAAAGAACCGAAAAAATTTTGTAATCAAATAGAATAGCTGGAAGCGGAATGATAATTTAATTCTACACTCTTCTACACTTTATCACATTCAAGAATATGGTACACAGTTTTAATAGTTTTGAACACTAAATTATATTAATTCATTATTAGGGTCAATATAGTGTGAGATGTCCAAAGAGTTTTCATGTCCCAAAATGTAAAACAATTCACTTCCATCATTTAGAATATTTTATTTTTGAAAAATATACATTTCATTAAATAATATCATAAATTAAGCACATTATATACTACAAATTCATCCCCTTATAAATTATGGTTATTATTTAACATGGATTTATCCATGCAATCTTTTTATGATGACTCCCAACATATGTGTGTTAACATAACTTCTGATCTCACAAATATACAAAAAAACTGTTTCTAATATTTTAAGCAAGAATACTTCCTTACAATGTTGGCTCTAAAACATAAATTAGTGATCAGTGGTTTAAGAAAAAATGTACAACACAATATTACATATTTCTCATTGCTTATAGTAGTTCATGAACAATTTTTTTAAATATCAGTTATCAGTAAACTACCCCTTAAAAAGTTTTCCTCAGAAAAACAAACATTCATATAACTTAATCATATGAAACACACTTAATCACGTATGTACTTACTTACATACTTACTTATTTACATATTCTTTGGCACTAGGAACTCGAAAGTTCATTGCCACACTTCTAAAAGTACAGCAACTATTCCTATCTTTAGTTACTTCTATCCAGTCCACCTCATTACACCCTATCTCTTTCAGGTACATTCTAATGTTATCCCTCCATCTGTGTCTATGTCTCTTCCCATTGGGTTTGCCAGGCAATAACCTGAACAAGGTTATAGAATCTCCCATTTGCGCTGCCCCCCTTAATCTAAGTGACTCGATTATATTAAAAAGTCTTATGATGAGTACCTATGTTACTAATCATTATGTAATCACCTTCATTCCACACAATCATCAGCACTTTTTTAAACAAGACTGGAAAATATGGTAAAAAAAGTATTACAAATTTACAAAACATGGGGCATAAAAAACTACTCTTAAATGAATTTTATTTTGAGAAATTAACCTAGAGTCCATTCATGATAGGTTTTTACCTGGATGACAGTTAAAAAATCATATGTTTAGATTTTGGGTTGCCAACACACCTAAAAGATCACTGTTTTGTCATAAATGTTCAATTTTTTAATTATACGTTATAATTTACATTTAAAATCATGTAAACTTAAGTTTTCTCACACTCTTTCATTACTTTTAATAATTTCTTCTTACTAAATCTGAAAAAATATTTTAAACATAACTAAAAGTACTTATTTATTTTGGAATGTTATCTATGATGTGTAATATAGTGCATACATTAATACCTTTTATTACAGTCATCGTATTTACTTGAAAGAGAGAATACTTGTAATTTTTTAGATATATAATAAATTATTTTATGGTTATTTTATCGTATTTTGAAATATTTAACTGAATAAAATATAGATATCCATTGCGTGGGTGCATCATTGTAAATAACTTGTTTGTGTCATGCTCAATCACAAGGTTTAAATTCGTCAGTCGACATTTTAAAGTTATGTTTTTGTGAAGTTCCTATGAATAATTTATTTTTTTAGGTTGAATAAAATGATAAATAAGCTTTGTGCTTGACTATCACATTCATACATTACCATATGTTTTCATTACAGTTATCCAAAGTAATATGTCAGCTGTTGGTGTATGGATAACCTAGGGAATATTTCTAATAACTTTTTGAGCCGTCATCCAAGACAACTAAGGTCATGAATGTACTATACCTTCGTGTTTATCATGTAAACACTCCCCAGATATCTATTTAAACTAAAATATTCAATATATTTTAGTAAAAGATTAGACATCAGTGAACTATCCTTAATTTCAAGGCTATAATTGAAATAAAAATAACACTCTAAAGTACGACCACATAAGTAAATATCAAGTTTGAACGAAAATTCTTAAAGTTACAATACTTTCTCTACACAAGAAAGTGTAAATGTACATAAACACAGCGGAAAATATAATCTTACGAGGAAAATCTGTTGACTACCGTGCTAAGTGATTATATTACCTAGCAAAGAGAATAAAGAAGACAATGAATACAACAAAAATAACAACAAATATTTAGATGACTTTCTCAACAAAAAGAAGAACATTGTTCATAATTTACACTGTTGCACCGGGACAAGATAATAACAGTTGCCGTTATGAAAAATAAATAAATGTAGGGTTAAGAGTCATGTGAGGAAAAGATACCAAAGATACTGGATATTGAAGTGAGGGTGTGCGGGACAGGAGGCCAAGCCGAAGACCAAAGGGACAGGTGGCTAAAGGGAGGCCAGAGGAGTATGAAGGAGAGAGGAGAAGACTGGGTCATGATGGAGGAGAGGTTGTGGGGAGAAAGGAGACGTTAGAGTGGTTAATGTTCCAAACAGACCCGGCCAGTGACTAGAAACTGTTCATGATGATGATGATGATGATGATGATAATTATTATTATTATTGGTTCTAGCGAAATTATGTGCCTAGTATCCTTGTTAATAGGGTGTTAAATGCCCAAATAATACCAATTCTTGCCTTGATTTCGAATTAAAAATAGGCGTCGGACAGTACTCATTAGTTCAGGGGTAGGATAAAAGCATGCTAGGCTAAAGTTACTCATCTCGACTAGTTTTCCACAGAATTAAATATACTTCACCTTTAGTACGACCCATAAAGATATGATTGAACAATTCAATTGAGACTAAAAAGTGTGTAAATAGATTTTAATTATAGATATTTCAATTAAAAAAATTGTATCAAATAGTTGAATTTTAAAAGAAGAAAAAAAATTATTAAATTTAGTTTAGTCTTTGGGAATGTCTCAATTGCCAATAAAAGAGTGACTACTCACAAATACCTAAACTAAAGTATAATTTAACCAAATTTAATTGAACTAATTATTTTATATGCTTGGAATATAACTATGACCATCAACATGGTGATAGAGCCATCTCTAGGTTATTTTTTACGTCTATTGAACTATAAACTGTAATGAGATAATTATTTATCAAACTGTTTAAAAGAGTTGCATGATGGTTACTATTCAAAATCTAGATTTACCAATATGTTTGAAGTCAAAGAGAAAATTAAGAATTAGTATTTCTAATTTTTAATTTTTCAAATTACAGGAACACTTGTCATAAAGAAAATTGTTTAAAAATAACACACCTTAAATTAACATATTAAATTTTCGACAAAATGAATTATCAAGAACCAGCCATTAGATGGTGTAGGGGGAGTGGGAGGTGGGGGAAACTGCATGTTTTCCATGACCCAAAAGTCATGACTAGAAGAATTCATAAACTTATGGTATTAAAAATCCTTCTAATTTCAAATTTTCTATAATTAGTCATGTTTTGTGAGTCTTTTAATAGTTTTCTCAAATTTGTTGGGAAAGGTTTTCAAATACCCAAAAACCATTTTACATGCTGAGTTTAGACTTTTCAAAGCGTTTCACATCTAATGATATTATTTATGTCCAATGTCAAGTGTTCAAATATAAATTTTATCATGAATTATTAAGTCATTGCACATCTATATTAATTGAGACATATTTAAACAAATTGATTGTATTAAAATGAGTTAACCCTACTATTGCAGTTTTCTGAGCTCAATCACAAAATATATTATCGTGCAATTGTTATAACTGTCACAAAACAAAACATTATGCATCATTAACAAATGTATATCATATATATTATAAGTGATATGTAAAATAAACTTTTACTTTCCAAAACCTTTAGCGTAAACTTATTGGCGATCACAGATATTGCTCATTTGAATTTAAAATTTGTTTAAAGAAGTATTATACACTATGTAAATTAAAAATAGATTATGGTAAGAAGAAAAGAAGGCTTACCTGAGGAAAGTAAGTCTAGAGAATTTACTTTTTGGTTTCTTAAGTTTACATTTTTCAAATTGTTCAGATTGGCTTTCTCTTTTATTATTATTCACTGATTTATTTTATTACATTCTCTTTATTTTATACATTCAAGTTAATTATTTTCAACAGCGTGTCTTAGTATACGTTCGGGTTTTAACAGAGGTTCCAAAACTTTCTCGTTTTACGGCACCTTTAGTGTCAGTAATTTTTTCCATGGCGCTTCTAAATCGAATGAAAAACTTAACAGTTTATGTTTGGTTCAAGCAACTCTATTTTGTTCTAACAGCTTCATAACCGTTTTAATGATAATACACATAGATTAAAATATTAGAGATTTTTTTATTTTATTACTAAATTACAAAAATTACTTAGAGATGATATGTGTACACCTGATGGGCACTGAAAGTTTTCATGTAACCCTTTTCCTGGCACACGCATTGAAAAACACCATTGTTTTCCCAAACATTACCTGGCGTGGTGTAAATCAACATTTCATTGCAATAAGTTATTGTTATGTCATCTATCAATGAAACTGTGAATGTTTAGCCAGTTTGAATACTTAATATTGAAGCTGAAAGAAGGAACTACCAGTTGAACGTCGTCTTACTTACTCTATGACATTAAGAACTCCACTAACCGGTCCACCTCACTAGAGCCTATCTCTTTCAGATTCATTCTAATGTTATCCTTCCACCTGCATCTAGATCTTCCAAATGATCTTTTCCCAATGAGTTTACCAGTCTGTACTCTGAACGAGGTTCTAGAATCTCTCATTCATGCTGCATGTCCTTCCCACCGTAATCTACAAGACTTTATTATCCTAACAATGTCTTGTGATGAGTACAGATTATTTAACTCATTATTATGTAACCTCCTACACTCCCCAGTGGTCTCATCCCATTTTGGACGAGATACCTTCCTAAGCACCTTGTTTTCGAACACCCTGAAATGGTTTTAGTCATGTAAGGTAAGAGACCGCACCTCCCACCCATCGAGAACTGGGAAAATTATTGTTTTGAATGTTTTTAGTCTTAAATTACTGGACAGCAGGCCAGATGACAACTTACTGACCGAGAAATAACATGCATTTCCCATTTACCAACTGTATTCTTTTCCTAATTTCCAATCTAATATTGTAATGTTTTTAGCACCAAGTCTGACTACCCGTTCGGGTTATACGCTTAGTATTGTTATTGCTAGTTAAAATTTTTCCTAAATATTTAAACTCATTAACCCTGTTAAATTATATGACGTTTGCAGTAATCTCTAAATTATAGTCCCCAACCTGTGTTCTCTGTGTGAGCATGTAATTTTGTCTTATCAGAGTTTACTTCTAAACTTATTTCCTTACTATCCTCTAGTAAAATGTCTGCATTTATTGCCCAACAAAGCTAAATCATCTGCATATCCTAATAGCTGCATTGTACCGTTTAATGTCAATCCTTCCCTACTACACTGCATTACCCTAATGGCATACTCTTAAGTTATAATAAAAGGTAATGGGGAAAGTGCATCTCCTTGTTTCAACCAATTATGTATTGAGAAAGTATAGATAAGTGATATCCAACCTGTACCTTGTGTATCAGTTAAACATACCTCAATTAGCTTGACAAGATACTGGGTATCCCAAACTTGACTAAAATTAGGTTTATTTATTTTAACTGAATCGTAGGCCTTTTTAAAGTCTATGCTATAAACTATGATAATGCATATAATAATAAATGAGAAAATAAATGAGTAGCGAAAATATTTGTTAGATAAGAGTACACAGTAGAAAAAATAGTTCTGGCCTATAGAGATAGACATGCTACGTGTGCATCAAGGAATGGATTAAAATATTCTGTGGTGCCCCTGTGAATTTTCTGTGTCGCCCCAGGGCACCGAGGCTCACAGTTTGGGAACCGCTGACTTATACGCATCCTCATTTTATGAATGGGCATTAGCCAAAACAATGCCAATTTTCAGCTCATTTTTGTACTAAGAAATTGTACTTTATATTTATCTTTCATGTTTAGATATTTAGTCAAACTTTCAACCAATTAGTTCAAATCCTAGCCCGAAATAGTTATGTAGTGGAGTGTGTTACACAATGTCATTGTTAATATGTGTAAAGATATAGTTTGAAAGATTTAGTTTATAGTTTTATTCTTACAATCAATCCAATTAAAAATCAGGGTGAAATAATAAATAATTAATTGCTAAACAGTAAAAGTATTATTTACATACTTAATATATATAAAATTGTTTGGTCATGTCTTTTCGCCCTTACAAAGAACATTACAACATTAATCAGTAACAAAATATTTTAATTAGAGTTTATTCACATTTAAATTTAAATGCTGGATTTGTTATTTATACACCTCTTTCTTATTAATAAAACTAAATAAAATAGTATTTACATCATTTACACAGAACTTGTAGTATTGAAAATTACAAAACAATGTTTTGATGCCGTGAATTAAAATTACAACTTGAACATTATTTCTTTTATGTCTCAGGATTGAGATATAGACCATTCATAAATGTATTACATTTATATTATTTTATTCGAAAGTTTAAGCATTGTATATTACTAGATGTCTTCTACTTCTATTAAATTGTTGGTACCATATAACAAAGTGAACATTTAAAAAAATTATTAGGAGAATAAAAATCTGAAAAGTTGTGTAGTTAGAAAAAAAATATCCTTTTTGCATCATTAAAATAGATCAAATCTACAATTTTATTTTATTTTTTTGAAACTTGAGTTTTATTTATGAAAAGATAACATAAACAAAACAGGGGGAGTAGTTCTTTCACTTTTATGGAAAAGAGAAGTGCCCTGGAAGTGTAAAGTATTGTTATATACGGCATACTTAGTACCCATAGTACCAGGGGTCATTTTAACCTGGACCCCTGAGGTGTATTTGAGATTAAGAGATTTTAAAAAAATATCTGAGTTTAATCCCAACAAAGTATTTTTTAAATTATTATTATTATTATTATTATTATTATTAGCATCGCGTCTTACTACCCGTTCGGGTTATACGCACTTACGCTAATGTGTAATGGTAGGGTGATTGTGAGATGAAATGGAGGCCCTACAGTTTAACGTGGAATCCGAACCACGGTGGAGGCCTGACACTCCCCACATTCACAAGATGTCTTGTCAGAGATGAAGGAAGGGTTTGGTAATCAGATAAATCTTTGCCGGGACCGGGGATCGAACCCCGGCCGCCAGCACAGAAGTCTGACACCTTACCCCTAGACCGCCAGGTCACCTTTAAATTATTCATTTATGAATCAAATATTTTTAGAACGGTTTTATCCCGTACTGATACTAGATTAAACCTAAGAATCAGATCTTTTACTATTAATTGATTGACTAAATTTAAATAGATTCCCATTTTTACCAAATCAGAACTAAGGGCATGTAGGAAGGGAGTAAAATTAATACAAATTTTGGGAAGTTAACCTCTTATGCTTACAATCTTTTCTAAGAATTTGTTTCAAATTTGTAATTTGAGATGTCTATGTAAAATAAAAACTTGGGAGTATAGCAGTAAGGACCCGCTCATAAATCAGGTTAGATTGCAAAGCCCTGCTGTAAATCGTAAATTGCTCTAAAGCAGAACATAACCTTTTTTAACTTTAAATGCATACAAAATCCTAATAACATATTTATATATTAGTGTAGAATAGATCGTTCAGTTGAATGAAAATGATGTGAATTCATCAAATAAAAACAATAGAATGATCATTTGATTGTTTTTATACATCTATAGTTAAAATCATTCAAAAGTGCCCATTACTAACAGAAAAAGACTGAATTACAGACATGAAAAGGATGAAAAAGCCATTAACCGTTTGCGTCCTGCCGAAAAATGCCGGAAGAGCGTCAAACATAGTGAACATATATATAAGATTGTAAACCTCTGCATTAGCGGAATGCCGTAAAGTGAAAGGTTGTAAAGCGGGATCCTACTGTACCTATAACAAAATAGTGTGTAGATTTACTTTGAATAAATCTTATTTTAAACCAAGATATTTTTAAAAACCTTTCCTCTTAATATTAAAATATATATATACACATCCCTTATTTTTCAAAGACCTAATTTATATTTTAGAAATTATGACCTACATACATTAAAGTAACACATTATTTAAAGTTTATCTATGCCCAAATGGATCAAAATCATAAATGTGATATCGCCATTTGTATGACATTCTAGAAAGCACATTGTCTAAATTATTGTATGGAGGAGATAAGGTACAGTCCAGTTTACATAAAAAAGACCTTTGAATAAACATATGTTGTAGTATACATTGATATTATTTTACTATATCATCATAATTATTGACAATATTCATTCAAATTAGCAGCTGTAGATCACATGACTTTATGTGAAAGTAGATACAGTGTTATATCTAGAAGAAGGTGCATTAAAGAGAGTCAGAAACACAGCGTAGCTTTTATAACTGTTAGATAAGGCCCTTCCGATGAAAATTGGACTGTATTTAAAGCTCCACTATGTCCACTTTTAATACTTAATACTGGTTTGTTTTTTAAAAAAAGGCTGGTAGGCCAAGTGAGTGTTGTTAAAAATGTGCTTGATAGTATGTCAAAACTAAAAATAGAAAAATTGGCAAAAACCATACCTTATAGAATTTTTTTATTCCATATGAAAAATGTCAATTAAAAAAAAGTTTCAGTTATAGAATAGGACATATAAATAGTATATCACAGAATTAGGGAAGCTCGATACCATTTCAATGAAATACAGGTAGGTTCCATTGTTTGGTTAATATCTAAGGAACAACCATGTTGAAAAGAGACCTAACTTAAATATTGGTTTACCTATTAATACAATATGGATTAAATAGTCAAGCTGTTAATCCATCATTATATTCGTGCGATTGTAATTGTACTATCAGCATAAAGCCCTCCTGAGTCTGAGGTGGCTGCGTTATCTGATAGCTCGCAACTTTTAACTGATTGTTCATATGTGACTGCGAGTTTCCCCACATCCATCACAGACTCTGCATTAAAATATGAGTGAAGAATGGACACAAAGCTACTCCTAGATAGATCAGTGGTTGGAACATTGGCGCACTAAGCCAAAAGTCCTGGGATGCCCGTATCCAGGTTTAATCTTTCAATTTAAACACTAAGTTATGTTAATGCCAAGTTTATCCAATATTGCACCATGAAACATTATATATACGAGTTTAAGGAACAAGGGTAAATGCACATATCTTAATATAAGTACAATTTATCTACAATGCAGTTGAATTAGGTAACAAACAAATCAAATACAGTAATTCCACATGGATTAAAGTTACGTGGAAATGTAGATACTGGGTTGTGGTACTTTGCCATATGCCCGGCAACGCCAGTTTAAACATTCTAGATGGCATGGCGTCCCTAGTAACCTGAGACACAACTTATAAAAGTCATCATTATTTTATATGTAAAGTATACCATGATTTTGGCTGAAGGACAGTTTAAAATATGCAAACATATTTTCTTTGCGGCCAACATTAATAATATTTTACTTTGTGCTATTTTATAGATATGGATGATAGCCAGCAAAAAAAGACAGCTGCAGATAACATTACTCGATATATGAATATTTTTAAATTGTTTTAGTAACTTACATTGCTACCAGATACTATTCTTCCCACCAAAATCAGGGTATACATTTAAGAAACATACATGTTATACTATATATAGCATATAAATTTAATATAATACAATATCTCATAGAGCGAAAAGAGGTTTTACTTATAGAGAAACATATGTTAAAGATAGATCATATTTAAGCATCATTTGACCTAAGCAATTTTTCTACTCGAGCAGAAATCCACGGAAAGAATAAACCATGTCTTAAGTCAAAGACTTATTATATTTTATAAAAAAAACAGACAATAAATCAATGTTTGCGGCCAAAATGTGAACTATGTTCCACTTTTCAAATTTAAAAGTTATATTGCATTTGTTTATTTTACCCGTTTGAATTTATTTTTCTCTTTCTCTTTATAAGTAATATTATGTACATCAAAAGAGAGAAATTATGTCTTCTTTAAAAAGTTATTTACAACAAAGTATAAATTATTATCTAATGTCAAGTCTATGCTCCCCAAACTTTCTACAGTTAAATACCCCTTTAAAGTATAAATGTAGAATTCAATATAAACAAGTATAGTTGAAGTTTGGAATTGTTACAAATTCGCAAAGGTCAACCTGAATAAAACCATAAACTTTACATTGAGTGCAAATTGATTAGATTAAGAACTCTAATATATAACCATCAAAACATAACAAAAGTAATATGTGGATTAGATTGAGCATAAATTGATTAAATTAAAAGAACAGATTAAAATTCATTATAACATTAAAACAGCAAGACCATCTTAAATACAATACGTATACATATAACATATTAAAATGAATAATTAAAACATAATAGTTTAAGTCAAGTTTAGTTTAAGTGAAGATGGAGTAAACAGATAAATTGTATGGTTATTGGAATATTAAAGGTATAAGATTGAACAACAATAATGAATTCTATCTTATTTGATTGATGCCCTTGTTCCTTTTCCATAAAGCTGGTACATTTCAGCCCAAGGTTACGACATGTTTCGGCGTATTACATCGAAGCCATCATCAGGCCAAAGAATAAAAGTTAAAACAAGTTATGGTACAAATCCAGGGTGAAATATTAAACTATAGAAATTAAATTTACAAAAGTTAAATTAGGACATGAACATAGATAATGAAATAGCATTATTTAGCATTATCTATGTTCATGTCCTAATTTAACTTTTGTAAATTTAATTTCTATAGTTTAATATTTCACACTGGATTTGTACCTAACTTGTCTTGACTTTTATTCTTTAGCCTGATGATGGCTTAGATGTAATACGCCGAAACTTGTCGTAACCTTAGACGAGTTATGGTACAAATCCAGGGTGAAATATTATATTATAGAAATTAAATTTACAAAAGTTAAATTAGGACATGAATATAGATAATGAAATAGCATTATTTAGCATTATCTATGTTCATGTCCTAATTTAACTTTTGTAAATTTAATTTCTATAGTTTAATATTTCACACTGGATTTGTACCATAACTCGTCTTGACTTTTATTCTTTAGCCTGATGATGGCGTCGATGTAATACGCCGAAACATGTCGTAACCTTGGGTTGAAATGTACCAGCTTTATGGAAAAGGAACAAGGGCATCAATCAAATAAGATAGAATTCATTATTGTTGTTCAAGCTTATACCTTTAATATTCCAATAACCATACAATTTATCTGTTTACGCCATCTTCACTTAAACTAAACTTGACTTAAACTATTATGTTTTAATTATTCATTCTAATATGTTATATGTATACGTATTGTATTTAAGATGGTATTGCTGTTTTAATGTTATAATGAATGTTAATCTGTTCTTTTAATTTAATCAATTTATGCTCAATCTAATCCACATATTACTTTTGTTATATTATGATGGTTATATATTAGAATTCTTAATCTAATCAATTTGCACTCAATGTAAAGTTTATGGTTTTATTTATGTTGACCTTTGCGAGTTTGTAACAATTCCAAACTTCAACTATATTTTTTTATATTGAATTCTTCGTTTATATTATAGATCGTTTCCTTATTACAATACATAATGTTTTTCATGAACCCCTTTAAAGGTTATGGCCTTGCTAAAATACCCCTTACATCTCTTTATAAATATAGGTAATGGTGCAAAGCTTCGAAAAGTCGAAGGTCAAATTCTCTTCGGATTCGACTTAAGACATCTATAATAACCTTCGCGTATTCGAAAAATTTTGAAGGAAGGATTAAACTTCGATAAATTATCAAACAATTTAATTTTATCTTACTAAATATTACATTTTTCAATATTTGATCATTTTAAAACCGTTACTAAACAGAATTTTAACAATGATTAGTAATTTAACTAACACAACGTAAGCATGGATCAAAAATGAGTAAGTAAATGTTAATATATTATTTTCACTATCACCAACATAATTTTGTAAAAAGTAAGATTACTTATACGGAAAGTAGGAAACGAAAACGGAATTTAATTTATAATTATTATCAGAGAAATGCAGCTAAAAAGACATGTATATATAAAGTTTGCAAAATAATATTATAAATTCCACGATGTAGGTAGAAATTAAAACTTAATTGATAAGTTAATGCGTTTATCAGTAAGCCTGTGTGCATTAATTATTAATACAATCCTTAGGTAGAAAATAAGAAAATTTTCCTGGCCGCTATTGCTGACAAGATCTAGAAAAATAATTACTCTGAAAGCCCTGAAGAATCCTATGCACTCACCTGGGAATATGTGTACCAAAGTTTGTGAACAACTTATGCATATTAAAAAGTGTATTTCCTTATTTCCATTAAATAACTGAACAAATTACAATCTGTTTAAACTGTAAATACTGAACACAATTGTGCATTCTGAAACTACACTACTAAATGTGTAATAAACATTGATTTTCAGCTTTTACCTTAGTGATCCAATTCAAACGCGGACATTTTATTGTTATTTATTTTCCAAAACACATGGTATATTTTTTTTTTTAAGAAATGGTGTATCAATATAGGCTACATAGCATATCCTACTACTTAATAGGTTCTTTTATCTTTTATGGCCAAGAGTTATGATATATTTGTATCGAGCAAGTAACCAGCCCCGTGGTGTAGTGTTAAGTGCACCTGGCTATGAGCTTAGGGGTCCCGGGTTCGATTCCTGGCTGGTACCTTGGGTATTTTTCCCGAAAGAGAAATTACCAAGTGTTTCCACTGGTTCCACACCCTCATACTCACTATCACCATCATCTCATTGGGACATGGAAAAAGCCTACATGAAAGGGATATGTAAGATTAGTACATTTGGGTGTCACCTGAGCAACCGTACATTAGAAATGACTAATCTTTCCACAACTTGGGCTAAAAATGAGCCCAGCCCTACAATATTATTATTATCATCATCATATAGTTTTAAATGTTAAATCTCATTTCTCGGTTTAAGCTTCAAATATGTAAGTTTCCTGTAGTAAAGTATATTGTGCTATGTTTTTCTCCTCAAATTGTCATTTTGAAAACTATATTTTTATTGTATGTGCAAGATAACATTTAGAAGTGAATATTCCTACAGAGGTATATTTTATATCATGTTGGAAGTGTACCAGCCAGCTGGCAGATTCGGAAGTGAATGATTGTGTTGAAAATAGGCTTCCTTGGCGTCTAAGGTAAATAAAGCAACCATATGAATTTTAAATAAAGGGCACTAAGTGAGGTGAGACAAACAAATAATATGCAGGCTGCTAAAAGTCACAGGAATCAAGTTAGAGAGCTCGAGTCAAAAGCATATAAAAATTATTAGGGCGTGCAAAGCTATGAAATTTTGATTTGGCTTTGATAAAAATGTCAACTTTGAAATCGTTCGAAAATATTCTGGCTACAAAATAATAGAGCTTCACCAATATTTACAGCTAAAATACTCAATTATTGGTCACTTGTTTTCATTTTGAGTTGTTATATATGTTACAAATTAATATTCATGTGAAAGAATCTAAAGTAATTTAATTGTAAGCCGTAATAATAGCATGATTGATATCACATTAGAAGGAAATGTTCCTAACAATAAGTGTGATAAAACATTTTTCGATTAATTTTAATGCATCAAATTATATAAATAACAAAAATATATTTATTTCAAGCATAAAATAACGTACAAAAATTATTCGATCTTCAATTCAACTTTGAGATTATTCCATTTATTCGATTCAAGTTCGCTTTGAATTTAAAAAGTTGTCTTCGCACACTCCTAAAATGTATTAAGAGATAATATGAAAAAAATGTCTGTAAAATATGTCTCATACATATTTAAAAAATTAAATCTAATGATTGAAATCTTCCTCTCATAATTGGTTTTATTTTAAAAGTATAGTAAGTAAATCATCGAATAGTGCTTTAATTTTTTTCTCAAAAACCACAAATCATTGGAATGGCAATTCTGTTGGTAAAAACGCAAACACTTTAACACAATAAAATGACATGACAATCTGAAAGTGCTTACTTACCATAAAATAAAGCACACATGTGAAATGCTTTGAGATTTTTTTTCTGCTCACGATTCAACATTTTCATAGTAATAAAATGACTAAATAATGCATAGTTGATGTACATACGAAATGTTCAGAGAACCCAGAGAATGACCATCCCAGATTCTCTGTACAACTTTTATCTCAATGGTCTGAATGCGAATCCTCTTGGTTGTTCACTGTAGTGAGAAGGAAGCTGAAATAAATTAATAAATGTAAAGGTTTATTATTTAAAATATTCAAATCGTACTTGTAAAAACAAATTCATCCAATTTTAAACAGCCATATCAGTATTGGAAAATACATCAACTTAGAAAAACACATCAAGTGTTTCTGGTCTGTGGTCGAGTCAGTTTAATAAAATGCCTCCATCTTCCTTTATCCTTACACCATTCTTCCTCCTTTAATCTTCTCCTCTCACTTAAACTCTTTCTCTTATCCGCTCCTCCCATCTCTTTCTTGGCCCCTCTTGCAATCTTTTTCTTACATATTTCATTTTCAATATTTTCTTTGGCACCCTCTCGTTTTCCATCCTCATTACATGTCCATATCATCTCATACTTGCTTCCTCTACTCTCTCATGTATCCCCTGAACCCCTACTCTTTCCCGGATAACCTCATTCCTTATCCTGTCTCTTCACGTGACAGCTTATAAGCTCCTCACAAACTTAAGTCCGGTGGCCTCCACTTTCCTTTTCTCTCTAACACTTATTGTCCATGCTGCGTTGGGTACAAAATAGGAAAACTAATGGATGATAAATAGATTAATTTGTGGTGAACAAAATGGGTGGACTTAGTCACATAAAAAGTTGGATTTTGGTATAAAAAAAAGATAAATAAAAGATTAGTTTTTGATTAAAAGTGGATGCATATCAACTTTTATTTGAAGTGTTATGTAAAAATTATTGTTTGACTTTTAAATACCTAGCAAATCAATTAATATATTAGGTTAAAAAAAAATAGCATATACTTTTATTAGGCAGAGATGATTTCTCTTCTTCTGTATTTGGCCACAATATGGATGCTATTCGATTCAAACACATATCTTACCAATGTGCATTGTTTCAGAGAAATAAATTTAATAGTTTGAGGGAACTTTATTTTTACCATTGAAATATTATCTTTAGATCACATTAAATCAACAAAATTAGCCATAATTCCCATTTAAAAGGGCAGTAATCATTTCCACAAAAATATTTCATTTTGTGGGTATCCCTGATGATAAAAGAATAAAATAAAAAAGGTAAACAGATTAATTTGTTGCACATATTTACTTTCCATATTGAACTAGTTTTTGATGAGCATGCTAGTCGTCACCAGGATTAAATAGGATTAGCGGACGAGAGTTGTGCTAAAGGGGGTTCATGAGATATCAAAAGAAGCAAGATTGAGAGGGAAGGGTCGAGTAAAGAATGGAAAAGTAAATAATCCCAAGAAAGTTGATGGAGATGAAGTGTGTAGGAAAAAGACCGCAAAGGAGACCAAGAAACTGATGGGAGGAGCAGATAAGAGAAAGTGTGCAAATGAGAGGAGAAGACTAGAAGCAATTAAAGGAGAAAAAATGGTGAAGGGATTGAGGAAGATGGAAGCATTTTATTAAAATGACCCGGCCAACTGGGTAGACAGTTGTTGATGATGCTGTACTTACGTGTGCTCCGATGCGGGACAAGTATCGATTACGTATGTGGAAGTCTGAGTGCGGTTGCAAAAGGTCATGCGGAGTGATGTCAGACATTGATCCAGAGGCCAGCAACTTCTCACGTTCCAACTCTTCTGCGGCCCTGGAAAGAGGGTAAAGGTGGGTTAAACATGGGAATAATTGGTAATTTTGAGTCATATAATAAAATGTTTTGGGGACGAATACAAGACAGCTGTTACAATGAAAAGAAAATGGCAGTTTACAAGTTACATTGCGGCCACTGGTTAATTTCCATTTTTCTCCCTTTTGTGTGGTTTTATTTTTTGTGTTTTGTTTCCTCTTTTAAGAAATTGTGTTGTGTGTTTCACACTCTCTCTCCAGATGAGTTTTGATAGAACGAAACCTACATCAGGGGATTGGGCGGTAAAAATCAATTTTCTTCAAGAGGCAGCCATTATCTCTTTGTCCAGTGGAGGCAATGTAAAGTGTGAACTGTGTTATTTTTTTTCCTTGTAGAAGCCATATTGTGTTTGTTCCCTTTTATATGTTTCTTTCCTGTACCTTCTTACAAATACATATACAAGATTTTAGATGTGAAATTTATTTCCAAAAATCTCTTCAGATTTTGAGGTAAGTTATAAAATAGGGCCTACTAATTGTTTAACCATACAACATTGTAAAAAAAAATCTAACAAGCTGGCCACTTAGTGTAAACACAATCAGAATTGGATTAAAAAAAAAAAATCATATGTGACCTCTTTAACTTTTCATATTTTCTAAGATTATATTTATTTTATTTATTGGAAAACACAAAAATTAACAACTTGATCAACATAATCCTTGATAGTGATTAACACTGTTTAAATAAAAATTGTGATTCATTACAGTACACATAACAAGACAAATACTTTGCAGACACAACATAATCTATTCATGTACCAATTAGTGATGTGAATAACGAGATTCATTAAATCACTCATTTGCATCTGAAAAACTCGTTCTTAGGGAGTTGAGATTTTATTTGAACTGAAATACATACCCTTACTTATCTTAGGGAGTTAAGAATGTATTTAAACTCAATGTACATAAGGTTGCTATACAAAAAAAAAATTGTTTAAATGGTAGTGGCTCTTAAGTTCAATAGCCTTCTAATAAACCTATTTATATTTTGTATCTTTTCTTAGGAAAGGAAGTTTTGTACCTAATAATTGAGTGTTTGAATATGTTCTAACACAGAATTATGTACTGCTGTGAAACCTCTTTAGAGACGACAAGAGTTAACCCTCTAATCGGTTATCCCGTGATTTCCATGTGCAGTAACTACTGGTATAATTTCATACATCCTACAATTTTCAAGGACTCGTGTTTATTTATGTTTATTTATGTTCATTTACATTGGTAGCCTGCGATTTTCCCATTCTCGCTGCTTAGCTGTGCTGGTAAGGTTCCTCATTGGTTCAGCGTCCTAATTTTTGTGTGTCATTGTGTTCCTTGAATTGTGTCGTTTTCACGGTTATATAAAAGCTCAGAATGAAAAATTAATTAAAATATTGATAACAACCAGAACTTGGTTTCGAGGTAAGAAGAGAACTGCTATATATGTATTTTATTTGTTTTATATTAAACTATGCTAAATAAAGAGGTAATTAATTTTAATTAGTTAAAAAATTACACCTAGAGACAAGAATTTAACTTGGGACCTTTGGCTTAGCACGCTAATGTTCTACAACTAAACTATCCAGAATTTGTCGCGTGCTCAGGATAATTTATATATGAGCAACCAATTTTTATCATAAACTATCAAATACAAAACACAGCTATTTGCGACTCTGAAGGGATATTATGCTGCTAGGTATACAATACAAGATAGTAAATTTAAACCTAAATTTCAATTAATATCAACGCATAGGCTTCATATCATTGTAATTATGGCATTGTCCATATGGAGGGGATCACATTTTATAAATCAAATCACATTCCACAGTCATTATCAAATCTGAGGGAAAAAAAGTGCTGTCAGAGAGTTAAAAGTTAATTTGAGGTTAGTTTTGTTTAAT
This sequence comes from Timema douglasi, assembly GCA_901482245.1. Taxonomy (NCBI): domain Eukaryota; kingdom Metazoa; phylum Arthropoda; class Insecta; order Phasmatodea; family Timematidae; genus Timema; species Timema douglasi. Next base: position 250,822 of record CABEEJ010000319.1, on the reverse strand, counting down.
AGCTGAACTCCATAATTTTAAACACATATAAGCTCAAATTTCAAGCCAAAATGGACTGTATAAGTTTGGTTCAGGCTAGTACTCTCCAACCTTAGCCAGCTGATTTGAAAACAAATCCAATGATAGCCTTATATAAGGGAGGAGGGTGATGATTGTTGAGAATGAGGAGGGGGAAGAAAATGTATCTTTGCGTATGGCGATGAAGAGGGTAAGAAACCCACAAATTTAAAGATTTGTCCCTCATTGTTCAAGGTTGAACTAGCGCAGAGACAAGGTATTCATCAGACACTTAGCCTTATGAGAGTTTCGCTGCGCTCCTAGGACCAGATTGAGTCCTTGGGCAATGAGGATCGCTAGGTGCAGTCCTTAGTGATAACAGCCCTTCCGAGTGAAACAACTCACTTCCAAATTTTTTTCATATTAACAACTACAAGCTGGAAAGAAAGTTTCTAAGGTTGGCTATCGAATACAATAGTTCAGGCACCCCACAGTTCCACCCTCCCAACTCACCCCTATACGGCCTTTTAATGAACATACCTGTTCAAACAAGTAACTAGCCGGTGATATTTGAAGATTGTTTACAACTAGTCAATTTACAAGACACATTTTCTTGACCTTGAACAAAACAAATACCATTGTTTCCTACTTATTTGTAATTTGCAGTCTGAGGAAGGCTTTTTTGGAGGGTTGCTTTATGAGAAGGCGAATGGGGTTACTGCCTAAACCTGGCTTTGTGAAAGCCAGTTTGTTGATACTAGAAGGCAGATGCTCACAAGTAAAACCACCATTAGCGTGAACTGTTTGTAAAAATTCCTGCTTGATAATGATGTCACTTGGGACTGCATGTAGCGATATCTCTGTGTTGAAGGACTTTAGCTCTCCCAATGAGGGCAGACATTTTAACCTGGAGGTTGTGGATCTGATGTACACCTTGTCTGTGAACTAGCCCCCCCCTTCCCCGAGTAGTATTCAAAATCCTTCTTTCTGTGTCCTCAACCCCACCAGTTATAAACATAAATGACACAATAGTGCTAAGGTATGATTTTTGTAGGCAGGCGTTTAAAATTTTTTTTTGATAAAATATTATTTCATTAGTGTTATTTATTAGGGGTCTGCGAAATCTACTTTAACAATTGGGAGAGAGCTCAAATCAACTATATAAAATATTTTTTGAGCTGAATCCAAGTTTGAATATAATCTGTTAATTTTTTCACACTTGAAAAAAAAATATTATGTTGTGGTTATTTAAATAATTTATGCACTAAAATCACATATAAAACATTTTAATGCACAGATGTTTGTAATATTTTGTTTTTATATGATAGATAAAGTTATCATCACAACCTATAATTTAATAGGTTCAGAATTTTTCAAGAACATAAAACCTAATAACAGCCATATTTACCCCAAATAGAATATTTTATTTGTAAATGTCAAAGCTGGAATTATTTATGAGGCAGAGTCAGAGCCAATATGTTTTTTAAAGCAAAGACAAAGGTTTGAAGCTTCATACACCACTAGTATTTATAATATCTATTAAAATAAATAATATTAGTACCGCGTCTTACTACCCGTTCGGGTTATACGCTTTAAGTACTAATTACGCTAATGGATTAGGAATAGGGAAGGTTGAATTAGAGGAAGTGAACCCGCATTTGCATGGAGGGAGAGTGGAAAATCGGTTTAGGAAAAACAACCCCCAGTTCACCTGACCGAGATTCGAACCTCAATCTCCTTGTCCTAAGCAGTCGAGCTCAACACAATTAGCGCGTTAGCCAACTACGCCACCAAGGCGGGTATTATCTATTAAAAGTGACATCTGAAGATAATATGACTGATCTATGAAAACAGGAAAAAAATTAATCTAAAACCTGAACTGAAGTTTAATGCCCACAAAGCTTGACCAGTAAACATTCAATTTCCTTCATCTTTAATTTTCATTAAAATTTTTAGCACCACATCTTACTACTCACCAATTATAAACAAGTTAAATAAGGACGCCAGGCTTTAAATTCAGCCTAGTGCATTTGGGAAAGGATTTCATTCCCTGATGAGGCCACTCAACTTCTCTTTGGGCCAATGTTGGTGTTTCCCTAAAATTCCTCTTTCTCATTCTATAGTCTCGAGTTAGGTTTATGCAGGTTATGGTTAGCCCAAACATGCACCAAGCTATGTGGAACCAAAACTTAAAATTGGTTTTAAGCTTGCATATGAGGAAAAATAAACACACTCATGCACACACATAAACACAAAGCTTCCAAAGTCATTAAACCTCAAAAACATAAGCTGGGTTTATATTTAATTTAAATTAATAAATAAGATTTAATTTGAAATTTACCGGTACTACACAAATTATTGCTATTCAACTGACATTTTTTTATTCTATTTATTATTACATCTCAAAACTTGTCAATCAATAATAATTAATTGGAAATAGCTAGTTAAATTGGTATTCAAAGTAAATCCACAGCTTACACGGATTAGGGTTACACAGTTCCAAGCTATGCGGATTTATAGATACACGGTTGTGGTAAGAGAAACTTAAGACTAGCAACGCCATCTATCAAATACAAATTTTAAAATAATACTATATTGGCCCGAATATAGTGCGAGGTTTTTCTCCTAAAAATGTCCTTCAAAAAACTGTAATCATATTATATGCACAGCCAAACATTTTTCACTAAAAAAAATAAGATTTGTAGAGAGGTCTATTTTGTAGCATAATGTAACTGTACTGGCTGGCTGGCAGGAATCAGCGGGCACGCTCATGTCCAGTAATAAACTCAAGCTCAAAAACAAAGTGAGAAACCAGCGGGAGCATGGGAACTATATCTCATGCTCACACGCGTCTGATAATAAACTCATGGTCAATACATAGAGAGCGAGAAAAAGAGAATTTCCACACCTTCAATGTAACAATACTGCTAATTCAGTAGGTCGGTTGTTAGTTGGTGGAAGAATATTTGCTGTTTTTCTCCGATTAAAAATTTTAAGGGAGCGCCTATGATTCATGACAAGCATTCAGAGAGCCTAGTCAGGTTTGATAAGTTTTTACCTCACAGTATATTCGAGACCTACTATGTTTTATGTAGAACACCTTCAAAATTTTAGGGTCTTATTTTGTGACAGGCCAAACTATATTCAGGCCAATAAGGTAAATGGTGTTTTTGAGGCACAATTGATAATCATCCACCATTTTGTTTGTTTCTACCTTGAGAACAAGCTGTGTCTTCTTAGTGAACCTATAAAGTACTAATTGTAAACTAGTTATAAACCCCTTTAACCACAGCTCAAGTTTATAAACGATTTGTGTTACAAACAGTTTCAATCATTCACAACTATATACCTGGACTGGACGCCATCTCTAACTTCCGAAAACTAGAGGAAAAAAACACTCAAATTGATGACAAACCAAACAAAATTTCAATAATATTCCACAGACTGATTTCAATAACAGTCTACCTTATATTTGGAGGGAATGAGAATGCACGCAATAGTTTGAATTTATCGCATACTTGATACCTTCCGTTAAAATCATGGGCGAGACCCTTGTATGCTGAAGTATATAAGAGATTAGAGGATTAAAAAAATTTCAGATTAAAGATTTTTTTAATTATCTTATTTGAGAGCTATGATTATGTTTACTAGTGATTTAAACTAAGATAATTTAAGGAAAAGTCTAACATCTGGCCCCCCAAGATCATAAACTTACCATTTAATTGAATGTGAATTCCCAATAAAGTGGAAATGTTATTTAATTAGTTAGACTTGTACAAAAATATAAATTGTAACTAACAGCTAAAGACTCAATGTAAATAAAGTCAGAATTGAAGAAAAAATAGCATATAATAGTGGGTAAGCCTAACTCTTATGTTTAGGCCTGGGTCACATGAGGATAGTTCAAACTAACTGTCAGTACAGTAGTAGTTGTGTTAAAATGTCATTAGCGGGTGTAAGGCATGATGATTTGAGAATCTTGTGTTTGATTTCTAATAGCACTAGTGCTATTTTGTGTGGTTCATATAGGGATAGTTTAACACTAGCTGTGAGTAGGTCACATGACCTTGTGTCTATTGTGTCTAATGGTGTATGAAGCTTTGAAAAGTCAAAGTTGGAGTCGAAGGTCAATTCTCCTTTGGCTTCGATTTTGACATCTACAATAACCTATATTCGAAAAATTTCGAAGGAAGGATAAAACTTTTATAAATTATCAAACAATTTAATTTTATTTTACTAAATACTACAAATTTCAATATTTGATCATTTTATAACCATTACTAAACAAAATTTTAACACCGACTAGTAATATATAGGCCTTCGACTTTGACTTTTCTTTGCAAGTTTAAAGCTTCGCTTCACAATTAAAAAGTGTCATTCGCACACCCTTACTTGTCATCAACTGGTACTAGTAAAACACTCACCAGCAACTTCTACTAACACTTTATTGAGGGTTCACATAACGCTAGTTTGTTTATTCTACTAGCGATTAGTAAACTAAGCACTGTATGACTCCGGCTTTATAATGTTGCCTAAGATGCAGAATCAGGATTCAGAGGAAATTGAGAATTCAAATTCAAGACAAAAATAGATCTGACCCATCTTTAACTTATAATATATGTGGTTCAAATTTCACTTATAAACTATTATCAAAACAACGCTAAAAGTTGTCTCAGTTAACTCATCCAAGTTCTTAAATAAATATATTTAATAATAAGATTCTATTCTAAACTTACAATCTTTCTTTCTCATACACTTCCCGCTGCGCTGGGGTCATGTTAAGAATACCAGTGGTATTGGCATCAAGAATCCATATGATGACTGTTATCAGCAAAGCCACTGAAATCATATCAATATAACTTTAATAATTATGAAATCAACATCAGTAACTGTTTCTAGCTGGGTCAGTTTGGTAACATTCCTCCTCTTTTACTATACTTTCCACCACTCTTCTCCTCTCACTTGAACACTTTCTGTTAGCTGCTGCTCCTCCTATTTCTTACCTGGTCTATCTTGTGATACAAAGTATAACCATGTATGAAATAAAATACATTAAATATGTTATGCTATTAAATAAATCTTATATAATTGTAGAATAATTATGCACACTTAAATATTTTGATGCCAAATGGCATCTTCCCAATGAGCTATCCAGGATTCGTCCTGTGCTCAGGGTCTTCCTGGATAGCTCAGTGGCAAGAAGATTGGTGTACTAAGCCAGAGGGCCCGGGTTCGATTCTCATGTACACGTGTCATTTTTCAATTTTCAGAATATGATATCTATATGGAGTAATCCTCATTAAAAAGCATAAGTAACAGTCTTGGCTATTTGATTCATATAATACCATGTTAGCACTAAATTCTTATTCAAACTTTGAAAAAAAAAATGTTTAACTGATATTCATAGTTAAATTATTTCAATTCAACTAATATTAAACAAAGGTAAGTATTATATTTTATTAGTTTGTAAATTAATGTTTGCTTTCAACCAAACTATGATAACGTTTCTCACAGGTTACAAGTCTACAACATAACGAAATTAAGATTCCTACAATTTAATTTTCTTTGTCAGTGCCAACAACATAACGAATTAAAGATTTCCACAATGAGATTTTTAGGTCCTATGCTTGAGAAAACTTAATTCAAATTAGTTTTCTTTAAATTTCTTTAATTTATTATTATTAGCCAGATTTTTTAGGATATAACTAGAAAAGTACGGATCAAATGAACATTAAATAGGAAACAGCCATTTTGCTTCAAGTAAACATGTTTTCGATTACGATTTATATATGTTCCAAGTTTTGTGCATAATGTAGCCTTTCAATTTTTTAAATATTTACTTGAAGCTAGGTAGTTAATAAATTATAGTGATTTTTGTTGCCAACCTTATATAAATAATAGAGAGAAAAGTTCTTTTTCCAATGATATCCGACACTACTACAATATCTATTAGTTAAAGCAAGAACTAGCACAAATCTAGAGAGCCGACCTTATTGGCTTTGGCACTTTTAATAGTAGTAGGTGGAGCCGATCAGATCGTGGCACCTTTAATGACAGTAAGCGGAGCCAATAAGATCTGCTCGTGGCAATTAGAGGGTTAACAATACCCTTTTTCCTCCTTTTTGTGCTTTTTAGTTTACTCTTTTAAAACGTTGCATTGCGCGTTTCACACTCCCTCCTCATGTGTTATAATCGAATGAAACTTAGGTCAAGGGTATGGGTGTAATGATCGATTTTCTTTTCAAAAAAAGGAAGCCATTACCTCTTTTTTTCAGTCAAGTTAGTTTTTTTCAAAGACATAATAAAATGAATAAAAGTACAAGCTAGACACTAATGATAATGCTAAAAGATTACATTTTAAACCCTGTATAATCAACAATTTAAATATTGCCAACCCAAATACTTACAGCACATCCAAGCGAGAAAGAAAACTTCCAAAAGAAGATAACCACCGGAATCGACAATTTTGCCAGCAGCCAGTGAAACAACTGCAAGACCTAAGTTTTGAAGTGACTGGGCCCTAAAAGTGAAACAAATTAAAGTAGTAAAAATATAAATTTATTGAGTGCTAACATAACTTTTACATGAAATCTGATTTTAAAGTGGGATGGAAGGGAATGTGATTAAGGGCCTGTATTTTTGAATTTTTAGTGACTAAAAATGTTGAAAGTATTGCTTCAGTTGATACAATATTAAATTAATCTTCTAAATATGAACTCAACAGTTCTTGAATATTTGTAATAGGCATAACGGCATTTTAAATGAAGAATAAAAAAAAAAAGGCCAGGTCAAATGTTGTCCATGTTGAAATTACTATGTGTAGACTAAATGTATTTAATGAAGCGCAGTTTTATTTATTTTGAACTAAATTAATTTTATCATAAAATCTGAAAAAAAATATAGACTTCGTGTTTCCTTCAATCTAACTTTAAAGCACCTCTGAAGAAATATAAAACTTACATTCCATAGGCTGTCCCCAACTGGTACTCCGGTATAATAAGAGCTATCATAGGCCACAAACCACTGGCGAGCATGGAATAAGCCAATCCTAGGATGCTCTGAAATAAAATACAGTAGTTCCAAAAGTATGTATGGATCTAAGTAGGACTAAAAGAAAAATAACAATAAAAATATGATTCAGTAAGAAATATTTTGGAAATGTACTCTCAGTACTTTATAAAACTTTAATATTCACTATCAAAACAATTCCTATTAACAATCTCCATATTATTTAAGGTTTAGGCCTATACAGAGGCATGTGTGACAAGTTATATTTCCCTTTGAGTCCAGTTTAAATGAAAACATCGAGTTTTATTTGAGTTTGATTAATATAAAACAATATTTGAATAATGATTATTTCAAGTTGAATCTTTGCAATAGATCCAGACATAAGCTAAAAATACCAAATATAAATGTTTGAAATTAAACAATATAAGGAGGATAGAAGGGAAAGACCCAAAACACTTATCACTTACTTTAGATTACTGTACAGTGTTTCTACACTGTTTTGTTATACATTAATTTATTTTAAAAAAAGTGTTATTTTTGTTGTTTATAATGAAATAAACATGACAAACAAAATATAATTTGCCAGTGGCGCCACTCTTAAAAACATTTTTTTTTACTAAATTCAATTTTAAATATTTTCATTTTACATTTGCAAAGATTCGAGTTTTAAAATATAATTCAATATTCAGATTCAAATTCAAGAATTATAGGATTTGACCCATTTCTAATAAAAATATAAAGTTTTAACTTTTAAGTTAGAAATCCATATAATATCTACACATAAATTAAGTGCTTCAACAATTTAAGAAATGAGATGAAAAGTTACCATTGCGACATAAGGGTTGATGAACGTAAAGGCGAGCATCGCATGGCAGCCAAGCGACACCAAGACAGAGAAAATGACGAAGAACACATTCTTGCCAACTCTATCAACCAAGTAGCCCAACAAAGGAGAGGCCACCGCAGATATTAGGTAGACAATGCTGTTTACTGTGTTGGCACTATCGGGGGAGAACTCAAACTTGCGTTCAAAAAATACCCTGAGGAAATGAAAATCACTTTACAATTTTAGCTTTCAAGTTTTGTATTAAAATCAATACAATCACAAGAATTATTGAATTATTTTGGTTTTAATCTATGTAGTAAGAATGAGGAGTGTAACTTAAAATATTCATAACAAGAGTTTCTCAGAAAAAAACATTCTTAAAAATTACTGTTGAGGGAAACTTTTTTTTTATTGTATGGCATATATGATCGGGAGGGGCTTGTACATCCAGTTCAGTCACCTGTATGTAAGACTATTAGCCGCTCTGGTGGCACAAAATGTTGCTCAGGGTACACTTATGGAGGTCGTTTACACGTTGTACACACAATGAGATGATGTGATGATAGTGATTATGGAGATGTGTAGCCATGGTGTGTCTTAATCTAACTTAAGTCTAATTTAACAAACCCTGGTTCCTCTTAAGGGAAAAATACCCATGGTATGAACCGGGAATCGAACCTGGGAACTCTGGCTTGTAGCCAGGTTAAATGACCACTACACCACAGGGCCGGTTAGAGAACACATTGATAGCTGCTAAGAGAAATCATTCATAGCAGTGATTGCTAAGAGAAAACAATTATATCAACAGCTGCTAGGAGAAAATATTCATAGCAGTGATTGCTAAGAGAAAACCATTATATCAACAGCTGCTAGGAGAAAATATTCATAGCAGCAGTTGCTAAAAGTAAACACTAGCATTCAAAGTACTGTATTGACACAAATATAGTGCGATGCTTTTCTCCTAAAAATGTACTTCCAAAAAATATAGTCTACTCGGATTATATACATGCATTATATTTTTCACGGAAAAAAAACTATCAGATTTATATGGAGCAGCAGTTCCCAACGTGGGGTACGTGCCAGAACTTTTGGGAGTACGCAAAAATATTTGAATAATGGTGAAAAAAGCAACCTATGCCAGCAGCGTGAGACAAAAGATCAGTCAAAAGATGTAAAAATTAACTCAACGCTATATATAGCAAGGGGTGGTTGATTATTTGATCTTGAGAAAATTATTTCACTTTAAAACTCAAAATAGTTTACATAATTACTAACAAATTGATTTAATTAAGTGAATATAAAATATATACATTGTTTATTATAATAAATCCGAAATAACTACTTATGTATTGCAACCCCC
>CABEEJ010000319.1:220188-239654 GCA_901482245.1 Timema douglasi | reverse complement strand
TGTTTTTTGGTTTTCTCTTTTAGGAAGTTGCGTTGCGCGTTTCACACTCCTCCCTGATGAGTTCCGATAGAATGAAACCTAGGTCGGGGGATTGGGCGGTGACGATCAATTTTCTTTAAGAGACATCCATTACCTCTTTGTCCATTGGCAGCAGTGTAAAGTGTGAACTGTGTTCTTCTTTTCATTGTAAAGGCCATATTGTGCTTGTCCCCCTTTTATATGTTCCTATCCACCTTTCCTATACCTTCTTCCAAATATAATACAATTACCTCATAAAGAGAAAAGAGGTTTTCCTTATAGAGTTATATCATTATGTATTAACTAGACATTTTGCTAACACAACCGAAAAAAAGGTTGGGAAACGCTGATATAAAGGTTTGTTTTGTAGTATACTGTAAATGTACTGGTTGGTCAGCAGAAGTCAGCTCACATGAGTGCAGGAACTATCACACTCCCACGAGTCTAATAATAAACTCATGGTCAAAACAAAGAGAGAGGATTTTTAGTTTTTACCCTCCAGTGTCACTGAACTGGCAGTTCAGTATGTAAGCGTTAGTTGGTGGTAGAATCTGTGCTGTGTTTCTGATATTAAAAAATTACCCATGTCAGATCTCCAAGTGAGTCATCATGTATAAAAGAAGGCTTAACCTCAGCTTTCAAGTAAACAAGGAATTGAAAAGAAGATATGATAGGACTTTTAAATTAACAATAACACACAAGGCGAAACAATCGGATAACATGAAGGTTGTTAACAAGTTTGGTGTTTCCGAGGTTAATATTCGACTTTGGAGAAAAAAATCACAATTTTAGGAGCACCTGGACATCAAGAGAAGCATTGAGAGGTCCTTAAAAAACTGTGTCGAATTTGTTAAGTTTTTACCTCGTAGTATATTTGAGACCTTTTATTTTTCATAGAGAACACCTTCAAAATATTAGAGTTGTACTATGTGTGAGGACGTACTATATTCCGGCCAATAAGATAACATAAGGAGATTTTGAGCTTTCTAAATAAAGAACAATATTGATTGCAAAATTTTTTCACCAATTATTGTTCAATATTTTCTTTTTATTTAGCACGTCTTACTACCTGCTAGGGTTATACACTTAGTACTAATTACGCTAATGGATTAGGAATTGGTAAGGTTGAATTTAGAGGAAGTGAACCCACATTTGCATGAAGAGAGAGTGTAAAACCATCTAGGACTTCCCGCCCCAGTTCATCCGACCAAGATTCGAACCTTGATCTCCCCATCCTCTGCAGTCTAGCTCAACATGAAACTAGCGGGTCAGCTAACTACGCCACCGAGGCGGGTTGTTGTTCAATAACTTTGAACAATTATAATCCAGGTTGTTTATGGTTCTTGGTGTCCGACTCACTTTCCAAGTGCGATGAAGGGGAACACAGCCACATAGTATGCCACACATACAATGCACACCATCCAGAAGAGCGCAGGGAAATCCTTGACATCCGTGAGTCGAACCACCTCCCCCTCGTGTGGAGGTCTCCTCTTCAAGATCCTCTCTGCGCGCTTGTCCATCCATGCAAGGAGCAAGGCACATACAAGTGACATCACACATGTGACAGAAGCTGGAAAAGATAGAGCAGTCAGATAGGACAGTAAAATGCCCTTTTTTCTGGAGATTCAGAATTGAGGCGCTAGCATAGTCTAGCAGACTTTTAATGTCACCGCGTCTTAATACGCATTTGGGTTATACGCGCTAATGGGTTTAGGATTAGGAGGGTTAAGTTTAGAGGAAGTTTACCCATATTTGTGTGGAGAGTTGGAAACCATTTAGGAAAAAACCACCCCCTAAGTAGACTCGAACGGGATCAAAGCTTGATCTTCTTATCGTCGGGAGTCTAGTTTATTGCGAGAGTAGTGCCTTAGACCATGTGGCCACCAAAGCGATTCTATAGCAGAATTCACACACACCAGAAGCCAAGTTGGTTTATAATAAGAACCTCAAATGTTTAAAGAAATTATATATTTGCAGGTTAAATATTGTCCATAGCATATATGATCTAAGTATGTGATGTGTGTGTATGTGAAAAATAGTACAATTTTCATAGAACGTGCTTCTAGAAGAAGAAAAAAATATGAAATTTATATTGTTTTACTACATTATTAGTCTCATTTTATAGGGAGCTTATTGGTAATAGCTATCAAAGGTGTCAACTGCTGATCACATGACCTGACATTTAAATACATGAAAGGAGATATGGTGACTTTTCTAACTGTCAAATAATGTTCTTTCTATAGAAATTGGACTATAGCTAATACTCCGTATTGTTTTCTTCACCCCTCATATTGAATCGAGAATCTCATGAGACCCACATAGTTTCACAGAACAATACTGAGCTAAGAAGCGTACCGATGAAAAGCACAACACCAGTGCAGCGGTAGTCCGTGTAATACTTGTTGACCGCCTTGTATAGGGGCTCCATGACGTTGAAGTTGACGGTGGAGCCGACACGGGCAAAGCTGAGCTGCAGCCCAAACACCATGTTGAGTTCCTTCCCCTTGAACCATAACACGGCGTAGCTGTTCTGGGCCACTGCCAGCGACTCTCCTCCAATCCTGGACATATAATGGTGAAACATGGCTATACTATACTACTCAGTTTCACTTTTTATTCTAGATTTTATCTTTTAACCACATTTATCTGAGTAAAATGTTCATTTTCAAAATAATGATCTTATTTTGCAAAGCTTTCTAACCATAAAAAGGTTTGATATAGTGAAATAGCAGTAGAAAGGTGTAATGGGTAGAAACATACTCTTGCAGTCAACATTTATAGCATCTGATTCAGTGACCAAACAGTCTAAGGCGTCACTATTGTGTTAGACTGTCCTGCTGATGACGGGGGTATAGAGGTTCTAATCCCAGTCAGGTCTACTGAGGGTTGTTTTCACCAAAGTTTCCCATTCTCCTTCCACAAAAATACGGTTATATTAGTTCTAAAAGGTTTCCTTTCTCATCCCTACTGCATTAGAGTAGGCCTAGTTATCATATATATGTACATATAACCTTAACAAGTAGTGAAACCCAATGATAAAAAAAATTGTTCAAGTTTTAATATCTTATTAGTGTTATTTTATAGCTATTGATAATCAGATTGTCTTTGTGGTCTAGTGGTCATAGTTCCTGGCTACAGATTTAGAGGTCTCGGGTTCGATCCCAAGTTCTTCCAGATTTTTCTGTGGAGGGTCTTGAGCATTGTCTACTGAGTCTCATGAAGACAATTGTGGGGCCACTTGAATAAAAAGTGGTGGTTTCAGTCTAGAAAACTGAGATTAACAGCTGGAGGGTTCATTGTACTGACCACATGACACCCTCTTTTTGCAAGTGTTGGTACATCTTTCGCCAACATGCGGCGGCTATTTGGTTGATATAGCTTGCCTGCGGGCTGACACCATAGAATATTTTATAATATGTTATATCTATCCATAGTGACTTGTGCAGATCATATTATTTGATGTAAGGATGTGTGAAAAAAAGAATCTAGTAACTTTTTCTAGATGTGAGATATGTCCATTTGTAAGCAAATTGGGGTATACTAATTGCTTTGTCAATCCAAAGTTCAGAGGTCAAAGAGAACTAATATTTATCTGTTTCACCTATCTAATCTTTCCTTGTATCGCTATTCAGAGTGTGTTTAATTCCTTTACCAGGCCTCTTGGTAATGCCAACTGTAGCCAAAGTTATGCTTACAATATGAGACAAAGAGGAATGAATTTAAGAGAATATGAATTAACACCCTTTGATGTAAAGTCCAACTTTCATAGGAAGAGTCTTATTATTATTATTATTATTATTATTATTATTATTAGCAGCAGCACCGCGTCTTACTACCCGTTCGAGTTATACGCGCTTACGCTAATGTGTAATGGTAGGGTGATTGTGAGATGAAATGAAGGATCTACAGTTTAACGTGAAATCCGAACCTCGATGGAGGCCTGGCATTCCCCACATTCACAAGATGTCTTGTCAGAGGTGAAGGAAGGGTTTGGTAATCAGATAAATCTGTGTCGGGACCGAGGATTGAACCCCGGCCGCCAGCACAGAAGTCTTGACACCTTACCCCTAGACCACCAGGTCACCCGATGTAAAGTAAAGTAAAGTAAAGTGTCTTGACTTATTGGCAACAGAAGGAAAATGTGATACTAGTGATACGGTTGAGGATGATTTAAAATTCTACAGTACAATAATGATGACTGTATCCTCCTGTGGTGATGTAGATTATTTTAGTAGACTTAATGACCTTTGGCATAAGTGATAAAATGAATTCTAGAAGCAAAGCAGATTAAAATGTCTACTACTGCGCAAATAATAATTAGACCTTTAAGCAATACATTAGGTAAGGGAATTAAATTAAAATTAGACGAGAGAATTATCAATTAAGTGTCAAGAACTGTCTAGTAAACTGCTTCATCTCCCTTACTATCCATTTGACCAAACACAATAATGTAGGGAACAAATGTATATATGTATTACCTTTATGGAGATAATTTAATACTAAATGGAAAAAAAAAAAATTACAAGTACAGTCTTGTCAAGTCTTGCTTACCTAGTGCTTGATGAGTCAAACCAGCTCATTGGAATGAGCTAGCTCATATCGCTCACTCAAAAGAGTCATTCAAATGAGTTAAACGGTTCATCCTCTTTGCTCGCTCCATGGAAGAAATTAGCTCTTGTTCTCTGAGCTGGGAGTGTATGCAAGTCATCTCTCCTGCCACTCCCACTGTTGAACAAATTATTTGAGTGGCCTAACCTCACCACCAAACCTATTGCTTTCGAATGTTTCCTCGAACATGCTTAATATTAGTGGGAATATTGTCATAATATTAGTAGTATTTTAGTTTCTACAGTCCAACTTTCTTCTTTGTTAAGTGTTTAGATGTTATATATATATATATATATATATTTAGAACCGCGTCTTACCCTACCCATTTAGGTTATAAACTTATGTAATAATTATGCTAATGGATTAGGAATTGGGAAGGTTAAATTTAGAAGTGAACCCGCATTTGTGTTGAGAAAGAGTGGAGAACCATTTAAGAAAAACCGCCCCCAGTTCACCTGAGTGAGATTCGAACTTTGATCTCGCTATCCTCGGCAGTCTAGCTCAACATGAAAGGCTCTTAGCACGTTAGCCAACTTCGCCACCGAGGTGGATAATATTTATATTAATTGATATATGTGTTAACTTTAATATATAAATCTTATAGCGATATTTATTTGTGCAAAGTTAGTAATAAAATGGGAGTGGTGTATACAAACTATATTAGTTAGCCAATGGTCTAGATCAGAGGTCCTCAACCTTTTTGTACCTTAGAGCACATTCAAAACTAACGGTAGTGCGGCGGGCATCAATTACTTTTTCAAGGCAAATTTACCGACTCCCGCCAGACTCAGAGGTCAACCTCAACGCTATACACATGACTGGTCAACCGCCATCATAAGTTTCCAACAGCGATTGTGACGTTGCATGTGGTTGTGGGTAATACTCAAGGCCATAGCCATGAGGAAGAGGGGGGTTCAACCCCGTCCAAGTTGACAAAAAATAAAATTAAAAAAGTACTGCTTTATTTACAGTTTTAGCAAGACCAAAGTAAAGACATAAGGACCTATTTAACTACTCACAACCATTTTGGTGCTTGGGTACATTTTAAAAATATATATTTATTCTGTGTTTATTCAGGCAACAAAGTTGGGTAGACCCATGTCAAGATATTTACAAAGGAAAGAAGAAGTATTAGAATGATATTAGTGAGTGTGAAGAAAATGATAGAAGGGGGTAGGTCTTTGAGATTTGGAAAAAGCTAAACCATTCAGTTTGAAACTATTAGAATGGTAGTTCTGAGTAAAAATACACTTTGTAAATTAACCGGGCAAGAAAGAGGAATGAGAGGGAGCGATTGGAAAGAGGGGGTCTTTCAATCATAAACTTCTTGAGGACAGCATACCTGGAGATAAGCACAAACTTAATATTTGTCGAAAAAGTGACATTAAAATTATTAGTCGAGAACATTTCAGCTGTGGTCAAAAGGTGGCAGAAGGGTGCTATGGCGCCCATGGGCATACAGTTACGACCCCTGATCTAGATACTCTAGAGCGGTGACAACAAAATTTGTAATGATGGCGTGAACAATCTGCTCACGAAACAAGAGCTGCTCATTTATGCTTACAGATGTCACTCACAAGTTGTTCATTTTGAATGACTCTCTCACAAGTAACCCATTACTATTGCATAGGATACCATTCATGAACTACCACTAATTGCTTAGCCTTAAAGATTCACCATGTTAACTGAAATTAAAATTTAGAAGGGTGAAAAAAAGGAGGAAGATATGAACAATTCAAATTGAGTGACAAGGATCACCTAATTGTAGTGTAAAATATCCCATATGAACCTAAAACACCCAAAAAATTGGTAAGACCGATCTTAAAGCAAGTCATAACCCAAAGTCAAATAAAGTGGATTGATGGCCTATTTAGTTTTATAATAAATAAGGAATAAAAATGAATACAGGTAAATTTTCTTTCTTACCCGAAAATAAATCTTCCCATCACCATAAGCCAAAACGTATTCAAATAACCACCTAGGGCAAATATTAATTGTCCTATAACCACAATCGTGGCATATATCACAGTTCCTAGCCGTATTCCAAAAACTCTGTAAGCAAAAGAGAAAGAAATAATTAGGAAAGGAAAAACATAATTAAGACTTATAAATTGAGTATATCACATAAAAAAATAGTTATTTATGAGTGTCGAAAAAGATTTTTTTTTTTAAAAAAACATTGATTTTCCTAACCTACTGAATTACTTGATTTTTCAGGTCGTCAGAAACTCTGTCCTGACATTGTCATCTCTTTGTCTAGTGACAGAAGTGTCGAGTATTAATAATAAAATTACTACTCCTAGACGTGCCTAGCTTTGACGTTACAATCACTGTGTCATTAAAGGAGGAGGAGGGAATATCCTCTTATTCTCCTTTCACCACTCTAAAATCTGCTCAAATGGGACAATCTTAGTATGGTATTCTAAAAGAAACAGTGAATTGATATGATTTGTTAAGAAAATATCAAGTTGGAATCCACATTCACCATGAGTAATAACAACCTGAAACAACTAAATGTCCATTTGAAAAAGTCCCATCCATCTAACGCTAGATAGAGAGAGAGGTTTCAGGAACTTTAGAGCATTTATAAAAATATGGGACGTTTAAGGCTCTTTAAAAAAAATTGGAGATTTTAAGTATCAACTTAAGTAGGCTACTACATATTGCACTTGACTAGTTAGGGATTTTCATTGTTTTCATCAAATAAAATTAGGACTTTTGAAGATAATCTATAATAGGTAATTCTGTCTTTTAAATGTACAAAACATTGTGTACCTATAGAAAGATTTTGTAATTTCTTTGATCTTAGGAGCTTTGGAAAAAAAAATTGTGCAATCAGGTTAACTAAAATTAAAAACAAGTCTTGTAGGCCATACCCACACGAAATAAAAACTCAAGGCTAATATTATTTTTATATGTTTTAAGGTAGGATGGTAGGGCTTAAGAATTAAGGGCAGTATTTCTGCAGTTTTTATATATACAGCAAAAATGTTTTTTGGAGAAAATAAATAAAATACTGCTCCAGTATAAGCACATAAAAAAACTGCATGGGGTCAGCTCGCAATTGAGCAATACCGAACAAGTGGTTACTGTCTGTTGGCGAAGTTAGTGCCAACTTCTGCAGATAGAAGGAGTCATTTGGTCGGTACAACAAACCCTTCAGCCATTAATCTGACTGGAGCCACTACTTTTTAATTAAATAGCTTCTGATATGCCCTCAAAAGGCTGAGTTGAGTCCATTATAGACACGCCGCTCCACTGAAAAATCTGGAAGTGCCAGGGATTGATCCGTTTAATCTTCTTCACATGGTGATACCAAAATTTCTTGAAATCTGTCAAAGAGTGTCCTAGTATTTAATGACAACTTTTTATCTTCATTTTAAAAGTTTCTCATCAAATGCTAAGGCTCAAGATAGATATTCAAGAACTGTTGAGAGTGATTATACTGACCCAATATTTGATTTATTTTGGCTGGATAAAAAAAAACATATTTGCTATGAAAACTGTGAAAACACCTTTTCCCGTGTCTTTTTTCATCCAACCTTGACCGTTGTAGATATATAAACGAAAAGACGTTCTTACCGGTCAATTAAAAATCCTCCCACAAAGCAAAGAACTACATTGGGCCATGAGTACCAAGAGTATAAGTACACAAATTCTGATGTTGTCAGCCCAAGGTCAGATATAAAATTATCTTGAAGAGCCCCAGGGTTGTCATAGCAGAAATAGGAACCTGAAAAGATACCGGTACCATAGTAATATTTGGGTATAACTATTAATTACTTAAATATATATATCAGTAAAACCTCAAGTTAGTGTTAAGAAAATTTTACAAATAAGCTCAGCAGTTAACTGAAAAGTGAACCACTTAAAGTGTCATTTTTTTAAGCATCATGTCTTACTACCCATTCAGATTATTCACATCTAGCTATACTAATAATTTATGGATTTAGATGGTTGATTTTTAGACGACCAATGGGAAGACCTAAATGCAGATGGGAGGATAATATTAGAATGGACCTGAAATAGATAGGGTGTAATGAGGTGGACTGGATTGAACAAGATAAAGATAAGGATAGGGGGTGTACTTTTGTAAGTGTGGTGATAGGTTTTCGAGGTCCTAATAGAAGTAAGGTCTTATTTTTATTCAGTTTGAAGTAGGTCTAATTAATAATCAATATTAAATTTATGAATCAAATTAAAAACTTTAAAAGCGTCTTTTATAAACAAAAACTAGAAGCCAAACTGTTAAATAGGTACTATGATATGTTGACCAAACTTGAAATATACAGTCTCTGTTTACATATAAGCCAACACAAAGTCAGACAAAACGTACTTATGTTATTAAATATAAAGATAAAAATATGAAGTGTGTGGTTTTATATGTTAGGCATACGAGGTTCTTGGGTATGTTGAGGTAGGTTACAGTAAATTTTATAACATCAGATTTTACTCATATCTTAATCTCGTGAATAAATATCGAGAACTAGGGTGATTTTCCCCATGAGAAAATATTGGGTTTGGGCCTAAACATTAGATATCCCATGCCCCTACAAAGTCACATTAAATTATAGAAATATATGTAAACTATTCTCAGCAAAACACTTTAGAAGGTGGTTTGACTCGCCACCAAATTACTGCTTAAGAGACTGTGACTAGTATCCTTAAAAGGAGGGGTTCATCAGCCAGGGTTATGGAGTCGGAAGAGGTTTTGGATGGAGTCAGAATCAAAAGGAGTCGAAGGCTTGGCGTACTGACTCCAACAGCCTGACTTTAACACACACCTGACACTACTTTGAAATAATATCTCAGAAACAACTCTTTGCCTCCCACCCTGTTAAAATGGTTGTGAGAAGAGTTGGAACTCCTTATTTATGCAGCCGCGAACATTACAAGAGAAATCCAGGGTGTCAGGCACTGCCAGCAGGAATATAGTGGAATTGTTAAAACCAGTTTTCCTGAGAAGTGGGTAACTGTTAGTTCTACCAACTGCTAAAAGCGTGTTTTTTTTTTTTAAGCAGGGGTGCTCTAATCCTGTCTGACATAAAATAAGTCTATGAAGTTAGGAAGGCTGTGCGGATCACCAATCCTTACATTCATTGGCAGAAGTTTGACTCTAATTAAATATCCTGTATCGGTGGTATTCCTACGTCACGTACCTACACCCACCATAGAATTATATTTTGTTTGACCTTATTCACACGATGGGCCTAGGTTAGGATTTATTATCTGACAACAGTGCTCTTGTAAATAGTTATGCAGACGAGACATTATTAAACTCTTGAACCACTAAGAGCTGGTGATACTGTACTTTTAACTAAATTTGTTTTAACAATCATAACCTTCGAGACATAATAAAAGAGACAGTAAATGTACAGATTGTTCAGTATCTGAATCTCTTCCCGAGGCAGTTGTGTGAGATACCATTTTTTTTTTTCATTTCTAAGTGTGTTTATAAAGTGTTAGTTTTCATGAATCAAGTATAACTTACCAAAACCTAACAAACACATAAATAAGAGTGCCATAAAACGATGGAGTGTGTGACTTGGGTTGCAGCAGGCTGTGCCTCCACACCCTTGTAATTCCAAACTTTCTTCGTCATTTTTTACTGGATCTTCAGGTTCTACAAGTGGCTCTCTTTCCATTATAAGGTTTTTTTAAATTTTACTACAGAATTCAAATCGATAATACACACTTATTTTTATTGGACCTATGATGTATCACAACAGGGATAATATACAAAGGTAGCAGATGACTTCAAAATGTAAAGTCTAGTAAACGTCCAATATAACTTCGTTAACATGAGATAACACAAAATATTCAAACCTGTAGAAAAATGTATTTAATTATATTTGATATACATTAACCTAATATATACAAAATAAATAAATAACAATATTAATACTCATTTAACTGACAACTGCCCATTTACATTTATAATGGTGTCAAACTTATCAGAAAGCTTCCTTACTTTAAAAATTATACCAGGTGATCATTATAATATATTACGGGAAGCATATATAGCGCTAGTATAGTAGCCCAAAATGAATGGCGGCCATTTATAGAGTAGATGGATAGGTCACAGTCTAAGTAATACAAACCTTAAAATGATTATATATCTGGTGTATAGCCTATCTTTAAGATAGCACACAATATACCAAAATTACTTTTTGATTATACAAACTTTAGTTTCTTCACTTTATATGAGTATAATAAAGACTTTGTCAAATGTTCACTTGCATGGTAACATACACTCTCTGCTATTAAACGAGATCTATGCTTCTTACTTCTATTATCTTATGTGCCGAATGTTAGAAAATTGCATTTGTGTTAGTTTTATTTAGCTCATTATTAGTGAGTTGAGTTCAAAAATCTATTCATTGGTCAATCAAAATCTTTTTACTTACATTTTCAATGATTTCAAACTTTTCAAAAATGTTATACTATAGTAAGTTATAAGGTGTATTACTATGTTATTAAACATGCTTTAAATGTACATGTTTATTTTTAGACTTTCAATAATTGTGTTAAATCCTTCAATATAATACAGCTATTTTTAAATATATATTATATTAGTGTTCATTTTCAATAGATAGCAGCACATTGTAGCTTATTATAGAATAGCCTGAATGCGTTCCTTCAAATCCAGGTTAAACTAGTTTATAAAGTTTATTTTCATTTTGTACCAGGTCACCCATCCTAGAATTGTAATGTTTATAAATTAGTTTAATTTTATAGTGTAACGATGTTCCAAACAAAGAATATGCAACACACTACAACCTAGTAATATGGAGGTTGTCTAACTCACCAAGGCTCACCAACTCTCACCAACTTTCGCCAAGTCCGACCGAGGCCTCTCCCCGTCAAATGGGACGCACGTACTCGCTGCGACGCATCCACTCTCCTGGCTTGGGCAACTACGACTGACTGAGGGGCGAGCCAAATCAGAACCTCAAACTCCAAAAGAAAATACTGTTGCCAACTTGACTTGGCAAACATCCGCCCCTGGAATGTTCCAGCTTAGCCTGGCAATTACTGGTACCTCCGCGTTCGGACCAGAGCGCTGTTCTCGACCCTTCCTTTGTTCTATGTGCCTCCCCTTCTTCCCCCCCCTTTACTGAGAACTTGTATGTATATAACAACCGCTGTAACTTCACAGGTTTACTCATTGTATCACTGGCTTTACCAGGTGAGGGCGCTTGATTGGAATAATATTAGTAAAATCTATCAAAATTCTCTTTGGATCTAAATATGGGGAGGGAATACTTTTCCAAATTACTGTTTGGCAATACTTTAATATTTATTAATGGGGACCTTTTATTTTGATTTGGCGTGGCTGGTCCACGATCGAATGTTGGTAACTTTCTGGGGAGATTCATATTTTGCTTAGTTCTATTTATTTACGGTAGGCGCGCCCGAACCTGTATTCTGGTTCATCTATGTAACATTTAATATTGTCTAGGGTAATTTTTTTGGGGATATGAGTTTGTTTAGAATTAGATGCATTTTGTATAGTTAATTTATGTTATAGGCGCAACGGGAGATTGGGCAACGTGTTATACTTCTTCGAGCATTGTTATTGGTTTAGGCTATTTGGTAATTTAGGATAGGTCTCCAACGGTCATGGTTGGGACTTCAACTTATAATATTTAAACTGACTAATTATAATATTTTTTATAGTTATGCGAGGCTATGTTTTACGAGCTTTTTCTTGTTAAAGTTGATAATGTATGCGCGCGCTTGGGCGCCAAATTTAAGTGTTCATTTCAAACTATCACTCTACGTTCCTCTTGTAGGACAAGTAATATATTGTATGTTATGGCGGCTTAGTCTGCGCCTTGACAGACTAAGCGAAGGCTGGTTAAGCCATTAATGTACTCATCATTCATTTTATCGTTGTAATTTATCAAAAATAAAAAATGTTCCTCTTGTGACCTCATGGTTATTATTTTTGGGGCCCACTTCCCAACCTCTGTGTGAGCGTCACAATAGGTTCTCTTAGCGTAGTCTGCTATACTATTTATTCTACATAATATCAATAAATCATTACATTTAAACACAACTTCCTAGTTCACTGCTCCCAAACACAATGATGATCACCAACATATGTTTTACCATGTCATGGATTACAGATATGATATCACTGTTGAAGGTATTAAAGTTAAGGTCCAATCACTGAACATTCCAATATCTCCCCCTTCCTGTATTCCCTTAGAATGGTGAGTATGTGAGCCTTCTGGGTGGTCGAATGGTCCGTCATGTTTTTTCTTCCACAGCCTCCTGTTGTCTGCTCCTGTATCCTCCCCGTCTTCTGGATTTGACTGCTCCGCACCTCCTAATGTCCCTGAGGATTCCCCCCATGTCTTGACTCGAGCCATCACCAATTATGGGGCAGGGTGTGGGAAATACCGAGTGATCCTCTGTACCAGTGTCCTGATCCCCCTATGAATAGTAGAATCAAGTGCGTATGGTATGGTCCAACGGGACTCCTTAGGGGATGATATATTCTGACTGCTACAAGGTAATGCCGCAGTCATTTGGCTCAAATGACGTTTCACTACAACTCCTGCGCCTAACTTAACTAAGTATAGTCTTTCACCCAAACTCTTATGAAGTATAGTATTTTCCCAAACAAATTTGTTATGTTTAACAACTTTGACCAAAACAATTTTATTTGCATTAAAAATTATTTTCCTTCTTCCAGAACATCTTCAATGTTTTCCTTGCATATAGAATACATGGGCCCTTATTTCCTCCATGCTTTGATTGTTTTGACCATCCGTTCTATTGTTTATGACATCCAATGGTGTTCACAAAGCTCTACCCATCATCAACATCGCTGGGAAAACCCCAGTGGTTAGCTGAGGGGTGTTCCTATAATACATTAGAAACTTTTTCAAGGCCATATTAACATCTTTTCCCGCAAGAATGGCCCTCTTGATGGCTTGTTTAAGTTGGCCAACACCATTTTCCACTTGGCCATTGGTTTGTGGGAAATGTGGTGCACCTGCACGATATTTTATGCCATGTAAGTCACGAAAATCAGTATATTCTTTTGAATGAACAAGTTGTCTGCCATTATCTAATACAATAAGTTCTGGTAATCCAAATCGAGAAAATAAAACCATCAGGGCTCAAATTGTAGCTGTTGTAGTTACTGACAGCATTTGGCAAATTTATAGCCACTTAGAATGAGCGTCGATTATCATTAAATAGGTTTTCCCATTTATGGGCCCCGAAAAATTCCAAGTGTATACGGCTCCGAGGCTTTTAAGGCCATGGCCATGGAATAAGCGCACACCTGTCAGGGTAACTTTGTACTTTTTTGCATGGACCACAGCCTAAAACCAAATTATCAATTTATTTTCCAAGTCCTGGCCCCCACAAGTAATTTTTGGTCATAAGTTTGGTTTTAACTATTCCAAAATGTGGCTTATGTATTTCTTACAATACGTTATCGTAAAGCTAAAAGGAATTACCATTCTGTATCCTCGGAAAAGGCATTCTTGATCTTTATTAAATTCACTAGATACTGACTGAAATGACTTAAGCTCTCTATCTACCAATTTAGGCTACCCTATTTGAATAAACTTTATCCCTTTACTCAAGATTTTATCTTTCACACTCTCTGAAGAAACCAGTTTTTATTCAAATATTCGCTGTTTTCTGCATAGTTAACGAAGTTCACTATAAGATATTGTGGTGGATCATCCTTACTGATGCTTCGAGATAAATAATCAGCACATTTTTTTTCTTGAAGGAACATATCTGATCCCATAGTTGAAACTTGACAAAATTGCTGCAAAGTTTTGCAATCGATTTGCTGATAAGACTGGAATTCCACACTTGGGGGCTAATATTGTAGCGAGTGGCTTATGGTCTGTCTCCAAAATAAACTTTCTGACGTAAAGATAATATGAAAACTTAAGTACTCCATAAATTAGGGCCAAGGCCTCCTTGTGGATCTGGGGGGTAGTTCTTCTCTGTTTGTGTCAAGACTCTAAATGCAAATGCGACAGGGCGTATAGCCCCTTCCTTGGTATTTTGGCTAAGTACTGCTGAGATGCCCCTAGGACTTGCATCAGTAGACAGTATCAGCTCTAGATCCGGATTATAGTGATCCAAAACAGGGGCTGCGGTGAGTGCACTTTTAATTTGATTAAACGCATGATTACATTCCTAAGTCCACTTCCATGGAAACCCCTTTTTAAGCAGTTCATACAAAGGATTTAAGATGACAGAATCGCCCTTCAAGCACCTCCTGTAATATTCTACCATACCTAGAAATGACTTTAATTCACTGACTGATTTTGGTGTTTCAGCCTCTAGTACGGGTTTGACCAGATTTTGGTCTAGTTTCAATCCATCTTTCCCAACTATGTAGCCTAAAATTTTTATTTCTGGTTGTTGAAACATACACTTGGTTATATTAGTAGTCAATCCACATTCCCTGAGCCTGAACAGTATCATATTCAACCTTTAATTATGTTTCTCTATTGTATGGCCCCCTATCACAATGTCATCTTGCCAAACCACTACTCCTTCATTGCTTGCTACAGCAGTTTACATGCTATGCTGAAACTCTTGAGGGGCTGGAGAAATACCAAAAGGACATCTATTATAACAAAATAGACCTTTATGGGTATTAATAGTAACTAGTTCTTTGAAGTCCTCAGTTTAATTCCATCTGTTGAAAGGCATTTTTGAGGTCAATTTTGGTAAAAGTAGTAGACCCTTGCATTGAGTAAAATATATCATTTACATGAGGTAGAGGATGTCTGTCTACTTCTAAATATGGGTTAAGTGTTACTTTATAGTCACCACATAATCTAACAGAGCCATCAGGCTTTACTAGAGGCACTATTAGTGTTCCCCATTTACTATATTTAATTGTAGATATAACACCTGCATCTTGAAGCCTCTTAAGTTCTAGCTCTACTTTAGGTTTTAAAGCAAATAGAAGGTTTCTTGGTTTGAAAAGCTTTGGTTCTGCCCCTGTCTTCAACTTGGCCTTATTAATGGTACCCAATTTGTCGGTAAAAACCTCTGCGTATATCTGAATCATTATATTTTTGAGGTCAACACTTGGCATCATTACTTAGTTCACTTGACTGAACTTGAAACCAAAGACATTTATTAAGTTTATCCCTAAGATAAGAGGGCCCCCATTAAGTATTACATGGAAATCTGTCTGTTTTACCTGCCCTTTAAAAGCAACTGGAAGTGAACATCTGCCTAACGGAATTATTTGCAGGTCTTCAGTGTAGAATTTAACTATCTCATTTTTCTTTATAATTCGTACATCCTGAAAATGTTTCTTTTAGCACTGCAGGTAGCCCCAGTGTCTAGCTGTCCAATCATTTGAACACCATTTAGTGTAACCTCAATACTGAATGGTAACCTCTCAACATCAGAGTGATTGAAGTTAAAAAAAACAACTAAATATTTCCTGTCCTCCCTCTCCTTCCTCTGTTTCCATAAGGTTAGAGGTGACACCCTTGAATTTCGAAGGACACATTCTTTTTAAGTGTCCCTTACATTTACAAATGACACAAATATAATTGGCAAACCTGCACTGTGCTGTTGCGTGATTTGTGTATCCGCAAACAGTACAAGGAAAACAGGAATCAAAATTCTGTTTGGGACAAGTACGCCCAAGTACCAAATGAGTGTAGCCTTCGTTCAAAAAATGGACTTAAAGGTCGTCATTGTAAGCAATTATCAGCAATGTTAATATAATATAGTTAAATATAAATAAAAACTTTTTTAATACAAAAATATAAATTGAAGGATATAATATCCAGCTTCTAAACTGCCAGAAAAGGGAATAACTAATTCTATAATTTATATATATATATATATATATATATACTCTTTACTCTTTTCTGACAGTCCCAAACTTGTTTTAAGGGCGAGGGGAAGGTAATGGGAAAATGGTAAGGCCGTGAGAAAAGTGCGCTCACACTACCTTGTTAAAATTATTTAGGTGTGACAAGCACGGTCGTGTGGGCGCACTTTTCTCACTTATAAGTGTGGTGATACATTGTAAGGCGCAGTTTCCCTCCTTTTTTTCTGGGAAGGCGCAGTTGCACCCTCCACCCTCCCCTTTAGATCCACTCCTAGGCAAGTGTTCCAAAATATTCCTTATAACGTTAATTACCATCATATTCAAACAATATTAAGTGATATTCAGTCAATATCCTCTCGGAAAGATCTAAAATAAATAATAATTCAAGAACTGAAGCGTGGTGTACATAACCAGGCAGTTAAAAAAAAAGTTATTAAACAACACATTAACAAAATTGTTTGTTTTTGTCAATTAAAAGTAAAAGGGGGGTGGGAAATAAATTATTAGATATAGTAAAAGGGTATAATGGACAGACAAGATTTAGTACAAGGTATCTTATATCATGCCTTTTCAGGAATATTTTACATGCCTGAATTTAAAATTAAACCGGCGTCCTTACTTCCCCCTCAGAAAGAAGCTCTGTTACGGATTCTTAATAACTTGTTCAGTAAAAACTGCTCAGCCTCAGTTCATCTTTGGATCGTAAAGTGAGCACTTTGTCCCGAGACCACAACCGACCTGGCTTCGAGATGCTTGTCCCCGTCAATGACAGTCCATTCTATTGGGAGAAGTCCATTCTATTGGGAGATCGGTGACTTCGTAGACCATTCGGCCACCAAAGAAGGTCTATCTACGATTAGTACTTTTATTATTCCCTATTTATCTTGTAGAATTGTTTTTAGAAAAGGCAAACTTTTTCTTTATTTAAGATATTTTGAAAAAACAAAATTATTTTTTGAGGCTGCACGTACATACGCAAGCGCGCGCGCACACATACACACACACATATATACATATGTACATATATATCTATATGTAATATATAATACATGCCTACCGGATAACGCCGTCCCCTTACGGGTTAAGCAATAAAATATGCATATAGATCAAACAACAGCTCAGTGCTTCCATCCATCCATCCTCACTAACTTTTTACACAATTCCCTGTCCTTGCATTATTCCTTCGCTTCAACAACATCCATACACCGAGTCATATGTGCTCTTTTGTTCTTAAAACTTTTATTGATTCTCTTTTTCACACATTATTTACAACATCTTTTAGCACGTATTTCATGGTCTACCCCTTTTGATCCACACACTCTATCTATCATCATATTATATTTGCTTCGTCACTCGACTACACCCATCCTCTCAACATGCCCAACCAAACGTATGACTCTTTTACATTGACCTTCTAGATTCCATTTCAAATATATATATAATGTATACATTTTATAAATTAATATATATAATATATTATTATAATCATTAGGTTTTCTGTCTTACAACAGGTTTATTCCATTTGTCAGTGAACTTAAGCCACCAATGAGCTCTGTCTTCTGCCTATTTCTTGGAATCTCAGAATTTTCTTCTTTAACTTCAAGTCATCCAATATTTTTAAATCCAACTTCTTCTTAAGCTCCTCTTTACCTCAACCTTGTTTTCTATGACGTCATGTAGAAGACAGTCCCTCCTAAGGATGTGTCCGATGCAGTTTGCTTTGTACCGAAGAATCACACCCAAAATGGTTCTCTTCGCACCCATTCTTCGTAGGACTGATTCATTTGACACCCTGTCTGTCCACCTGATCCTCTCATGTCTTCTCCACCACAACATTTCAAAGTTCTTTGAGTATTTATTTTTCATCTTTCCGAGAGTTCAAGTTTTTGCTCCATACAGCTCTATGCTCCAAATGTAGCATTTCACCCGTTTCTTCCTCAGTTCCACACTCAAATTTCCGATCAACAGTAATCTTTTATTGTTAAAAGCTTCCTTTGCCATGGCGATCCTCAACCAAATGTTCTTGTTGCAATAGACATCTTTTGTCATTAGACTATACAGGTACTTGAGCTGATCTATACTTTCCAACTCTTCATTTACAATTTTGATATTCGGTGGCTCTTCATTTTATTTTTAAATCCCCATCACTTTTGACTTCCCAATATTGATCTCCATGCCATATCTTCTGTCTCCACAAGCTGGTCCATCATTTTCAGAAACTCCTCTATATTTTTGGCCAGCAATGCTGTATAATTTGCGCGTATTTTACTGTATTTATGAATAATGAGGTAAAATTAATAAAGTAAAATGAAGAGGGTTGGTATCCATATTTGCGTGGTGGAATATTGAGAAACAGTGTTGTAAAATCTATATTTTTTAAATAATTTTTATGCCACTCGTATCGGTGGGCACGCGAATTAAACGTCAAGCTCGTCTAGTTTAAATTGCCGGTGACAGGAAGGTCGTGGAGAGAATCTTGTCAGAATGAATTGAAAGGGTATTTTACAAAATGGTTTCTCACACGCCCTTCATGTTTGTACTTATACCTTTCCTCTTCACTCTACATTCCTCATATTTACGCCACTAATGCGAGTTTAGATTTATAGTCAGCTCTGTCTGACTATTAGTAAGACGTGACGTTAAAACAATTCTGAAGGTACTCTTTATTAAACGTCAGTTTTGGTTTTTTGTTGGATGTTGAATTCTATATTATTATTATTATTATTAGCACCGCGTCTTACTACCCGTTCGGGTTATACGCACTTACGCTAATGTGTAATGGTAGGGTGATTGTGAGATGAAATGGAGGACCTACAGTTTGACGTGGAATCCGAACCACGGTGGAGGCCTGGCATTCCCCACATTCACAAGATGTCTTGTCAGAGGTGAAGGAAGGGTTTGGTAATCAGATAAATCTGTGCCGGGACCGAGGATTGAACCCCGGCCGCCAGCACAGAAGTCTGACACCTTACCCCTAGACCACCAGGTCACC
>CABEEJ010000319.1:142762-220035 GCA_901482245.1 Timema douglasi | reverse complement strand
GAATGGGTCTGGGAGAATGCAATACCCTCTTAATACGTCTTCATCTTTCAAATTTTCCGCTTTTTGTAAAGCCAGTGGGGAAGAGAATATGGAGGGAAATAGCCCGTTGACGTCTTTAATAAAGAAAATTTATTTTTTCCTCCCAATTTACGATAATTTTATAACTATATCAAAGTTAAATCAGTTTAAAATGTCACTATAAAGATATCCAATTACGTTATATTTCAATGACGTTTAATTTAAAACAATAATTTGTGATACTTACATTTTTGGACGCAATCGATCGTCTAGTTGGAATTACTCTTCCATTAATTGGTCGGAAACCGTTCGATCATAATCATAAAACGCTATTAACTATTTATTTGACACCTTGTGCTTCACCTATTCGACCATTATTATGGTTGCGAATCCCGACTATGTTTTTGTTTTTGTTTTTCCAGCAGGTGTAGAGAGGAATATAACACCGGTATTTACATACGATTTATAAGCGGGAGGAATACAGATGAGAGTAGGACCTAAAATTAATGCTCTAATTTGCATTGTGACCGACGTTTATTAGACCGTGTAAACCATCGTTTGGAATAACATCAACTAACTAGACCTACGCTAACCGTTGGCTGCAATGCATCATTTAATTCCCAATTTTTACCGTGATTATAAAATATTAAAATAAAGCTGCTAATAAAAGATGTAGCATTTTGTTGCATGAGTTATTAAAATTACTTAACGCAAAAATAGAAGCTTCTCTTGATTATTTTGTCAAAATATTATAACAACGTGATATTTTACTTACCTTATGTAGAGAAATTTATATTTCTTGCACTTCCAATAAAGGTAAATTAATTGTTAATTAAGCAGGAAAGTGCACACATACATTGCTTATTATATTATATATTTATAGTGTTTTAAACAAATATTTTACCATTTTTTTGTATTCATTTTAATTAATGGGTACACCTATTTTGAAATTGAAATGACATTCGAGTTTCATAGACAATCTTATGTACATACACCCCATTAATATAAATATGTTTGTACATAATATTTTATGTAACTCACCCCATTTATATAGATTATATATAATAATATAATAAATATAATATATATTATATAATATATGCATGGGGTGAGTGTGTGTGTATACATAAGATCGTCTATGAAATTCGAATATAACTTAGATCTCAAAATAGGTGTACCCATTAATTATAAATATTACACTTTTCATTTATTTCTAGAGATGAAGAAGCTGACTAAGGGCTACATATACTAAACATGAACGCTTAAGGAAATAGAAAACATATTTTTAAATGTGGTATTAAAAAAGAATAAATAGGATAAAGTCGACAGATCGGTTGAACTAGTGAATAGGTTATAAGAGGATTTAATGAAAAGAGAAACAATCTGCAGGTGATTATACGCAGAAAAGCTACCTATATGGGTCACATTAGGAGAATAAATTACTTCTTGAGTGAATTAATACAAGTCCATGACTGAAACAGCTGATTTTCCAGCTGATTAAGATTAAATTTCGGAATATAAAATAAATAAAGCTTCTGTTATGACACGATGAACTAAATTCGGTCCAAGCAACGGACCAGTCGAAAGGCAGAACTCAGAATATTAATAATATGTTTCTATATTTTGTTATAATCGCCTTGTTTTTCAGTTATGTTAATATAACACGACTAGGTTACATATTTTTAGTACAGTTTGCCGAAAGATTAGCCAGTACTAATGTACTGCTGCCCAGGAGACGCCCGAATGTACTAATTGTGAATCCTCTCAATGTAGGCTCTTTCCGTGTCCCGATGAGATGAAGGGATAATGATTGTAATTATGAGGTTGTGGAATGAGTGGAAACACTTAAACCTAAAAAGAAAAAGCTTAATTAATCAGACCCTGGTGGCTGTTGGTATAATTCCCTTTCGGGAAAAATAGCCATGGTACAAACCGGGAATCGAGCCCAGGATCACTACACTACGGGGTCAGCTGGTTTGATGATTGATGATGAGATATATATTAGTATTTGGACACGGATTCATCCCACTATCCATTTAGTAAGGATCTGGTTCTTCAATGTGCTAGGGCTGCGTGTTTAGTGTTGACGGTATACTTTTGTCCAGTGTGGTCAAACTAGCGGCCCGCGGGCCAAATGAGACCCGCGTTAATTGAAAATGTGACCCTCACAATATCCTGGAAGAAAATTAAATGGAACCCCTAGGTGGTAGATGGGAGATATCTAATGATTCAAATATAAATATTTATTTAAAAAAAGTAATTATAGCATTTTATTTGCTGTCTATTTGATAAGTAAAAATATGTAAAAATATAAATTTATAATGCTGAGTTGTTTTGAAAAAATGTGTTAACGTGCATATTTCCCAATACATTTAGGGGAGGTTAATAAACCTATTTTTGGCAGTAAAATTTTAAAGATTCCTTTAATCAAAATTACAATTTATTGTAAGTATTGAAAATAAGTATTTATTAAGTGTTGTTTGTAGGCCTATATTCAGTTGATGGAGTTATTAAATATATCTTTGAGCCAAGGTGCAAACTTATAATCAGAGCTGGCCCTTGGGATGAAAAGCGTTGGACCACGCTGCCCTAGGCTAAGTTAATTGAAAGGTAGGGCGGGCATATTATAACTACTATGTTTATAAAGCGCGTTCGTTATATATGCCTCAAATAAAAAAAGGTGAACAAGTGGTATTGGTACACTCAGTTTACCCAGCAAGTTGTCATGACAGCCTTACCGTGACAGATTACACTATGGCCCTAACATAAAAGCTACGTTATAGTTTTATCCATCAATGTAGGCGTGTTACCGTTCAGGATAAATGAGGTGTATCTTCAGCATGTCTCATTCTTACCGATTATTTCAAAGAAAGTTTTACTGATTAAAATTTAAGATTGGTGTATCAGTGGTCACACGGTCAAAAGCGTCAGTCTTGCAGCAGAGTGGATTGTCAGTGATGGCTGCAGTTAGGTTGATTTTTTTTTCACATGTGATTTCCAGTCTTCTCTTCACGTTAGTTCGCTTACTCTTCCTCATATACACCTTTCTCATGTCAACCTCCTAAGTTAATATGATAAAAAAATAACTTATTTTAACCAGATCAGGGGGTCGAATGGTCTAAGGGGGTGGTATTTAATTATTTTGTTCGCGTACTCCTGAAAATAATTTATTTTTAAATTGTAGGCTTCACCCAATGTTGTTGGTGCATAAATCAAGCTATACATATTATATTATCTACATCTTAAATAAATAAAATAATATGTTTTAATGAGCTATACACATATAATATGAATATAATATATTTTTAAAATTTATTATTATTATTATTATTATTATTAGCACCGTGTCTTACTACCCGTTCGGGCTATACGCACTTACGCTAATGTGCAATGGTAGGGTGATTGTGAGATGAAATGGAGGACCTACAGTTTAAAGTGGGATCCGAACCACGGTGGAGGCCTGTCATTCCCCACATTCACAAGTTGTGATTAATATACGTATTGCCATAGGTGTATGAAGGGTTTGGTAATCAGATAAATCTGCGCCGGGACCGAAGATTGAACCCCGGACACCCAGCAGAAAAGTTTGACACCATACCCCTAGACCACCAGGTCACCTTAAGTTCTATATACACCCCTTAAGATGTATTCCTGTACTTCAGTTTGAATACCACAGATAGAAGACGTCATTCTCGCAATAGGCCAGCCTGTCGATGACGGGGGGATCAGTGTTCAAATCCCTGTCATGTGAGCTAAGCGTGTTTTTTTTACTGAAAGGCTTTCCATTCTTCTTTTACTCAAATATGGGTACACTTCTTCACTATATTTCTGATTTCCTCATGGCTAATACTTTAACGTAATATTATGCACATACCCCTAACGGATAAAAAAAGCGATGCTTAAGTAAAAAATAAAATTCCGATATTAAACGCGATAGTAAAAAAACACGTTTAAAATCACAACCAAAGTCAAATCTAAAAATAAAAATAAAATGTACAGGCTAACTTATTTATAACCTAGATATGTGGTCGTATGGTCTTAGGCATCAATTTATTAATACTGGATTATTTGTGATTTAGAGGTATGGGTTTAAATCTCGGTTGAATACTATATTAAAGATTGTCTTACTTAAGCGGTTTCCTACTCTTCCTCTACAGAAATTCGGCTATATCTTCTCTAAATTCCATTACATACTATTCACCTCTGCCGTCAGTGTTAATAAACAGATGGTTCTAAATGCACGCACATACACACACACTGCGTATTAAGAGCATGAAGTAGATTCTAGTTTAATTGATGCACCAAAACAATAAGTGACTTATCTGGTAGCTAGAAGCATTAAACAAACTTTCTAGTCCCCGGTGGCATTGATCGACAGTGTGAGTCTTTGAAACGTGAACAAACGGCGACATTACGAAACCCAATTATTGGTAACAGAAGTGGTTTAATTGTAAAGAGATTAGAATTTATGTAGGGTTGTGATTAAAACTCTGGAAATAAATGCTCGCTCACAAACAAACCCACACAAACATTGCGACTGTGCAATTATCCTTTATTTTGATGGTGCGATAATTAATATCAAATAAGCTATGATTAAAACTAAGTGAGTTTATTCATCCTATATAAAGTAAAGAGAAAGTAGGGTGACAACTGAAAATATATATAGATTGGGATTTTGAGAGAAATATATTATTAATGTGCCCCCGATTTCTTAGGGTGGGAGTGTAGAAAACGCGAGTTAAATAAAGGCAGTGTTTTTTGCAGTTTTTAAAGAAAAACATAATTTTCACTAAATAAAATAAAATATTGTTCAATTAGAATCATAGAGCTTAATTTTCTTCACGTATTTATGTCAACAGTTGTTGAATCTCTATAATGAGCATAGTGGAATTAGAGGAGAAGCTTTATAAATTAAGAGAAAAGAGTTGTCATTCAATTCCAGGACACCATTGACGGAAATTGAACAACTATTGATATAACCATGTGAAGAAAATTGAACTCCATATCCACACTGGAGAAATATTATTTGAATTATTTTGGCTGAAATAAGTTTTGATAAAAAAGAACTGTAAAAATACTGCCTTTGACTCGTGTTTCCTACGCTTTCAGGTAGTATTTGATAAACCGTCTGATGTGCTATTCTTTCAAACATACATGATTATACTGATTCTGTTCAAATTTGATGATAAATAATGTTTATAGCCTATTTCGATATATAATGAATATAAATGCTGAAACATAAAAACATCAATCTGCATATCCGAAGACGACAAGAATATAAACATCTCGAAAATAGCTCAAAGTATTTTGACTAAAATGTAACTAATTTATAGAAGATAAGATGAAAAATAATTGGTTGTAGGTCAAATAAACCAAAAGTCATACAATTATAGGAAGCTTCAGTGGTCGTATGGTCTAAGGCACCACTCTCGTGTTAGGCTGGTCTGGTGATAACGGGGAGATCGGGGTTTGAATCCCAGTCGGGCCCACTGAAGGTGATTTTTCCTAAATGGTTTCCCATCTCCTTACACAAAAATGTGGGTAGGTTACTTCTAAAATGCTTACATCCTCATCTAAACCTGATTAGAGTCATTATTATAATATATGCGTATAATTTTATAAGTTACTAAAACGCAGTGATAGTAAAAACTAGCAATACCGCACGACGCTGCCCGTGACCCACTGTGGTATACGAATTATATAAGCCCCCCCCCCCTCCTTTTTGCACGCTGCCCATGACCCACTATGGTATAAGAATTATATAAGGTGCCGCCCCTCCCCCATGGTGCCCAATTTAATTTTGAAACGTTATCTCTGAAACGTATTCTAAACCAGAGTAAAAATATTTTTTTCGAAAATTTGTTAAAAATAGCCTAATTAAAAAACCCGTTAAAAATTTAAAAATACAGCTAATAGGTGCATTCTGACTCTCTTCCGTCCATTTATGTTAAAAATTTCAGATCTCTGCGTGCTTTAGATTTGGTTTGGCATCGCACACAAACATACAAACACACACAAACACTTCCTTTTATTATTATAGAGAGAGACCCGCCTCGGCGGCATAGTTGGCTAACGCGCTAGTCGTGTTGAGCTCAACTGCTGAGGACGGGGAGATCGAGGTTCGAATCTCGGTTGGGTGAACTGGGGGTGGTTTTTCCTAAATGGTTTTCCACTCCCCCTCCACGCAAATGCGGGTTCACTTCCTTTAATTCAACCTTCCCAATTCCTAATCCATTAGCGTAATTAGTGCTTAAAGCGTATAACCCGAACGGGTAGTAAGACGCAGTGCTAAATAATAATAATAATAATATTATTATTATAGAATGCCAGGCCTCNTGCTGGCGGCCGGGGTTCAATCCTCGGTCCCGGCACAGATTTATCTGATTACCAAACCCTTCCTTCACCTCTGACAAGACATCTTGTGAATGTGGGGAATGCCAGGCCTCCACCGTGGTTCGGATTCCACGTTAAACTGTAGGTCCTTCATTTCATCTCACAATCACCCTACCATTACACATTAGCGTAAGTGCGTATAACCCGAACGGGTAGTAAGACGCGGTGCTAATAATAATAATAATAATAATAATAATAATAATAATATTATAGATATATAAGCTGAAACTAGGCGCAACTAGGCAATGGTAAGTACGCACATGCACAGCAAGTTGCATATCATTAGGTGAGTCCCATCATGTGTTAAATTGGTCACACGAGTATCCGTCTGTTGCATTTGACGTGAGATCACTCTTCGTAAACGTTGCTAGTAGCTGGGCATTTATTCCCGCCTGGTAATATGGTAACTTGCTGTACACGTAGATACGCCCTTACAGCTGCGTACTTCCAGCGTTGTTGCGTCTAAATTCAACTATTATTAATTACAACTAGCAATCCCTCACGGCAATGCCCGTGACCCACTCTGGTATAAGAATTATTTAAGCCCCCTCCACCCATGGTGCCCGATTTCATTTTGAAACATTATCTTTGAAACGTAATTCTAAACTAGATTTAAAAATATTTTCTTAAAAAAATGGTAAAAAACAGCCTAATTAAAAAGCTAACTAAAAATTTAAAAATCCGGCTATTATCTGCATTCCTATGTTCAAAATTTCAGATCTCTGCGTGCCGTAGATTTGTCTGGGCATCGCACGCACACAATCAAACATACAATTAAACACAAACATTTATTTTTATTATTATAGATATATAGAAGATAAGAAATTACTTTTCGGGATTTTTTTTTACTAGGTATGGTTTTTATTTTTCCCCACAAATGTTGTGGTGTAAGTTTAGGCAGAGAGTTTAGAAGCATGCTGTATATATAATTTATAACTTATTATTTAATACATTGTTTTGGACTTAACTTATTTTATCTTTGATGTGGATTATAGAATATGTATAACTTGCCTTATGCACCAATAAATTTGGAGGTTCAAAGTTGAAAAGAAATTATATCTGTGGATTCGCAACAAAAAAAAACACTGATCTAAAGCAACTAACACATGTTGTTACCCGCTTCGGTAGCCGCGTGGTCTAACGCGCTACTCCTGTGCTAGACTAAACTACCGAAGACGGGGAGAGCAAGGTTCGATCCCAGTCGGGTGAACTGAGGGTGGTTTTTCTAAATGGATTTCCTCTCTATCCACGCAAATGAGGGTGCATTTTCTTTATATTAAGCCTTCCTAATCCCTATTATATTAGTTTAATTTAGTACACAGGAGTATAAACTGAATGGGTCGTAAGACGTGGTGTTAAATAAATAAAAGCACATGTTATTTCGTAAATGTTTTAACTATTTTGATTATGATCCACTTTATATAGACCTATGTTTAATGGGCACAGTGACAGTATTGTTTAAAAGTATCCAAATAATTCAAGATAAAGTCAAATATATTTTAAAGTTTGTGAAAACTGTTATTTGAATCTTATTTATATAAGATACTTATAAATATACCTCTACCGAATTTGTCTTATTAGATAACTAAATTATACTTAATTATACTTTTAATAACAGATCGAATTAGTAAATATTTTTAATTACTTCATAGACAGTGGAGATAAACACGAGAACTTTTTCTTTACATTCCAAATTCGATCCCATCATCCAATTAATCATTTTTTTATATTTATTGAAAATGGATTGAATATATNACTGTAGGTCCTTCATTTCATCTCACAATCACCCCACCATTACACATTAGCGTAAGTGCGTATAACCCGAAAGGTTAGTAAGACGCAGTGCTAATAATATATATATATATATATATATATATATACAATGTTTTCAAATAAAGGCCAGTGTTCTATAATTTGTTTTCTCAAAATGTTCATTAGCTTAATTTAACAATAGGGTAAATAATAGTGATAATTTTATACACTGTTTTGATTTAGAATGGAATCATAAAAGTGATTAAAATACATGTTTTTAGTTACTTGAAGAAAGAAGAGATATTATAAAATAGTAGATTAGCTGAATGAGTAGTGTAGACAAGATTATATAATAAATTAATAAAGTTTTCAGAGATATCGTTGTCCAATGAATAATTTGTTAATCTCTAAAATTTATTTCAAGAACGTTATAATAAGCAAATACAACTAATAATTAGATTATATTTGTAATTTTGATCGTATATTTCTATCTCTATTCTATTTTAAGGGGATTCATTAAACACTGCTTCTGTGCTCTGAGGTTTCATTAGCCAGGCTCACAAGAAGGTGTTAATCAGCATCTATGACGTTTGGTTTGCCTAGCCAATTAGGTTTTATCACTAGCCACAAGAAATTACAGTACATTGTAATGCTTACAAATATTGAACCCTTCTCTGTTTGGAAAATAAAATAAAAAAATTGTGTATTTAAAGTTTACTTTCTGAACGTAAAGTAATATTAGAAAACAACATTCAAACTAACTTAATTCTATAACAGAAAAACCACCCGGTATCCTGGACATTAATTCGGTTTTTACAAAAAATAAAAACATTTTTAAAGACCATTCTAGAAGAAATCCAACCCCAAACACTAATAATTGGGAATAATATCTATCTACTTAGTTAGGGTGTGATTCTGTAAACTTCTTGGTATAGTAAATTATTTTATAGTAGAGAGTTTGTTGATTGATTTTATTCTCAACTGACAAGCTCTTATCTCATTTAAGATGCTTGGATATGTCTTTTCTCAAAAACACGCAAAATGCAATAATTTATATATTAAATCCGTCCCCGCCTTGGTTAATATTCTTAGCAATCGCGTTTATAAAATTTTATTTTAAAATATGTTTAATTGAAAAATTTGTTGGTAAGATATAATTTAATTTTGATAGATAGAACCATTTAAAAAAATACATATTATTTTTTGGTCAACATTGATAACATTTTATTATATAATTAGTGTTATTTTATAGTTATTAATCAAGCAAATAATTAAAATGTTGCCGATCACAAGGGGTGTGCATGATTCCAGAATTTCGGGACTCACAAGGAAAAAAACATTTCCCGTTCCCGACCCGATTGTCGGGACAAAAATGCTATTATCTCGAAAAAATTTGGAATTTTCTTTCATTCCTGAATATTGGATGATTCAACAAATGTTTATGTTTGACATTATTATTTGATATGTGATAGAAATTTATTTAAGTTATTTTGGTTAGTTGATTTATCTTATATCTCCCTTAGGTATTCATTAAAAAAAAAAAATATTACACAGTGTTTTAAGATAATTTTAAAAACAATTAATTATACATTTTGGATTCCCGTTTTCCCTCCCGAAGTAAGGGTATTCTAAAATATTCTTTCACTATTCCGTCTCGATTATTTAGTCTCGTTCTCGTCTCGAAATTAAAAAAAAAAAAAGACTTCTCATACCCCTACCAATCACATAATTTCACGTATGAATATATGAAAGTATATATAGTAAATTGTCTATGAAAAATTGAACCGTAGCTACCAAATCTACAGCCAGATTGTATTGCAGACATTCACCCACATTGGTGGTTGCACAGACTAAGGAGTCACTCTTTAAATAGAGTGAACTACCAATGATAAGAAGGTTGGGTGTAATCAGGGTGGTTTCATTTAAATTGTTTCCCGCCCTTCCTACAATGAAATATGGGTACATTTACACTGAGTTCTACCTTCCTCATCCCTACTCAATTAGCGAAGTTAAATGTGCCTATACCAGAAAGGCTGTAAATCGGGGAGTGAAAAAAATGGCACACAACAAAACGTGATAAAAGCTTATTACAGTTAAATCATTTTTCCCATATTTTATAATCATGATTTCAGTAGGAATTATTCTAAAAGGCCTTTTTTGCTACCATATTCCCACCAAGTAGTAGGTTTATGGTAAGAAAAACGGTATTTTATATAAAAAATCCTGCTATAACTCGATCCCACAAAACGATAGGCCCTGGACCATCTCTTTGAGTGCCTGGCCATTGAGCATTTCTACCAACCTAATAATGATTACTCCCTTTGAAGCTGATGAATGTGGACATGTGTGGCTAATCGAATCGGAATGTCTCCTTTCCATTTACACACACATATGCACGAAACCCTAAATACATTATTTACACATAATGTAGACTGTACGTACGCTTGACCTGGGCATGTTTGAACAGTAAAAGTGACATAATTCAATTTATTTTTTAAATTATCTCTACAACGCAGATATGTTGGGAATAGATAATTTATTTTTATTGTTTGCATCTGGTATTACAATCTGTTCGGGATATCCTCATATTAAATAAAGGGATTTGAATAAGTAAGGAAAATATGATATTAAATGTTCACGCATTTGGAAAGATCACCATCGGGATACGATTCTCGATCTCTCCATCACAGGTAATTCAGCATACTGCAAAAGTGACACTTAAGACCATACTGGTGTCCTGGTGGTCTGGGAGTAAGGTGTCAGACTTCTGTGCTGGGGTCCGGGGTTCAATCTTTGGTCCTAGAACAAATTTATCTGATTGCCAAACCCTTCCTTCACCTCTGACAAGACGTGTATTAATCATAACTTGTGAATGTGGGGAATGCCAAGCCTCCGTCGTGGTTCGGATTCCGCGTTAAACTGTAGGTCCTCCATTTCATCTCACAACCACCCTACCATTACACATTAAGCTAAGTCCGTACAAACCGAACGGGTAGTAAGATGCGGTGCTAAGAATAATAATAATAGTAATAATAATAAGACCATACGACTACCGATTAATTTGAAATAAGTAATATCTATAACATAAACCAAACATATCTCTAACTCTTTAATATGAAAGTCTAAATTCTTGTCAGACACAATATTGACCTATTTTATGGGTCTAATTTGACTAAAGAGGGATTTAATAGCTGTGCAACTGTTATTAAAATTACAACATTTTTTACCGTGAAGTTGAAAAGGCCACACTCCTACTCCATCCCCTCAACGCACCCCTGAAACCGCAGAGGTTGTGGGGCTCATCTTTTTGTGGAGGGTACACCTTGAGACCTTGCAGAAAAACTTCTCCCGGCACTCTCTGGTCCCCTCCCCTCCCCTCCTAGACTATTATCTTAAACCACTGGGGCTATGGGGCAAAATTGTAATACATAATGTTGTCTATGGGTTTACTTAAGTTTTCCCCAAACATTTTGTAAAAAGGAATGCCTCATGTTTATGTCGAAAAGTTTCAACTTTTAAATAATGTTTCTTTAGAACTAAAATGTATGTTTCTTTTTGTTTTATTTATTAGAGAAAAATGTTTGTTTTCTTTAGTCTTTATTAAAGAAAATACCCCTTTTTCCTATTTTTACTTAAGTATTATTATTTATTATTATTTGAGGTACAGTAGCCCTATGACTTCTTTGGTGCTGACTGACAGCTGACAGCTAAATGCTTTGAAAAGTTACCAGACCAAATTATGTATCCCTACACCGAGCCATGTGATCTGCAAAAACATCTGATTAGCAGCTGTCACTTCTGATGATCAAAATGTAGGTATATACCTAAATGTTGACTGTCAGAAGTCAGCTGTGAGCTGTCAGTCAGCACCAAAGCAGCCATGGGGCTACTGTAGTTAACGTGCACTTTCTGAACCGACAGATTATAACAGAACTTTTATGAGCGAAAGAAAAAGAGCCAACCAATTTTGCCGAGAAAGGTATTTTTACACAGCTTCCAGAGATAATTTACACGCCACAATCAACATGGGATCGACCGCGACGGCTTTACTCCCCCTCGGGAGGAAATAGTACTATTAATTTTTATCGTTCAAGAAAAATCCGTCGACCCTGGTTGGGCTTGAACCAACAAACAACGGGTATTGAGGCGAGCATTTTACCCCAAGACTTACGAAGTCGACACCTAAATATTGCGCAATTTGTGCACGGGTTTGTGTGCATTGCATCTTAATACTCGTTTGTGTTAACCGCATATTTAAACTATTGGTGTAGGGGTTAGAAATGTAATATTTTCTAGTCAACTTACCCGCCCCTGCGTTGAAGGGAAGTGGGTAGACATTTATGAAAAACTGGCATCAGTACATCCAAACGGGATATGAACACCAACTTCCACGTTACAGCAGAGAATACAAGATTCTAAGTGTGTGCGAGTAGAAATTCTTCAATTCAAATTGAGCTCGAATCGAGTTTGAATGAAGACTATGAGTTATTTTTTTTGAGTCCGATTTACTACAGAGCAATAATTATACCAGAAACTATTCAAGTTGAGTTTTTGTAACAGATCTATTAATACACCATAAACACAAACACACATACATATTGTTTGTATTTAAAAAGCTATGAACACACAAATTTGGATTTTTAAATCAATTTAATAAAGTTGTTCGAGTTTTTTAATGAAAAAATTAAACAATTATTGAAAATTCATGTGTTATATAAAATTGTATCTTAGAATTAATTAAAATTAATTAAACTATGATTTTAAAAAAATTGAGAATTCATTGTAGGATTATTGTTATTATTATTAGCACCAAGTCTTACTGCCCGTTCGGGTTATACGCACTCAGGCTAATGTGTAATGGTAGGATGATTGTGAGATGAAATGGAGGACCTACAGTTTAACGTGTAATCCGAACCACGGTGGAGACCTGGCATTCCCCACATTCACAAGATGTCTTGTCAGAGGTGAAGGAAGGGTTTGGTGATCAGATAAATTTGTGTCGGGACCGAGGAGTGAGCCCCGGCCGCCAGCACAGAATTCTGACACCTTACCCCTAGACCGCCAGGTCACCGACTTCATTGTAGGACTTATTGAAATTATTCAAGTTTTGTAAAATGAGTATATCTTTAAACAACTATTGAAAAAACAAACTTTCTAGTACTTTCACACCCCTGATATTAATATACAAATATTTCTGTCCATGTGTCTTAGAGGGTTTACTTAGGCCTACCTCCTTAAGATTTTGAAACCCATAAATATTCCATCCATAATCAAGCGAAGATCAAAAGCGAAGATTTATCGATAGAAGTTTAACGCTCGATTTTTATCCACGCGGATATGATAAACCTTTTCCTTTCCAACACTTTATTTAAATAACCCTGTGATTTATAGCTACATATTGTATAATTATGTAAAGCGTTGATCATAAAATGCTGTCGGCTTAAAGCAGTACGTACACTGCATAAGTTTAATTGTATACAGAATGTACCGTAACATGTGGGAATCACTTTAACGGTAGACAGGAGACACAAAAACAATTTAAAATAAGTGAATATTAA
This sequence comes from Timema douglasi, assembly GCA_901482245.1. NCBI lineage: Eukaryota > Metazoa > Arthropoda > Insecta > Phasmatodea > Timematidae > Timema > Timema douglasi. The sequence goes on along the minus strand of CABEEJ010000319.1, from coordinate 206,314 downwards.
CGATGTGTCCCATTTGACCTTTACTTTACATCCATTAAGGTTTTCATCTTGTGGCCTAGGTCAGTTTTTTATTTAAGTCATATATTTTTCCACTACCGGCTTGCTAGGTCTGTCGTAGCTTCATATGCCTTATAATCTAACTTAAGACTAGGACAGGCACAACATCCAGTCCCCAACCGTTAATTTAACACCGTGAAAGGGTAAACTTACATTACACCAATAATATATTTTTCGGCCATGCCGGGAATCGAACTTAAAATCCTTAGCTCAATAGATAGACACGCTATCGACTGTAAGGTGTCAGATTTTCAAATGTACTAATTACTATAGTGTTTTAGTGACGAAGAATATTACATTTAAACGAAATTTACTTGAATTTGCGTTAGGGTAAAAGTGGGAAAGCATGCAGGAAAAAAACTTTCAGTACACCCGACCGACCCACTTCGGTGGTCACGTGGTCCAACGCGCTACTATTCACAGTAGACTAGACTGCCAATGACGGGAAGATCGAGGTTCGAATCTCGTTAGGTTATTCTGAGGTTTTTTTACCAAAATAGTTTTACACTCTCCCTCCATGCAAATGTGAGTTCACTTCCCATAAATATAACCTCCTTAATTCCTAAAACTACAAGCGCAAATAGAATATAAGAGTATAGCCCAAACGGGTAGTGGGATGCGAGGCTAAAAATAAAAAGCCCCTACTGGGATTCGAGCCCCAATCTCCCCGTTATCGGTGTTCCAGTAAATTACGAGAGTGATGTCGTAGAGTATTCGACCACTTAGGCGGGTTTTAAGAAAATTGATACTATGATATGCCCACCCTGGGAAAGACTATTACATTGATTTATTATAGTTCGTAAACGTCAGGTTGATCATAAACTACCACTAACTTTTTTTTTTAACATTTGCATTTCTTAGTAAGGAACGTTTAAGAATATTTAGGGGAAAAAAAAAATCAATTTTAAGTGAATTTAAGTTGGACAGGTTTTATTAGACTGGCATGAAAAAACAATTAATATGTAATGTAAACATATTATATATGCACAATAGCTAAAATATATTTGTAAAAGATTTGGTAATATTAATTACAAGCGATGGTATAACTTAATTAAGAATTTGTAAGAAGTTATAACAACCATATAAAAATTAAGTATATTTTAAAATGTAGAGTCTACCTAATTTTTAGATGGTTGTTATAACTTCACACATACTTAATTAAATGATAACATAACTTGTAATTATTATTATCAAATCTTTTACAAATATATTTTAACTATTGTGCACATATATTATGTTTACATTACATACTTATTGTTTTTTTCATGTCAATATAATACAACTTGTCCAACTTAAATTCACTCAAAATTGTATTTTATTTTTTCTAAATATTACCACTAACCTGTTTAGTTATTTTTTTTAAAAAAAAGCTTGACATGATGGTAAAACCCGAGACTTTTGTCTTGACAAGCAAGTGCTCCATTATTTGCTATCCATGACTTTTCCTATGATTTTGATCACACATCAATCATAGTTTAAGGCAAAGTTCATGATGGATGAATGAATTAGTCAGATACGCACTAGTATCAGAACCACACACATCGGTGACTTGCGGTCAACATTAATGAATGAGATTCTTACAGGACAAATATAGACAGCTCAGCAGTAGAGCATTGGTGCCAGGTACTACCGGGTTTGATTCCCGTGTCCAGAGGTCATATTTCAAATATTTTTAATACATTTTAAATATGCTTATCTTTTTTTTTTTAACATGCGCTCATTACTATAGTTACATTTGTTTTACGTTTTAAAAACGTGTAATTCAGTAAAGAGGCCTATACATAACTTTTTTTTTTAAATAAACAGTTTATCAAAATTATCAATCTGATTTTTTTTTGTGGTAAACTAAGTAGCGAATAGAAAAATATTCACAAGAAAAAAACTGGTGAAACATATTAAATTCTTTATCCCGGTTGGATATTTAATTCTCGATTCAAAGTTTAAGTTTTTATTTTCGAGTGCACGTATCCTTTTTTGGATTAGCCTTTTATCTTAGAGGATGGCTATTAAGGGGCCCACTGCCCTTCTCACAACTTATGCCCCATCGAGTGTCTTTGGTTTCAGAATGCCCAAAAATACACAAATTGAAAATTCACGAAATGAAAAAATTGTATTTAAAAATGAGGTCACAAAAAAAAACTCCATGGTATAAGCCCGAAGGTAAGCTAGACCAACCAAGCGACCCTCACCGTTAGTTATGATAGTGTCAACATTTGAGGATAGAGGGTGTCATGTGATCAGCACAAAGACCCCTCTGTCCGCTAAGCTCACTTTTTTAGACCAAAGCTGCTACTTCTTTATCCAAGAGCCTCTTCAATTGTCCTCAGGATACTGGGGTTTACTCCGTTTCAGACTCACTGCTTCACAGAAAGATTCTGGAAGCGCTGCGGATCGAACCCAGGACCTATGGATCCGTAGCCAGGAATTCTGACCACTAGAAGACAAAATATAGCATTAAATTTATAACGAGACTTTTGTATCTTTTTTTTATATAACCTAAATAGTTTACCATATTACTAACATGATTTGGATTTTTTTTCAGTAAAATATTTAACGAATGTTTCAAAATTAAACGTTTTAGTAACAAATTATTATTAATGACTTGAGCTAGGCAGTTAAATAATAATTGATAGAAAATGGTTTCTGAGCTCGTATTCATGTGAAACCACAATTTGAAAAAAGATATCACTACTACTTGCTGACAGTAAGCCAATATAATTTTAACCATCCGTGTCAAGAAACCAGCGGTTTAAGGTTCAAATCTTGGTTAAGTGTCCTAAGGGGTTTCCCTAAACAAGGGGTTTTAAACCCGTGGCCCGCGGGCCACTCGTGGCCTAACGTAACATTTCTTTTTTGCGGCTCACCTGCTCATGAAAAACATACAATTATTTCAAGAGAAAAACAATTTATATTTTACATACCGGAAATAAATGATAAAATAGTACGTATTTCAAGTAATTTTATTAATTATTTTTGCTTTACATGTGAAGAAAATTATTACGTTTATATAAAAATTTACCTCGAACTGGAAAATGACTACCTACTCTAGTAATCGTGGTGCTAAAAAGTAAATATACAGGGTGTATTGTAACATGTGGGATACATTTCGAGGTGGCCAGAAGACACTAAAACAATTAAAAAATATACATATAAACATGTGTTCCATTTGACCTTATTTCCGAGATATAGCCATGTTTGTACTTCAGTAAAGTGGATCTAACTAACATTATAGGAAATGCTCAAAATGGCTACCTTGGGCCTAAATGCAAGTATTTCAATGGAATGTATTTTTGAAAGAGTGCGTCACTCCACGACACGACGACTATAGGGTTGAATTCAGGCCAAAGTTCGCCATTTTGAGCACTTCCTATAATGTTAGTCATATCCATACTACTGAAGTACAAACATAGCTTGGAAACCATGGTCAAATGCTACATATGCTTGAATTAAATTTCCTTTTTTTTTTCTTCTGTCCACCACTGTATTGGGTCTTACATGCTACGGTACATCGTATATATTTGACTCTCACATTAAAATTGATCATGTTTCCATTCCATTATAATATATTTACTCAATTGTTATATTCATTTAGGCAACAAAAAATGGTCTGCTGGTTGCGATCCGACAACTAAATTCTAAACAAAACGCTATAACTTTAAAAAAATAAATATATTATCCAATTTTTATTTAGGGTTCCCATCAATGTACGTATGGCTTCTAATTCAATCGAACTTTATTTTTTTCCTGTGGAAATTCTCGTTCTACATTCAAACACAGTTAACGATCACTAATTAACACAACAGTTCCTTTTAATTTCGTAATCATGGCTTAGAGAGGCATTGCGTGAAGTTCACAGAGAAAATCTAGAAATTTACTATTCGGAGCCTTTCAACTAATGAGGGGTTGCATTGGGAAGTTTCTTTTGTTTACTCAGAGCTAGTATTGCGTCATGAATTGAGGGACAGTGAACTTTTAGATAGAACGACCCTAACGATTTCCGTTAGGTCATGGCTCATGCTGAATTTTGATCGCCCTTGACGTGGAGATCGGGGTTCGATTCCTGAACGTGTGTACTAGGAGTTGGTTTCCCACAGTTAAAAGAATCTTATAAAAAATACAAATTTTGTTTGTAAGTAGTATGAATGTTATATATATGTGTATATATTAATCCAACACCTTAGCTCTGTCGGTAACGTGTCTGCCTACTGAACTAAGAGTCTCGGGTTCCATTCCGAGTATGGTCGATAATTTATCATTATGAAAATAAGGGTTTACTCCTTTATATTGATAAATTAACGGCCGGAGACTGGATATTCTGGCTGCCCTAGTGTTAAGTTGTATTTTAAGGCATATGTAAAGTTCGTTCACGGTAGGAGTTTACCTCTGAAAGGCCTTTTTCCCTACCAGAAATCTGTTATATAGTAGGATATTGGTAGGAAAAAAGACCTTTCAGAGGTAAACTCCTACCGTGAATGAAGTTGCTACTACAGGTCTAGCAAGCAGGTGGTGGAAAATTATGTCTTGATTAAGACACTGGCCCAGGCCATAGGCTTTTTATACATCCTTTTTTTTATCACTACGTCTTACTATCTATTCGGGCTATACACATATAATAAAATTATGATAATTACTTTAATAGAGTAGGGATGAGGAAATAAGTATTTTAGAGGTAATTAACCTTATTTGCGTAGAAGGATAGTGGAAAACCATTTAGAAAAAACTACCCTCAATAGATCCGATTGGAATTAAAACCCCAATCTCTCCGTCATCAACAGGCCAGGCTGACACGAGAGACCCGCCTTAGACCATTCGGCCACTTAAGTGGGTGCTATTTGGTTTATTCACCAAAATGGCCTGTATGAATCTTCCTGCAAGGATGTGTATTAAAAAAAAAACAGTCCGTGGAAGCTTATGTTTCTCTAAAATAGGACGCAATAAAAACATATGTTTTAAATTAAAGCAATTAACGTTTTCAAGACGCAAACAGTAGAATAGATGTGTATACTCGTCAGTGGAAGAGGGAAAGTGTAATCAGAAAATAAACCAGAAGCTTCGCATGATGAATTGCTCCTTTTCTATTTGGAACATTTTGCGTTTTGGTGTTATACAGGGCCACATTTAGAAATATGACGCCCCTAGTCACATGAGATGCAGCCCCCCTCCCCGCCCCTCCTCACTACCCCCTCTCACTAATATTGTTTTTTCATAATGAACACAAATAATAATATTGTAGGGCTATTTATCGCTACTATTTAGAGAATATCCTCTATAATTATATGACCACTGTGCAAAATGGTTGTACTCGTCTATTTCTAGCACCTCTTCGAAATTCGCATATGATTGACTCGCTTATTAGCCGACAGATGGCAATAGTCGACACAATAGAACTCAAACGATACACAAGTGCTTTATAACAAGCAAGCTTCAGCTACAACCGAATACACGTGTATTGTTTGAGTGAGAATTATGTTCATTCATGTCATGTTGAGACGAAGTTTTCAGTTTCACATATCATGATGTCGTCAAGGGCACTGTTGTAAACAATATGATTTTTTTAAATGTTGTAGCCTCAAAAGTATCGTGCCCTAGGCACGTGCCTGGTCAGCCTAGTAGATAATGCGGCGCTGGTGTTATAATACTGAGTTCTTAGGTAGTACGTCAAATAAATATGTCACCCCGTTTAAAAAGAGCTTCGAGTTTATCATGTTGGCAACGTTGGTAAGGAATGTAAATACATTTAGCCAAAGGAGAATGTAGACAAGGCTTGGTATATAAAAAAAATTGGTCAAATAATCCGACTGTGTGATAGCTCAATTTTGTACACATTAATTCGAAAGAACACAATGTGTTATCACTTCTTTTGACTTTCTACCATGGTTTCAGTGAATTATAGAGGAAAAGGGGAGGTTAACTCGTTCATCCCCTCCCCACCCCTCTCTCTCTTCTCAAACCTTTACATTCTCCCACCCACTCCCCTTTCCACCCCTTGGTCATGGTGGAGAGTTTACCTGGGAACTTGTATAGATCGATACAACGACGACATCCGTGTTTGACGACAGAGACATCTAGCGTCGACCAAGTTAAACTGTGCGTTGTTCATTTATAATGGGTCTTCAAAGAGTTAACTTTCAGACTAGCAAAATACAAGTTATTTAGTTGATTTAAAAAAAAATCAAAGAAACCGTATAAAAATAATCACATCATAAAAATACAGATTTTTTGCAAACAGTTTGATAAAAAGCTGACCCCATGTTTTCTAAAAACTTATTTTAACATTTTATTTTAATAAACATATATAATATTTATAAATAATAATTTACGGTATATTTGTTTAAATTTTACATACATTTGCCTAGATTAAATAGGACTGATATTGTAAATACATTATAAAATAAGTATTCTAACTTGTATATTAAATATGGAGATTAGAAATATAGCTTTATTTTCTAAACATACAGTACATTTATAATTAAGAGCACTAAAAAAACGTTATAATTTTAAAATAATTTTCCATGGACTAGACTGTCGATGACAAGGATATAGAGGTTCGAATCTTGGTCGGGTGTACTGAAGGCAATTTTTACCAAAATTGTTTTTCCGTGCTCCCTCCTCGCAAATGCGAGTACACTTATTCTAAATATAACCTTGCTAATATATAAAACAATGGGCGTAATTAGTGCATAAGCGTATTACCCGAATAGGTAGAAAGTAACAGCGTTAAAAAAATTCAATATTATATTTACTACTGAATACAGCTGCAACTTAACAAACTATAGAATAATCATTTTGTGAACGAGAGTGTGTATATATATATAGTCTGATTTTGACAGGAAAGAAGCTATGGATATAAATACTGGTTGTTCCCTAAGGGTGTTAAACGTGGTGTTTTACACTACATGACGAAAATAAATGTTGGTTGTTCGAAAACAAGGTGCTTAAGAAGATATTTGGTCCAAAAAGGGATGAGAATACTGGGGAGTGTAGAAGGTTGCATACCCTGTACCCGTCACAAGATATTGGTAGGATATTCAAGTCCTCTAGAAAACGATGGGCAGGACATGCAGTGTGAATGGAAGAATCTATAACCTTGTTCAGTGTACTAACTGGCAAACCCAATGGGAAGAGACCCTTTGTAAGACCTAGATGCAGATGATAGAATAACATTATAACTGACTTGAAAGAGATAGGGTGTAATGAGGTGGACTGGATAGAACTAGCTCAAGATTAGGATATGGGATAATGAGGTGGACTGGATAGAACTAGCTCAAGATTGAGATAGGGTGTAATGAGGTGGACTGGATAGAACTAGCTCAAGATAAGGATAGGGGATAATGAGGTGGACTGGATAGAATTAGCTCAAGATTGAGATAGGGTGTAATGAGGTGGACTGGATAGAACTAGCTCAAGATAGAGATAGGGTGTAATGTGGTGGACTGGATAAACTAGCTCAAGATAGAGATAGGGTGTAATGAGGTGGACTGGATAGAACTAGCTTAAGATAGAGATAGGGTGTAATGTGGTGGACTGGATAGAACTAGCTCAAGATAGAGATAGGGTGTAATGAGGTGGACTGGATAGAACTAGCTTAAGATTGAGATAGGGTGTAATGAGGTGGACTGGATAGAACTAGCTCAAGATAAGGATAGGGGATAATGAGGTGGACTGGATAGAACTAGCTCAAGATTGAGATAGGGTGTAATGAGGTGGACTGGATAGAACTAGCTCAAGATAAGGATATGGGATAATGAAGTGGACGGGATAAAACTAGCTTAAGATTGAGATAGGGTGTAATGAGGTGGACTGGATAAAACTAGCTCAAGATAAGGATAGGGGATAATGAAGTGGACGGGATAAAACTAGCTTAAGATTGAGATAGGGTGTAATGAGGTGGACTGGATAAAACTAGCTCAAGATAAGGATAGGATGTAGTGAGGTGGACTGAATAGAACTAGCTCAAGATAGAGATAAGTTGTAATTGGTGGACTGGATAGAATTAGCTCAAGATAAAGACAGGTAGCGTACTTTTGTAAGTGAGGCAATTACTTTTTGAGTCCCTAGTGCCGTAGTGTAAGCAGATAAATATAAATACCTATCAAATAATAAAAAAAACGCTATTTTATCATTGTTGACCGCAAAAAAAAGTATATTTGTATTTTCCAAAAGTTCCTACCTACTAAAATCAACTTTTCTTAGATGGGAATATAAAGCCGTAGATTGTACCAATTGTAAAAAAAAATTATTAAAGTTTTAGAAATAGTAAAACATTAGTAAAATTATGTTTTTAGCAAATCCAGCATCTAAATATATATATTAGGATGCAGGATATATATATATATATATAAGTATCCAGCATCTAAATATATATATTAGGATGCAGGATATATATATATATATGTATATACCTAATAAAAGATGGCTAATCATATCATGAAACAAAGTTCAATCTACCTTATTTGGAATGAAACCAATGGTCTTATAGTCTAAGCTAATATCGCACTTGGTAAAATTAATACGTGCGTGACCCACTTCGGTGGCCGCATGGTCTAACAAGTTATTCTCGAAGTAGATTAGACTGCCAACGAGGGAGAGATCAAGGAGTGAATAATCTCAGTAGGGTGTACTAAAGGTGTTCTTTCATAAATTGTTTTCCACTCTACCTACACGAAAATGCAAGTACGCTTCCTCTAAATATAACCATCCCAATCCCTAAAACCATTAGCGTAATTAATAACTTAGAGAAAAAATACGAGTGTGATTTTATTTTTAAGTTGATTAATTTTTCACCAAAAAATAAAAAGTCAAAATATATAGATTTTTTTTTTAGCTAGATAGAACTTACCCTGTTCTTGCAAGGATCAGTTTTGTTTTCTTTACACTATAAATACAGTCCCTATTCTAAAATATGTGATACCTATATTGAGAATCGGACCGAAAATCCGGCTATTTTTTGAGGCCTGTACTGTAACAATTCCCCTGCAGCAGATGGGAGCCATCCCACCCGCTATGTTTCCATACGGATGCGACACTTTAATCTAGATCCTATTCCGTCCCCTGGCTTACATTTACTGATTGATGAAGCTATTCGACCGTGCGGTGGGCGCCAACTATTCGAAACAAATTAGAAATATCTCTACCCCCACCCCCTTATTTTTAACCCAGCCCCCCCTCCCCCCTCTTTTCCACATCATCCCCTGTTCCACACGCTTTTATCACTCACCCTGTCTGACAATGTTTCCGAAACTCATTCCGTTTACAATCCCACTTTTACTTGTTTTTTTCTCTCTTCTGTAATTTTCTCCAAATGTCCCATTTATACTTCTCTATTTTTTTACTTTTGCCAAATGTGTACCACAACGCAGTTTTTTAACTATCATTTTATTCTCCTCACCCGACATAGAATAGAGTAATCACATATGTTTTATGTTCTCAAATTATGTATGGTTAATTTAGGCTCAATTGCATTAATAGGTCCATATTTACATTATCATCTAAAAATAATATTGTACTATTATTTATTCATCCTAACGCGAGACCTGATTCATCCTAACCTGAGACCTGAAGTAAACAAACGTTCCCATTATCGCTACGCAAAAGAACTACATAATTGGTGGAACACCACTGTAATAATATAAACAAGCCAATACCTTGGAAAGGTAATTTATTATGAATTTTCGTATTTATTTTAGTACTTCTATATTTCCTGTCTTATGTTTAACGAAACTCGGGCTAAACTCAGCAAGTTCCATAAATAGCCGGGAGGGAAGCCCTCAACAATCACAACAACCCTCACTTAACATTGCCGATATGAGCTGTCGACTGACCGTTACTGGCTTGAGGTTGACATGTGATAAGAACTGTACCTTGGGGTCCTTCGACGCTGAGTCAGGCGTTTGTTGGTGTTCAAATATTGCTTTCAAGGTTTAAAGAATAATTTCTTAATTAAATTGAGGGGTAATTTTAGTTATAATAATTGTCTAATGTTATTTTAAAACAAGTTTAATAGATAACAAATAAGGGACTATTTAGTAAAAGGATACCATTGAATTACGTTCACTAGCAAATCAGAGCATAGATTTCCACGTGATTTTGTTTACATCAAGGTCTCAGCTTAGGATTAATCAATAATCAGAACATTTTAAAACTAGAGATTATTGAGTATAATGACGTTTAATGTGCCCCTAAGCTTAAAAAAAAGCGGGTCAACACCAAGGCTACAGCTTAAACGATTTAATAGATTACGTCAAACTGGATATAATCATTTGAGGACCATTAACTGAAGATTTATCTTTAAAATTTAAACTAACATCTATAAAATTTTGGTTAAAAATGCATATCTGAAAAGTGTTTCATATGACGATAAAATAATGTGTTTGTCCTAATAGACTACATGTAGTCATGTACACACTCCGTCCACCCTGAATGGTATCAGTCTGACCTTGAAGGATTATTACAAGTACGCCATGGCTCTATCTTATAAACCATAGCACAACAAATCCAAGCAAGGAAAGCCGACCCGCCTCGGTGGCGTAGTTGGCTAACGCGCTAGTCGTGTTGAGCTCGACCACTGAGTACGGGGAGATCGAGGTTCGAATCTCGGTCGGGTGAACTGGGGGTGGTTTCTCCTAAAATGGTTTTCCACTCTCCCTCCACGCAAATGCGGGTTCACTTCCTATAATTAACCCTTCCTAATTCCTAATCCATTAGCGTAGTTAGAACTTAAAGCGTATAACCCGAACAGGTAGTAAGACGCGGGGCTAAAAAAAAAGGAAATCTTGCTATCTTCAATGGTAAACGAAGTGTACGTTATTGTAGTTCAAATTATTTTTCATTTAAATTTGTTATATACATATATATATGTATATATGTTAATTTTCGCGAGAATTTCTTTAGCTTGAAATAAGTTAATTTATGTTGTGTTTCTAACAACTTTTAAGTAGCTCTCTCTAATTATTTTTTTATGTTAAATATATTTTTCAAAACTCTCCTCTATAAGTAGCTCACATCTTTTTGTATTAAATTTGTCTTTCTCAACTTTACAAACTACTCATTATCCTCTTTAGAACCCCAACCGTATGTAATGAAGAGTTTATTTACTAAATAATTTCTCCTGCATCCTTCACACAAATGCAGGTACACTTTTAACTAAATTATTATCCTACGTATTGTGTTGGTGTGAATACGCAAATAGTCCGTAGACAAAGGGAGTACAGAATTATCTTCTTTTATATATCTGTTTCGCTATCCCTGTTTCACGTTATACCTAATTTTTACCTTTGTGTTTGATCCGTATCTCCATTTATCTCTTTATATCTTCTAGTTAATTTCGTGAAGCTCCCGCTGTTATTTAGATTGACACGAAATATATTTGTTTTGTTTCGAAACATCAAACTGATGTTTGATTATGAAATTATTCGGAAAGTTGTATTTACAAACACACAATTGCACACATACCTACTTCTATCGTGTCACAGATATACTGCACAATGCTCGCGGCAAATATGTATGTAGTCCATCTTTCAAATACACAAACCACTCTACTTTAATGAGAAGGTTATTAATTTGTATCCGATTAATTGTCAGTTTATTGACTGAACTTTATTCAAAATAAAGTAAAAGGATATTTATTAGTCAACTACTGGTTCGTTTGTTTTAAATAAAGTGTATTTAGTTGTAGTATTCAATATATACATACATATTTGTTGATTTGAAAAACAAATCAAAAATCTCATAAACGTTTTACATTTTTTTTTCTTTTATATGCCACAACAGATCTGGGACCGACGTCTTTATCAAATATTTCTCTCTTAAAAAACCTAAATTGAACTAGTACACACACATATATATATATATACACACTTATATACGGACATTAAATAATATATATAAATAAAATAAATATATATTTAAATATAAATTAGCTGAATCTTTTTTAAATATATAATAATTAGTACCTTTCATGTTTCTATGAGTGGTTTCTACATTTTGGAATAACTTTTTATGCCTAAAGTCGGTATTTTGTAAAACAAAATATATATTTTATAGCCAGACCTAAATTTAATCTAAACCAAAGAATCGATGCGAGTGTTATGTTTTATATAAAAACCTGTAATAGAGTATGACCATGCATATTAATGATTGATACGTAAATAGAGATAAAATCAGAGGTGTTTATTTAAATTGAACTGTTCTTGTGTACTCGAACAGATTTATCTGATCACCAAACCCTTCCTTCACCTCTGACAAGATGTGTATTAATCACAACTTGTGAATGTGAGGTAATGCCAGGCCTCCACCGTGGTTCGGATTCCACGTTAAACTGCAGGTCCTCCATTTCATCTCACAGTCACCCTACCATTACACATTTGCGTAAGTGTCTATAACTCGAACGGGTAGTAAGACGTGGTGCTAATAATAATAATAATAATAATAGTAATAATAATAATAATAAAAAATTCAAGTGTATATATATATATATATATATCATACACATACCCACGTCTTACCACCTTTTTTAGATTATATGTATATATGATAATTACTCCAAAGGGGTCTAGATGAGGAAGGAGGCATTTTAGAGATAATCTACCCGCATTTGCGTGGAAGGGCAAAGAGAAACCATTTAGGAATAACCACCCTCAGTAAACTCTACCGGGATTCAAACCACAATCTACACGTTATTAGCAGACCATATTTATCACGAGCGTGATACCTAAGAACATTCGGCCACTGAATCAAGTTAAAAGATAAGAATATTTTAATACTAAAATTAATCTCACAAACCTCTATATGGTCTTAATCGATGGTAAGGCAAACAAAATGTCAGACTCATCTAGTTTTGTTTTTTTCAGATACAGGGAAGTCAGTGATCGAATTTCGGACAGGTAAATTAAGGATAATTTTACCATAATAGTATTCCACGTCTCGTCCATCCTCAAAACTAATCCTTTATCATCCCTATCTCACCGTCGAAATTAAACTTAGTACAGACCGTATAGGTAGCTATATGCGATGCGATGACTTTTACAGGCAAGTGCAAAATCTTACTAACGTTTTGTGGAACGTGAACCGGTGAGAAATGTTCCTCGCTAACCGACCGCAACCATACATACACACCGTTAGCCATCTTGAGATGATCCAATCTGCACCCTGTTCAAAGTTGAACGTTCAAAACCCACTGAACAACCTAGTTTCTAGGAGCTAGCCGTCTGTCTTTGAAGCCCTGCACAAACTCATAATCAAAGTTGTAGGTCTACTCCCGCGAGATAGCCTGGGACGAAGGGTAACTAGATACGTGTTCAGTATATTCCAGTAGGAATTTTGAATCGTTGAAGGGTATAAATTATATACAGAGGAACAGGGCTGCTTGATATTGCCTCTTTATTAGTGTGTCCGATTACAAATAGAGTAATTATTGCATTAGTTGTATTATTATTAATGCAATAATTACTCTATTTGTAATCGGACACGCTAATAAAGAGGCAATATCAGGCAGCCCTGTTCCTCTGTATGTAATAATACATATATATACAAATTATGATAGTTACTCTAGTATAGGAAAGCGGAAGGAAACCTTTTATAAGTGATCCACCCGCATTTGGGTGGAGGTAGAGTGAGAAACTATTTAGGAAAATAAAACCTCAGTAAACCCAACTGGCATTAGAATGTCGATCTCTCTGTCATCAGTCGGTCAGTCTAACATGAAAGTGTTATGCCCTAGATCAATCTGTCACTAAAGTGGGTATTTAAAAAAAAGCTAGGCCCAATAGCTAGGCATCTACATAACCTAAAGCTAAAACTATCATTATTAAACCTAATTGTCTTAATGTTGACAAATAAATATGTTACTTTAAATCACGTTCACGATAGTTATTAGCTTCTATTCCTTGTATACATTTAGTCAAGTCAGAAATTAGTATTAATTTAAGTCCTGATTCTCATTTAATTAAAGCTGAAATAAATCAAACAAGTAAATAAACACCTGCAATCACCAATTTAAACGAATGAACCAAAACATAAACTGTGATTCGGTGATGCTATAGCAGCTGAACGTCATGAAGAAACCAGAATCGGAGCTCTATTTGCTACATCCAGCATCTACCATTATTGATTTAACTATTGTGATGTCTTAATTATACTACTATAAAGCCACATGGCTGACTCACTTACTGACATTAATGTTTACCCACTTCCAGATGAGCTAGAAACTTGAAATTTGGCAAACTTATAGCTGCTAGCCTGTAACCAACGGGAAAATTCTAAAAATTAAAAAAAAAAATTAAACCCCGAAAAAAATTCAAAATGATGGAGCAACTTTAAAGTCGGTGCGGACCTTTATTTGGAGGTCTCTTGTGGTTAAACGATAATGCCTATAAAAAAATAGCTCTGGAATTACATCAGTTTATATAATAGGGGATTTGGGGGCAGAGCCCTCAACGAGCAAAGCGAGTTCTTCATATAAGTTGAATACACATTTTTTCTAATCTCCCAAACATTAATATTCACGCAATTGCTTTTAAAAAATATACGTCACCAGCTCAATTAAATAGGGCTGATAATACAGCAGCATTATACAATCCAACATTTCGTTGATATATTATTAAACAATAAGATACAGAACCCAAGCCATCTCAACCAAATACCTTGTCTTTACATCATATCTTACTACACGTTCGGCTAATACCTCCATGTAATATCCACGCTAATGTATAAAGAATGCATATGGTTAAATTTAGAGGAAATGTATCAGCATTTGCATAGAAGAAAAGTGAAAAACCATCTAACAAAAAGCCACCCTCATTGCACACGACCAGGATTCGAACCTAGATATCCCCGTCATCATCAAACCAATTTATTGAGAGATTGATGCCTTAGACCATACGATCACCGAAGTGTATTAAAAACAAACTAAATGCTTACTTAGAACATTTGTACTGAGTTTTTTTTTACCTAAAATGTTTTTCACTTTCTCTTCACTAAAATCCGCGTACAATTACTCTTAATTCAATCTTGTTCATCCCTAACACATTAGAGTAATCATTATATATTAGTATAACCAAAACTGGAGGTAAGATAAGGCGCTAGTTTATATATATATCATTTTAAGTTTTGTCATGAATAAAAACAGTACACAGCATTAATGTTAAAATAGGTCTCTATATCACTAAGTCACAGGAGTTAGTTGTAGAACATTTTCATAAAATGGACGATATTTCGAGAATATCTCGGTTATCTGAGTGGATGATTGACGGAGCTCGTCTTGAACTGTGAGGGTAGTATCACAGCTTGATCAAGGGGAAGCAAGGTGTCAGATCTCGACTTGCTGCGGCTGCAGAATCCCAAGGAGGAGATAAGGAAGTGACAGCTGATTCGACGGGAAGAGACAGATCTGTAGTCGAAATCTCTGGAGAGGAATTTAAAAGAGATATACTGCAAGAAATCTTTGGACGAGTACCAACTGTTTATAAGTAGGTCAGTCTGGGTTTTTTTTTCACCACGCCTCACTATAGTCTATTTATTATTTATATAGCTTTTCAAACTTTTTAGAGCCATGACCTACATTTTTAGAACGAATATTTTTCACGATACGATATTGGATATAAAGGTAAAAGGTATATATTTCATATACTTTTTAATTGGTTCACTTTACTATTTTATCATGATTTTATAAATTGAAATAATTACCAAATTTTTATTTTTTAAAAACATTCCCACAAAAAATCTACCCCGGACCCACAGTTTGGGAACTATTGCCCAGACAAACTTTATTTGCGGTCAAACATTATCACATTGTTTTAATAGTGTTATTTATAGGTGCTGACATTGGAGGAAGAAACTCAGACTTTCAGGAAGATGGAAAAGAAATACTTGGAGAGCTTTGAAATGTGGTGCTGGAGAAGACTCGAGAAGATCAGGTGGACAGACATGGTCACCAATGAAGTATTACTAAGAAGAGTTGGTGAGAAGAGAACCATTTTGGATGTGATTCTTCGGTACGCAGCAAACTGAATCGGACACATCCATAGGAGGGACTGTCTTCTACATGACGTCGTAGGTGAAATGGGTGAGGGAAAGAGGAGCTTAAGAAGAAGGATTCAAATATTACTGTACATTACTTCAATGAAAGAAAAAATATTCTGGGAGCTGAAGTAGGAGGTAGAGGACAGGGCACATTGGCGGTCGAAGTTCACTGTCGTAAGACAGAACAAAAGATAATAATTAATAATATATATCAAAGGTGACAGCCGCGGATCACATGACTTTATTTATGAATACGTATAAAAGTATATATATTAATTTTTCTAGCCCACACCGGTGATATAATGGTCTAAGGCATCCCTCTCATGTTATACTGTATTGACTATAACGAGAAGATCAAGGTTCGAATACCGATTGGATGTAGAAGCGGCCACCTTTTTTATTAAATGGTTTCCCATTCTCCAGCCATGCAAACAGTTTTATTTCCCTCTTTAACTCCGTCTTACTCATTCCTATACGTATAGCCCGAAGGGATACCATGACGCAGCGAAAAAAGAAATTTATATTTGTCAGAGAAAAAAGACCATTTTTATCAAAGTTGGTCTGTATCCATCATGGCTATAATATTTATTCGATTAAACTAATGGGGACAAAATGAGTAAAGAAGCTTGAAACACGTTTCAGTTGTTGGACTGCCAATGACGGGGAGACTGAGGTTCGAATCCCAGTTGGGTGTACTGTGGGTGGTTTTCAACTCTTCCACCCCGCAAATGCGTGTACACCTCCTCTAAAATTCAACCCTGTTCGTCCTTAACCCATTAGCATATTTGTACATAGGCGTACAGCCTGAACAGCTAATAAGATGCGATGCTAAAAGAAAAAGTAGCATTAAGAATAAATTCACCTACAATTGAGTGGAGTAAGAGGGGAAAACCCTTAATGAAAATCCACTTAATTCACCTGTCCAGGAGTTGAACCTCAAGCTCTGTATCATTGGCAAAACAGACTATTTGATAATGCCGTCATTGTTTTCGTGCCTCAGCCAGTGTCGCTATCGTTTAGGTAACTCTACATTTCAAACACTGAACAACCATCTTGGAAAGGCCATGCTGCTGATCAAATTGCGGTCACACTAATGGTGCACTCTGTTAAGATAATCAAATGGACATATAAAGTAGATAGATTAGTTTTTAATGATTTCGTAAAAAAAAACCAAGTAATTTAAACAAAAACTAATTTTCTAATAATTCAATAAAAAAGTTATAAAATCGTAGGCCTATTACTCCAATATTCTCCCCCTTATATCCACTCTAAATCTAGCCTATCTCTTTTTCTTTCCCTTGCTCTTAAGTCTTTTTCTAACATGGTTTAAATTTCTCTCCACTATAAATAAACACGGCTCTTTTAATATGATCCGCAAAGGATGTGCTCTATTACATTCCAACCAATCACAGACCTTTTAATAAAATTAGGATTCTTTGGGACCACCTCTGACGAATTCAATTATTGTTTTGAGAAGCATCCAATCAACTCTAACTGGAAAACCAATATTTGGACTTACACGAATCGTTACAAATTCTGCTTTTTTTTTTTTTTTTTTTTNTTTTTCAAATTAAAATTTGATGAAAACAACCTCCGCTTTATTTGAAATATTTATAGTTTTTTCAATAAAATTTAAATCTCTCTTATAGTTAATTACTCTAAAACTTGGGATGATATATTTTATCATACAATGAATAGCAATTTTTCAACTGTTTTTTATTCAGTTTAAAAAAAATAGTGTATCTCAAAAATATTTTATTCTAATATAAAAATAGAGGTCATCTGATAAAACTCAATACAAATAATAGTACCGACACATGCTCTGCTCTTCACTCTAAGCTAGAGATTAAAGTCTGTAGTCCATTCATGGTGGTGTAACTTTAGTATTTTTTGCTAGATTAAAACTTACTAAAAAAAAGCCTCGTAGTCATCCGCTTCTCAAATATAGCAACTTTGACAATTGATGTTTCAACTCGATATCATTTGCCAAAGTGAAGGAACAGGCTTTTAGCCGAATTTATAATATACTACCCGCTCTATTGGTCGAATGCTCTAAAGAATTCGTATTGTAATAAAATGGAATACTGATGGCGGGAAGATCGAAGCTAAAGTCGCGGTCAGATGTAATGAGGGTGGTTTTTTTCAAAAATAGTTTTCCACTCTCCCTCCTAAGCTTCCATAAAATCTAACCCTCCTCGTCCATTACACATTAATATAATCAGTATATATAGTATGTAGTAATATATAAAATTTGAGAAAATGCTATACTTATCTTGAATAAATATTACGGCGCACTGCACAACATTTATATTAATTGTAAGAGTTGCTAAACGAAATAATTAACGTTGTTAGCAGAAATACTCCATCAAAGAGCATGAAAGTGATAATATTCACGGTTACAGAAACTTGAGAAAAGAATAACTTCTCTGTCCACCAAAGAGCATACAATCATTTTAATATTTATAAGTAGGCCTACTACATAAAAAATATACATGTTTGCTTATAAATAAGATTTTTTTAAATATATTATAAATTAAAATATTTTTAATTTTAATACTTCTACAACTTTACAGTTATAAATTAGTTCGTATCTCAAATAGTTAGGGAGATACGATACAAATTGGAAATATCCGCTTTTCTAAAGGGCACTTAAGTTATTTTCATGGGAAAACAACGATTGCTATTTTGTTTGTAATGTCAAACAATAGCTAATTAAAAAATTTAATAAAAATTATTATAGTGGATTGTGAAAAAAATTAGTCCATCCCTTTTGCCATTTAATGAACCACCCTTAATTTTAGGGTTAAATATCTAATTTCAAAATGTATTCAGTGGACCTTATCAAAACACTAGATACAAGTCTACTTGGTAAAATAGTTTCGGCTCTAGGCCAATATACAGAGAGGAAGACGAACAGATAAACGGACGGACATACAGACAGACGGCATCTCAAAAACAGTTTTTCATTTACAGGGGGTTATAAAACGTCAACATTTATCAAGATCTCGAGGTTTTTTTACGGTTACAATATATCTTTCTCCAAGGGATTGCGAGAAAGTAAAAATTGGCGAAAAGTTACAATTGAGCTAATTATATCAATGTTTTACGCGAAAGGCTTTAAAAGGGCGGTAAAAGTTTAGAAACATGGGTCTAGCCTTCCTGTATCGAATAAATTATTGTTTTGAAAGCGTCCCACCAGGAAATTTGAAGAAAGTTGTAGATTGTTATAGTGGTTTCTAGGTATCAACACTGTTATATTGATACTGGAAAGTAGCGTCGCCACAGCCTCCCCTCGAAAAGAAACGAAGGAAGAAAACACCCTCACCCCCTTCTTTCACTCACATGCCCTCTTTTAGTTTAGTTTCGTCCTTGCACTGGTGAGGCACACAATGTTTAACAGATTATCTTAAACTTTATTTTTGTCTCTTTTATCCCCACGAACCAATTTTTCAATTTACTTTTTAGTACCACGTCTTGCTACCCTAATGGGTTATACGGTTATATACTAATTACGCTACTGAGTTAAAGACGAGGAAGGTTGAATTTATAGAAAGTGTACCTGCATTTGTGTGGAGGGATATTGGGAAACCATTTAGGATAAAACTGCCTCAGTACACCCAACCGGGGTTTTAACCCCTATCTCCCTGTCTTAGGAAGTTAAGTCTATTGCTAGAATGATACCTTGGACCATTCGACCACTGAAGTAGGTTTTTAAAATATTAATATCAATAATAATAATAATTGTCTTATATGTGTGTGTATGAATCCAACACCTTAACTCGGTAACGTGTCTGTCTGCTGAGCTAAGGGTCCCGGGTTCGATTCCCAGCATGGATGAAAAATTTATCATAGGGGAAATGTGTGGTTTAAGAGTGATGAATTAACGAACGGGGACTGGATGTTGTGCTTGTCCTAGTCTTAAGTTAGATTATAAGGCATTTAAAGCGTCGACAGGTCTAGCGAGCCAGTAGTGGAAAATGTATGGCTTGAATAAAAAGAAAACTGACACAGGCTGGAAACAGCAGTGGACGAAAAAAAGTGTGTATACATTTTCATCTAGACCTTTCATACTTTCCAACCAGTGTATTGGCTTAGTTAATATAAAATCAATCAAAATATGTGTAATTTAGTATCTAAATAAATATTTGAATTTTCATTGGTTCCAAAATGAATTAGTTTTCATCAATTTTGTGTGTGTGTGTGTGCTTACGTGCGAAAATTGGATGTAAACAGAAATATATAATTTAAAAACAACCTAGACTTGTGGACACACGGACGAAGCGTGACTCGTTTGGTATTTTTTGCACATTTCGTGGAGGTCATTGTTCGAATATTGACCACGTGTATAGGGAGCAGATTTTCCTTAATATTTCTCACGCTTTCTATCCATTCAAATGCGATTACATTTTAAACTAATTTTTTTAATTGTTTAATTCCAAATGTTGTCGGATGTTTTGGTGAATATTTTATTACAATAATAAGCAATGTCACCAGCAATGTATATTTTCAACTAAAGTTAATCAAGATAATACAAATGGTTTCCTCACAACAACAAAAAGTGTTAAACATAATTTAAAACTATCTATAAGCCTTTTGAACCTTTGAGGTTGTAATACCCAGGTACTGACAAACATAATTTTAAAATACACTTTTTAGATCTAAGAATTTCCATAAAAATTAAAGATACATCGTAATACTAAGGTAAAAAATAGTCACGATTACAATAATTTATCTACATGATAAAATAAGCGATAATTGTTTGGTGACCTTAGCATGTTTTTTAATTTCGTGTGAAATTTCTTAGGACGAGATACTCTTTTGAGATAAAAATAATAACCCGTTGAGATTTCACAAAACATATATTTTTATTTCCAAAAGATAAGAACGAAAACTAATTGAATCATGAAGGTACCGCTATTATGTCACACCATCATATTAACCGTACCTTGTGGTCATTCTTCGAGAATTAAAATAATACTACACAATTATTGTAAGTTTATAATTATAAGCTATAAAAAATGATTCAATCATTTCAAATAATTTCAATCTAAGAGTAAATAGTGTCAAATTTATATTTTATGCTTTACATGTACCATTGGGTTAGTGATGGGTCGCTCGTGAGCGAGTCATTCAAATTGAACGACTCTTTGACGAGAGCTGTGAACAAATGACTCTCGCTTCGCGAGCGAGTCATTCACGCCACCATTACTCACGATTTTTTCGCTCTCGTACATCCGCTCTGGCAAGAGTCAGGAGTGTTTGTCATTCACCACTCTTCTGTCGTTCTTTGTTCGCAACTAAGAAAAGAATCAAATATAAATGCTTACTATCGTTACTAGATAGCAGCACTGCCTACACTATTAAACTAACAATTTTTTTAACATCACTTAGACATAATTCTGTGAATTAGACACTAAAGGTTATATGCTAAGGTTAATTATTATAAGTAATAGAATTAAATAATCAAACACAATAGGATTCGGATAAATTACACATAAAACTTAATTCGTTCATAAGTTGAAAGGAAAGAGACAGATTTGCACTCTCGGAACGGTATTTGTGAGAACTAGTTAGCGCTCGCTCATTAAGTTTAGGATTGGGAAGGGGTGAAGGGATTGGGAGCGAGCCAACGATGTGGTGAACAATATGACTCATATGAACGACTCTTCATGAACGACTCTTTTGAGTGAGCGAGCTTATGTGAGCTAGCTCGCGTCAACGAGCTAGTTCGACCCATCACTACATTGGGTAAATCAATTAATGTATGCGGCTGACATTCAGTATGTATGCATATGAGATGTACACATTGAAATATTCATAATATATTAAATAAAAATTATTTTTCATGTAAAAGCAGTTTAAAAGTTGCAACATTACACCACTTTTAATTAGATATGTTTACTGTTCTTTTCATACTCCAATAATTTGATTATTGTAGTACACAATCTAGTTTTATTAATGTTTCTGAGTTTATCATTGAAAATATAAATTTTAAATGTCCATTTCATAAAATTTATTGTTTTTACTGAACCGATTGTAGAGACAGCATTGACAGGCAGAACATAATATGCCTGGCTGACTCAGAGGATCCAACTAATAACAAACACAGTCAGGCAAAGCGGAAGCCGGCTTCCTTTACTGGTTGGTGTTGCCGAATTAGGTTGAAACATTGCTGCAGGCTATCTTTTACAATATAACCCCTCTAACCCCACATATGTTAAATTCCCTGCCAAAATGTTAGAGACTCCAAAAATATTTAGTCAATACTTTTTTGCATCACCACGTCTTACTACCTGCTCAGGTTAAATGCTTTTATGATAATTACTCGAGTTGGGTAGGTATGAAAAAGGAAGCCTTTTAGAGGTAGTTTACTCGAGTTTGCATGGAAGGAGATTGGGGAACAATCTAGGAAAAAACCACCCTCAGTAGACGCCAGCTAGTATTTAAACCTCAACCTCTCCGTATTCAACTTTCCAATCTAACACGAGAATAGCGCCTTAGACCATTCTGGAAATATTACTATTATTAATTCTCAAATTTCAAACGACCTTTAAATGACTGGTTGTCATCTTTCTCAAAATATACCTTAAAAAATAACGGGATTAGTAAACACAAGATTGAAAATATGTAAGCCTAGAAGGGTTTCGCGAGATATATATGCTTCTAACACATTATTCTACCGAGGAATAGATGGAAACCTCCTGAGAGTCACTGGTGATCAACAACTCTCATATCAGAACAAAGCTTTGGGACGTTTGCAACTCCTCATTCTATCAAATAATTTTTTTATTTCTTTTTATACTCATAAACATTTTCCCTCCTTCTATTACTCCAATTTTACTTCCCCTTACCAGTCCTCCTCCCCTTCTTAAACATCCGAGACATAAAACCAGGTAGACAGTCTTGCTATCTCTCGGACCAATGAATAATTTCAGTCGTTTTTCTTTCAGATCTCTGCCCTTGTCCTGAAAGATCCACTTCCTTCACTGAAACTAAGTATGCTACCATGGCTATGGTTGAAAGATAAAAAGGAATACTTTGTTTCCGTATTTAAAAGTTAATATTACAATTTCCAAAGAATTTTTTTTTTAAGTTTATAGAAATACTTTAATGGCAATGTGTTGGTTACTAATGATTTGATTACTCAAATATATATTCCTGCTTTTCATTTGGAGATTCTACCCACGTGTGGGCAGTCTGGATTAAAACTCAGAACTTTATGTCAAAAGCAATGCAAATCTAACGTTTATTTAGAACTTGTCTAATGCTTTTGGTAGCTATAAATAAAAATAAATAAAATGACACAATCGAACAAACATTCTCATATTGTGTATTATAGCGTGGGAGAACATTTTCCAAAATAGGTTTTCATTAAACTACCCTTTTGTAAGTTTTCATTATTAATTATTGTAAACACTATTTATATATCAAATTGTTCAAATATTTTTAACAAAGTTGAATTTTCCGAAAATAATTTGTAAAACCCAAAACGTATTATTATTTATCATAAAAAACAAATACTTATTTTAAACTCAATATTCCAGGCAAATTTCAAAGAATCTCAAATTTTATATAATTTAAATATATAAGTAAAACTATACAGTATTACTTGAGAGGTCAAAGACTTTCTAGATATTCATTTTAAAGAAAATTGTTGAAGCCATTTTCGAATAAATTTAAATTTAAAAAAAAATCTCATCAGTAAACTACCATTAAATCATCAAATACACGTCCCAAGGCACCACCCTACAATATTTATGCATTAAGTTTAAAAAAAAAATCATCAAACAGTTTCGCAACTTTGGTCAAGGATAAACAGGCAAACAGCTGAGCCCATTTCGGATAAGCACATATTTGAATATAAAATTAATAACCCTCTGAAGAGTTAAAGGGTAAATATATATATATCAAACAGAGTTACAGAAAAGTATTTCAAAGATGCATGTACTGTTCATACAGTATTTAAATAAATGGTTATTCAATACAACAAAGTTAAATACCCAACAAAAATAAATTTAGCTTTCTTTTGACTCTTTTTTTTTTACAATGGTATAGCTTAGCAAATAAAGGTTTTACCGAATGCAAATCTTTATTTGGCAGTTCAGCTACTGAAAAAAAAAAATGCGGCTAGCCGTTTCGGATATGAGAAGTTTGACTGTAAATGAAATATCCCCGTATTGTTCTTCCATGACTTGGAATCTTTTAGTACATAGCTCTTCTTGCCAACCACCTTGGAGTCTTGGGAACGACTTCATTAGGAGCTACTCTCTACTCGTAATTCTAAAACTTTTCTCTCTTCGTGTTGTTCAGGCAGTTTCCCTGTTATAAAAAGTGTTTGTGAGATTTAGAATGAGACCGCATGGTTGAGTCTTAGTTTTTTAAAGAAGTCAAGTCTTTTTAAAATACATTATCCATTTTTTTGATTTTGGCCTATAATTGGTCTAATTAATGGTTTAAAATTAAATTTTAGAGTACAGTCCTGTATTGTTAGTGGTATGTTTATTTTATCAAAGTATATTAATTCAAAGGTATTTTACTTGAGACAAATTATGTCAAATTTTAGATTTTTTGAAATTGGCCTTGAAGATTGAGTTTAAAATGGCTATATGGAAATAGATTTTCCCTATAGAAAAGAATATGTTTTTATTGCTATAAATTTAAAAAAAGTATTGAACAAATAACTTGATTTTTTTTAAACTGTTCATAATATTTTAACAATTTGGTTTAGAATTTATATATATAGAGTGTGTATTGTGATTAACAAGATTATGTGTTGGTTTTTATGAGGAAAACTTACATTAAGGTTGTATACTGAAATACAATTTTTGAAATTTTCCTTCTGAGCTAGAGTACATTTTAAAAATATGAGAAATTTTGTGCAAATGTGTCATAACATTTATTGTACAAGTGTTTCGGGTTAAATTCCTACATGGATGTACTGAAAAATTTTCTTCTAAATATTGTTTTTTCTTCTCCTTCTACGCAAGCGCAGGTATATTACCTTTAAATTCTACCTTCCACATTCATATTCTTCAACGTAAGTATGCATACATCAAGTTCGAGTATCAAATATGCTAATAAGGTATAATTCTCACAAGAGATACGACTGCCAATGATGGGGAGATCGAGGCTCAAATCCTGGGTGGGGTACTGAAGATTCTTATTTTTAAATGGTTCTAAATTATCTCCATACAAATACTGGTACACTTACTCTAAAATTCAACCTCTCTTACTCGTGATAAAAGTGTAGATATTTCAAACCAGTAATAATATATTGTGCTTTAAATTAATCATTTAGAACATACTAATGACAGTGAAACATCACGAAAAAATCAAGATAAAAATTATTTTTTTAAACTTGAATATTAGGAATGAATTGAAACAAAAAAATACATAGGACGAATCTTATCTGGAAAAGTTACTAGATCTACTTTCATGGGTTTTATATGTCAAGCAGCTGTCACTTTTGATACATATTATCCATTAAAAATAGCTCTAATAATAAAATAAAATACCATTTAAATTTTAGCCTAAGAATATATTTGCATCATTCAAAAGGACCTTGCTAAGCAAATTGATCTCTTAACAAAATATTACTGTGATTATAGGATTTTATTGGTATTTGAATCAACATGTTCTCTTCATAAATTCAACGAATTCCCTTATAACTCCTCTGAAACTGTGACATCACTTTAAAAGGCATGGAATATGTTTGCGGAAAGCTAGGGAGAAAAAAAAAGAGAATAAATGAATATGAAGTTGAAAGCAAGGCAGTGTAGGCCTTATAAATATAGCCTGCTTTGATCGTAAAACGAAACATATGCAAATGAATTGTACTCGCTAAGTGCCTACTTAATATTCATCAAGTATAGTAGCGCTTAGACTTATTCTTTAAAAGGTATATTTACACCCAAGTCTTAAGATTTCTATGAGAAAGCTTATAAAACGACTTTGTAGAGTTCTGAGAATTTATCTTACTCCATGTCTTAATATATATCCGGAATGTATGCATTTTCAATACAGTGATAATATAGGTGTGAGTAAGTTTAAATTGAGAAGAAACCTACCCGCATTTTAGTTACGAGGGAATAAGAAACAATTAATGAAAAAATACCACCGTCATAAAAAGCCATACTCTAAAAGCCAACTCCCCATCACAGCCAAACAAGGGTAAATGGGTTTTATTTCTAGTTTAGGATGGTTGGCGTGGATAAAATATATTCCAAAGATAAAATCATATAAATTTTAAATGTTATATAGCTTTGTTTCAATAAAATAAAGGCTATGATATAGATAAAAAATGTAGGCCAACCTAAAGCAGTGTTAGTTTTAACTTATCATTCTGTGAATATATCTGGAATCTTTCGCAAAAGCTAATCGAAAACAACAATAATAAAAAAATATTTGGTCTAGAACGACCTTTTCCTATAATTCATACAATACACTTATTATTATTATTATTTAGCACCACGTCTTACTACCGTTAGGGATATATGTTTAATTATAATTACACTAATGGGTTAGTAATCGGGAAGGTTGAATATAAAAGAAGTCAACTTTAAGTTGCGTAGAGGGAGAGTGGAAAACAATTTAGGCAAAACCACCCCCAGTTCAACCAAACGAGATTCGAAACTCGATCTCCTCGTCCTTGGAAGCCTAGCTCAACAGGAAACTAACGCGTTAGCTAACTACGCCACCGAGGCGAGTTGCTATATACTTATTAATTATTATTATTATTATTATTAGCACCGCGTCTTACTACCCGTTCGAAATATACGCACTTACGCTAATGTGTAATGGTAGGGTGATTGTGAGATTAAATGAAGGACCTACAGTTTACCGTGGAATCCGAACCACGGTGGAGACCTGGCACTCCTCACATTCACAAGATGTCTTGTCAGAGGTGAAGGAAGGGTTTGGTAATCAGATAAATTTGTGCCGGGACCGAGGATTGAACCCCGGCCGCCAGCACAGAAGTCTGACACCTTACCCCTTATTAATTACAATTCATATGAGTTGTTTTAAAAGTTAGATTGCTACACTACCCTTATTATAAATACTTTGAGTAAACTTAATCACTCTTTGCACAATAGCGCAGTGAACAACAAGTCATAGTCTTGAATTTCTGAGTAATTATAGAGTAGACAGAAGCGTAATGTTCTAATGTAAACATTCGTAATTTGATTATGAAGAAAGAAAGAGAATAATATTTATCTTCCAACATTCTACCACTTCAAACAGTAGCGAATCAGACCACAACTAAGAAAGTAATAACAGTAAATAATATTTTAGTAACCACATAATACTTAATATAAATAATACACAATACAAAAATATATTAAAATAATTTTATAGAATGAAGGAATTATCTCTTCGAACTATAGCTAGATTTTTTTTTATTGTTTCATATTGTATTTAGTATTTTGTTTCACTTTGTTCACATTTAATACGAGACATAACTTACACCGCCTAATGCTAATGACAGGGTGGAATATACAGTGCCTAATGCTAGTTGCGGGAGGGAATTTACATAGGAGCTTAGAGCCATCAAATATTCGGGGCGGAATTTACGTCAACCTAGCGCCGCACAATGGGCGTACCGAGTCTGACTGAGTCTTAGTGTGGTAAATTCTGATTAGAAATTCTTAGGTTAAGTCCCCTCAGCCCTCTATTATTGAGTCGTATATTAGGGACATGTTGAAATAAATATTTGAAATTGAACAACATTGTGATTTTTATTATTATTATTATTATTATTATTATTATTATTATTATTATTAGCACAGCGTCTTACTACCCGTTCGGGTTATACGCACTTACGCTAATGTGTAATGGTAGGGTGATTGTAAGATGAAATGAAGGACCTACAGTTTAACGTGGAATCCGAACCACGGTGGAGGCCTGGCATTCCTATTTTTATTATTATATCACATGTTATAATTTTAGTATGTTCATTATTCTTTATATTAGGGAGAATAAGGGAGGGATGCAATGTATAATAGTGCCTTTATAATTACGAGGCGGAATTTGCATAAGGGTTTATAATGATGGGTACGGAATTCATATAAAAAATTCAAACATGAAAGAATTTACCAGAATCATCTTTGAAATGTTATAGTATAGGGTCAAATCTCTTTCTCTTAAACCTAGACAACTGCAGTGACCTTCACATCTCCGAAACATTTCGATAGAAGAATAAAACTTATATTTATTTGGAACATAAATATGAAATATTTACATAAATATGTCAGAGCTAAACTTTTAATCATTTTAAAAAACATTACTTAACACTATCAATCTACTTTCATTAGAGGGGCTACCTCCATTTTTAGGGTTCTTACCCAATTCATTGGTAATCGAGTCTTTAATAAATCTAAACCAAATAGTTTTATTAACTATTATAGTAGTATGCACACTTTTACACTATTTTGTTAGTTAACAATTAGTTATTCCACATTTTTAATTAATTCAATTCAAATGAAACATATAGTGATTAGATTAAATCTAAGAAGAAGCCTAGACAAAGATATATGAGCAAAAATGTAGTGTAACTTGTTGTTATCTATGAAACATTTTCTACACACTCTGATTTTGGTAGTAAGACCAGTCTGTTGGTTACTAAACGTACTAAAACAATTTCAATATATTACACGCTTCGGTGGTCGCGTAGCCTGGTTTAACACGCTACCCTTGCAGTAGACTAGACTGCCGATGACGGGGAGATCGCGGTTCGAATATCAGTTGAGTGTACTGAGGATGGTTTTTCTTAAATAATGTTCAACTCTCTCCACGCAAATGTGGGCACATCCTAATAATATAACCTTACTATCTCCTACAACCATTGGCGTAATTAGTAGATTAGCGGATAATCCAAACGGGTAGTAACACGTGGTGCTAAAGAAATTACTATATTCATAATATATTAATTAATGTTATTCGCAGCTGTCCCTTTTAATAGATTATT
Source organism: Timema douglasi (assembly GCA_901482245.1). Classification (NCBI taxonomy): domain Eukaryota; kingdom Metazoa; phylum Arthropoda; class Insecta; order Phasmatodea; family Timematidae; genus Timema; species Timema douglasi. The sequence continues at coordinate 177,276 of CABEEJ010000319.1, read as the reverse complement.
ATCAATACTTATAGAATAATACAAATAAAATAGTATAAAATATTATTAATGTTGGCCAAAGTAAATGTATTTGAATTTTCTTAACTGTTCTTCCAACCAGAATCAGACCAAACTTAGATTCACTTAATGGATAATTTAAAAAATAAAAGTAATGTGACAAAAATTTCAACTTCGGATTCTAATTTTCTTACAATATTTCAAGCTTCGTTTAGATTTTGATTCTGATTTAAAAGTGAACTTCATATACCTCCAGAGCGAATTTCAGTCGGGTGTACTAAGGGTGGCTTTCCCTAAATGGTTTTCCACTCTCCCTCCAGGCAAATATGGCTACTCCCTCCCTAAATTCATTCTTTCTCATTCCTAGCTCACTAACGTAATTTTTACAAATACATATAACCTGAACAGATTGTAAGAAGAGGTGGTACAAAAAACAACTCAAGTCACAACATAATGGAGATACAAATAGGTGAGGTTGTGGCCTATACATCAGGATCATCTATTCCGATATTTAAGTGATGGGAATATCAATGTTTGATTCTTAGTCACGTATACTTTATGTGTGTAATTTTTTATGTTGCATCACTCTCTTGCTAGACAAATATAGAAATGTTCCCACTCTATTATACTTTCCTAATCCCTTTTATTTAAGAAATGTTAAAAAGCTTTTATCCTGAACTGGAACAAAAAAAAAAAGAGAGGGGTTCACATGACGAATCTATAAATAATTGCAAAACTGTTTTAGTCGTTTTTCTGGAATTGAATTATGAGATGATTTTTTTCTACAATAACAGAGATTAGCCCTTTTGTCAAGGGGAAAGGGATGAAATTAAAATGTAAAAACTTGTTTTTGAACTTTAAAAAAAAAATTAATTGAAAATATGCTAAGAGAAAAGACGTTCCACAAAAGAGTTAACCAAAAAATACATCCCTAATTAAAATCCTGCAAATATTTATTTTATATAGAAATAAAGATAAATAAAACTTTCTAAGGAAGTTAATCAACTTTTTGTAAATATTTGATGTGTTGAAGTTTTTTTTCCAATTAACATTACTTCTCGGATCTAATCCAAGACAAACAAAAATGGCAATAGTGTTTAAAAATCAACTTTTAATTTTATTCACGCACAACTTTTTGATACAATAATATAAATACACGAATATTAAAAATACAGTGTTTCCACATAAATTAATCGAAAAATTTAATATAATAGTGTTTATTCAATAAATAATTCACGAATAAAATATACGAGGAAATGTTTTCATCTTCTCTATATAGAATTTGTTTTTAATCAACCCTTCTCTCCTGTATTTTAGCTTGAAAAAATTACGGAATAAACTTTTTTAATTAAAAGTAATTAGCAAATAATCAGTAACTAACGGCTTATGACGGGTCAAGTGAAGCAGGCAACATTTTTTTACGAGACACAAGCTTTTTTTTTGTGGGGGGAGGAGGGGGGTGGTAACAAGGGGGGTATAATTTAAAGAAAAACTACCGACACACTTGTGCGAAAGAAGGAAGCCATATTTGATGACTAAACAGTCTTCAGTATATACAGCAGGGATTCGAAACTTTATATTACCGTCATTTGCAAACCAGACTAAACGAGATTGATGCCTTATTCTACGTGCCTACCGATTAAGGTTCGTCAATATTAAGAGTGCCTGAGATGGCATTTATAGCGAAATCCGAATGAAGTGTTTCTCAACCATTACCACGTCAAACGAAGATTTAGAAATTTCGGACATATTTAGATTTGAACCGAGATAAGTTTAATAGATTTCGTTGACCAGTCATAGAAAAATAAACGATCTTGCCATAAGCCAGAGGCCAGCACCCACATTAGATTACAACTTAAAAAATAGTAGGCCTATAATTAAAATAAATAATAAATATTATATATATATATATATATAAGTTTATATAAGAATATTAACAAATGGAGGATTAAATTACCAACAAATTTGCTTATATTTTGATGATTAAAAACAAAGAAACGAAAATCTACACTAATATTATAAAGAAGAAAGATTTGATTTTTGGTTTTTTTGTTTGTAATGGATAAACTCAAAAACTACTGGACCGATTTTAAAAATTATTTCACCAATTTAAAGCTACATTTTCATTAAGTAACATAGGCTATATTTTATTTTGAAAATTTAATTTATTCCTCATAAAAATGTCAATAGTTTTACACAAGGTATACAAAAATTGCCTAAAAATATGCTTTCTCCGCGTGCGCTGCAAAAACTATTGGTATTATATAAAAAAAAATACTATACATTGAACGTTCTCATTAATGTGAACAAACAATTCCGCGAGAAAATATATGTAATTATTACAGTTATGTTACAATAAACGTTTTTTGTCGAAATTAGTCAACTAAAACACGGATGCGAACAAAAAGTGATTAGGTCCGTATCATGATATGAATCCTTAACCAAATCAATTATTTAATCAAAACCTTGATCGGCAGTCCAGTCTACTGCAAGAGCGTTGTGTTAGACCACGCAAGCACTGAAGCGGGTGTTATGGGTAGCTAGTAAAAGATAAAAGTATTTAAACTAAGCTATGTTAATATTCCAAACGATGTTATGTCCTCTTAGTCTTACCTTTTAACTGGTTACACCATAGCTTTATCTTATAAACCACACCATAGTGTAACCATGCAAGGCAAGTTTGCTAGAGTCCAATTTTCACAGGAAGAGTCAAGACAGCTAGAAACGTTACTAAATCTACCTTCATGTATGCATACGTCAATTAATTATATCTGGAGCTGTCACTACTAATAGATAATAGTAATACCTTTCAAATAACACTGTTAATATAGTAGATTACTGGGGTTAGTGGTACTGACAAGTATAAGATTATTAATTAAAACGCCGATTCAGTGGGAGCGTGGTCTAACGCGCTACTCTTCACAGTAGACTATACTGTTGGGTCCCTACCGCTGCTCCGACTGAGTCCTGAGGATTGTCTCCCCTCGCTGTTATACCCACTGAGGCGCGGGTACAAAATCTGAGGGAAGGTCCTTTAGTACTCGCCGCAGAGAGAGGGAGACCCGGGCTTCTAGTGGCCCATTTCTTTACTGAGGACAAAAAAAAGGGGGTGGGGTTACATAACATATTTATAATACAAATCTTTAATAAGTCTTCTTTCTAATGCAGTGGGTCGTCGTCCGAACACCCATGGCGAGCGCAGTTCGAGATGTAGGCGCTGGCGTCAGTGATCTTCATCCTACATCTGTCCGAGCCTCGTCCTCTCGGGGCTCTGGGTGCTTCTGGGCGATCCCAGTAAATCACCTGCGGAGCTACTGGTGACTGGAATCCTGGAGGGTATATGGCCGCCAAGGCTGCGTCCCCCACCGCTAGGATGGCTTCAGCCCATGACTTAGTCACGGTGATGAACACCATGTCGATCCGATGGAGTAGCTTCCTCTGGGCTGGCGGTGGCAGTCTCGGGTATTCGGCCATCATTTCCACCAGGAATCGTAGATCGTGGGAATCCCTCCTCGGCTGTAGCTCGATCAGCTTGGCCTTCGCTGCAAGCGCGAGGCGGAGCGCCTGTTCTTTGGTGTCGGCAAGTGTCGGCGTACCTATGAAGTCCAGGGAGGCCCACGCGTTGTCCCCCGAAGCTACAGTGAACATCGGTGGGTGTCCGTCCGTATAAAGACTCGGAGTGGACGTGGAGATCAAGGTTCGAATCTCGGTTGGGTGTACAGACGGTGGGTTTTCCACAATTCCTCCACGCAAATGCAATTACTTTACTGTAATGTTAGTTTTATTTCATTATGTTGATGTTATTTATCAAATGTTACGTCTTCGAAATCACATGATTAGATTTATAAATAGATAAATAAGTATATGAAAATTAATATTTGTAAATTTTATAAATAATTGTTATAAAGAAAGTTTATTTTTCTTATTTTTTCCAGCATCACATCTTACTACCAGTTTACACGCATTTGTACTAATTACTCTTTAATGTGTTACGGATTATGATGGTTAAATTTAGAGGTAGTGCAACCACATTTGCGTAGAGGTAAAGTGGAAAACCACTTAGGAAAAGCCGCCCTCAATACACACGACAGAGATCAAACCCCGATCTCCACGTCATCAGAAGTCTAGCTTATTGCGAGAGTGACGCCTTAGACAATGCGACTAGCGAAACAGGTTCTTATATTAATCTGACTCTTGTCCGTGTACTACACTAGTGGTGGGTCTTTTTTATTTTTAAATAAAATTGTTTCATTTCAACGATGAACAAAACTAATTAAACATTTAAAAACTAATCAACAACAAAAATAAACAATAGAATGTTATCAATTCTGACCATATTAATGTTTTCATTTTATAAACAAAGCTCTTCTATTTAAAACTGGAACACGTTTTTCAGAGTAAACAGAAGGTTTTATTTTTATCTTTATTTATTAATTAGGTATTTGTGTCTCTATGAATTAATATTTAGAGTGTATATCCTATATATATATATATATATAAAGCTAAGACTTAAATAGAAAACTCAGGAATAGATATAACAAAATATTTAAATTTTCAATTTCATGAATTAGATAGTTTTAAACTTGTTAGATGAATTACGCGACTTTAATATTCAAAAGATTGATTATATTTTGATTTTAATGAGCAACAAGATGTAATATATAAAAATGTTCAATAAATTGATATAACATCTTCAACTGAATTAAAACATGGATATATGACAAGTTTAAAATTCACATATTCCATATTAAAATTTAGTTACATAACTAGGGTACCATAAATTAAGGATACAAACAAAGTTTAGAGATCAACAGTGTTGTAAATTAGGTTATAAAATTGAATTAGTTGGTTAGCATCTCCCAATGAAATTTAATAAAGTAATGAAATGTTCTTATTACAACGATTTGAAGAATATAATAATTTTAATGTATACATGTATCTTATATATAACCTTAAAATTAAAATTATTATATTCTTCAAGTCGTTGTAACAAGCCCATTTAATAACTTTTTATATATATATATATATATATATATATATCCAAGTTTTGTAACTAAATTTAAATATGTTTTGTGTATTTTAGACTTGTCGTCAACCCATGTTTTAATTCAGTTGATGATGTTTAATCAATTGATTGAAAATTGTTATATATGACATTTTTTGCTTATTAGAAGCAAAATATAATCAATCTTTTGAATATTAAAGTCACTTAACTCATCTACCAATTTTAATACTATCTAATTCATTAAAGTGAAAATCTATATATTTTGTTAAAACTATTCCTGAGTTTTCTATCTAAGTCTTAGCTTTAATTATTTACACTCCTTACTTTAAACTACTTTAGAATGTCTTCTAAAATGCTATATGTATATCATTCAAAATAGTACAATTCTCTAGATAAATTGTCAATAAATCATCTTTATATAAGAATTTACTACTAATCGCGAACATACCAATTTATTACCAGAATTATTATATTTAATAACGTTTTAATGCATTATTTCTAGTGGATATTAGTTATTTCTTACCCTACAAATAGCAAAATACATAGCTGAAAATATATAATTTGAATTAATTCAAGCTGAAAATTTAAAAGTTGAAAATCCTATTAAAAAAAAAGAAAATACACCCTTAGAACATTCTATCCTCTGAGGGCTAAAAATTAATTATGTTGAAAATATATACTCAAACTTCATTGCAAAACTCTCATTCGGTGAACAGAAGTTTTTAACTTTCAATTAAATTAACTTCCTAGCTTGTAAATGAAAATATTCGTTTTTTCCGAACATACTTGTTATTTTTAACAATCTTTAAGACAATTCTTTTTTATTTTGAGTAATTATATCAAACCCCTCTTTTAATTTAACCTAAATGAAAATCATAGCTGTAACTTTTTTTCCCTTTAAATGGCATACTTTTATCTGTATATTTTCTCTCTTGCCATTTTTGAAACAAACAATACAGCAGGAGTCACAGAGTAAGAAACTAGCTACAATTGTTGTAGGGCCTAGTATTGTTTTTTTATTTCCAATTATTCAAACAGGATTTTTTTGTTGTATTTAACGTACATTTTCTGAGAGGACTGATTATATCAGCATAATAGAAATTCTATGAGAAAGTGTGAAAGCGACTAACAATTTTGACGGAAAAGGTGTTTTCACATATTTTCCGGCGTTATTTTGTATGCCACAATCGACGTATGATAGAACGGCTTGACTTCCCTTCTAAAGGAATTTGTAATACGAACTTTTATCGCTCAAGAAAAAATCCGTTGTCCTCTACTGGGTTTGAGCCCACGTACATGGGTTCTGAGGTGAGCACAGAAGATGACCGGAATTAAATTTAAAAGATGTAACATGTAGATAGCATCTTGATCCCCGGACAGCACCCAGCTTATATAAGTAATGAAGCTTGAAAAAGGCTAATCTAATACTGATTCTAAAGGATTGAACGTTCGCCTTATCAACATCAAATTATACTAAAACACAACTTGAATACTGATTAACTAAATAAAACACACCCAACTCTAACCCCAATGACTCGTGCGGTGTGATTTAAAAATAAGGCTCAAATCACAAACAAATAATAATTTATATTAAGAGATATTATCTGGAATCGAGTAAAACCCTATTAACTGCCCTCTTATCACCACGGGCAAAACCATACTTCTAACTTAAAGTACGGTTTTCTGTATTCTACTTTAGGAAACAGTGTGATTAAAAAATTAAAAATTGGAAAAAACTAATATTTTTAAATGAAACAACTATTAAATTTATTACAATTACGTTGTTGTCAAATGCATAATGCATAAAACCGCACTTGGATGCAGTTTATGGTTAAAAAGTAATGATTAATATAATGTTACGTTTAATTAGAGCTGAAGTAGGGATGGACGTGAAGTTTCTAGTGAAAAAAAAGTGTGGGTCAAATTAAAAAATAATTGCTACAATAGACAACTTTAATTTAATATTTTCTCTCTCTCTCTATTTATATGAGGTATTTTATATTCATCATTAGCATCTTAGAGATTTAAGAGTACTTTTTTCTCTTCGTTTAAAGGGCTTATCATTAAATGCCAATATGTTCAATATGTTGAGACTATATGCAGAAAATTATATTAAAAGTATCTACTGAAGCAATATAATTTCTTAACCCGCCTCGGTGGCGTAGTTGGCTAACGCGCTTGTCGTGTTGAGCTCGACTGCTGAGGACGGGGAGATCGAGTTTCGAATCTCGGTCGGGTGATTTGGGGGGGTTTCCTAAAAGGTTTTACACTCTCCCTCCACGCAAATGCGGGTTCATTTCCTCTAATTCAACCTTCCCAATTCCTAATCCATTAGCGTAATTAGTACTTAAAAGCGTATAACCCGAACGGGTAGTAAGACGCGGTGCTAATTATTATTATTATTATTATTATTATTATTAATATAATTTCTTCCCCCAAAAATAGATACTATTGTTTTNCCCCCCCCCACACTCTCCCTTGAAAGATAATGGATTTGAGTTCACTTGGAATGAGAAGCGTATAAGTCACATCGGTAACTGGACAGTTACGATCACATTTATTATTCTCTTCCACTAGAAATGGTGAGGGGGGTGGTATCGATCTAGTGGTATCTTCAGTTTATTTTCAAATAAACCACTGCTTGCTCTCACACTTTTTCCAGGCTTGGAACTGGAACGGTTGTATATATCGTGTTTTTTTCCGTCAAGGTTAGGATAGGATGGGTTAGGTAAGGTTAGTCTACATAAAAGCACCAAGTCTCATCCCCACAGATAATAAGATGTTTAGAGATGGAGTTGATCAGGTCACCGAGACCACCACAAAATAAACCAGAAATCCAGTAGTTCTTTCAGCTTGGTGGCGATTGTCCAACTTGTAATTTTTGTTAATGACCTTCACCATCAAATGATAGCAATTGTCCACGATTTGGCACTGCCACAACTGTCCTAAATTCATAAGTAATTTGCAACTATGGTGTGTTGTTTGGAGATCGAACTGGCTCAAAGACAAATGTGGAGCAACTCACACATGGATGAGATGGCTGCTTATGAATACTGCCCTATTAACAGGGCGGACGCGTGGTCTAACGCGCCACTCTCGTGTTGGACTAGAATGACGAAAACAAAGATACTGGGAATCAATCCCGGTCGGGTGCACAGATGGTGTTTTTCCTAAAGGGGTTTTCCACTCTCCTTCTACGAAAATGTGGTTGCACTTACTCTTAATTGAACCTTTTAGAACGGGTAGTAAGACGCGGTGCTGCAAAAAAAAAAATGGTTTGGAACTCCGCACGGACTTTCTCACTCTATTGTTTAAAAATGGAAATATTTACTCATAACTCGTAATATATGTGAGACGAAATAATATACATGAGCAAACCCAAACATATATTGCACTATACCTATGTAAAACATTTTTTGAGTCCAGGTTTTAAATTTTATAATTTTATTTTTAAAGAACTAATGTCCTTATTTGTATGTTTGGATCGATAAAAAAAGATCAATATTGGGTGCACAACAGGTTCAACACTTCGTTTTAAAATTTCCACTTACGGTTAACATTTTCGAAATTTTATTAGGTGTTGCAATTCTTCGTGCCATCGTATTGTTATTAAATTCCTCATTTATACATTTTGACCAATAAAAAATGTAAATATTGACTAATGAGTCTAAAATGGACATAGATCATTGTTGTGCAAACATTTCTCCTAAGAGGTTTAAGGAAAAACAACATAAACTTTTAGAGACTTACTTATATTTAATTACTCTATGCCATTGGAGAATTATTGCGTTAAAACTTAAGTAGCATCTATTTACAACTAAAGTTCACTTAATTATACTAATATAATTGCCAATATCTCAGAAACTGTTGGATTTATTAAGATATATTTCATATAGAAGTTTTTTATTTTTAATAGGACTACAATTTTGAAACGTTAAGTTATTTAATATCTCAAATAGTTGTGGAGATACGGAAGTTTCTGCTTCTGTAAAGTACCCTAAAATTCATTTTCATGGAAAAATGAAAATAGCCAGTTTATTTAAAATCTTAATCAACACCTAGATACGAGTTTTAATCAAAATCGTTAGAGCCGATTTTGAGAAAATCTATTCTTTCGCTTTTCACCCTTTATTAAACTACTATTAATTTTAAGTTTAAACAAACACACGTGGTTGTAGGTGAAGTGTGAAAGGGAGTATAAGATAGGTAAGAATATAAACTTTCTATAAAATGACACAGACCATTGTGTTTCCAAGCCATGTGGCCTGGCACAAATTATACTCTCTTGCTGACAGAGAGAGCGGCATTAGTGGATAATTTAAAAATTAAAAGTAGTGTTATGTGATAAAAAAAAAAAGCTTATCTTCCACTAAAGCTTCAACTTTGCTTCACATGTTTAAGCCTTCACTTAAAATTAGCTTTGCATTTAAAAAGTGACCTCTAACACACCTTAACCAGTGAATGATTTTTTTTAAATAAAAGAAACAATTTATGCGACCCAGGGACGTCACAAATAAACGACGTGACCCATAAAACAGAATACAATCTCTCTGGGATTTGAACTCACAAATCTCGGAGTGAGGGAGGAAAGCTTCTGATGGAATAATGATCCTCCATAGACCAGTCACGTTGGACAGTAAGATCTCTTGCTCACACGGAGAATAAGGGTCAAATGAAACAAGAGCAAAGACAATAAAAAAAGCGAGAGGACAATTAAGCTGTACCTGTATCTACTGGGACTCGCCACGTAGTTTGTGGATGTTAACTCCCATTAAACTCTTTAAACTTTTCCAATTTAAATTGTTTTTGTACATGTCTACGTAATATATCTCATGCTTAACTTTTATGATCATTCTTGAATTGTGACCTGGTGGTCTAGAGGTAAGGTTTCGGACCTCTGTGCTATCGTCCGGGGTTCAATCCTCGGTCCCAGCACAGATATATCTGATTGTCAAACTCTTCCTTCACCTCTGACAAGACATGTATTAATCAAAACTTGAGAATGTGTGGAATTCCAGACCTCCACAGTGGTTCGGATTCCACGTTAAGCTGTAGGTCCTCCATTTCATCTTACAATCACCCTACCATTACACATTAGCGTAAGTGCGTATAACCCGAACGGGTAGTAAGACGCGGTGCTAATAATAACAACATTCTTGTATTATCATTATACTTTTTATTGAATTTATTTTATAGCACCACTCATTTCATTCACCTATATAATAATCACGCTAATGTGCTAAGGACGAGTAAGGTTAATTTTACATAAAATGTACTCCCATATTTGTGGAGGGAGAGAGAAAAACATTTTTTTAACCACCTTCAGTACACCAAATTGGGATTTGAACCCTGACTTCCTCGTCATCGGCAGTCTAGTCTATTTCAATAGTGACGGCTTAGACCATGTGGGCATCATAATGGGTTCTTCTTATTCTAATCCGACTGCTGTCCGTTTACTACACACGTTTTTTTTAATAAGCGTTTCATTTCAACGATAAACGAGACTTTTCTTCTAGCACCACGTCTTACTACCCGTAAGGAATTAGGAAGGTTTAATTTAGAAGGAGTGAACCTGCATTTGCATAGAGAGTGTAAAAACCTTTAGTAAAAACAGCCCTCAGTACACTTGACCGAGATCGAACCCCGGTCTCCCCGTCTTTACCATTCTAGTGTAACACGAATGTAGAGCGTTAGACCACGTGGCCACCATAACAGCTGATGAACAAAACTAATTAAACATTTATAAACCAATCAACAACAAAAATAAACAGTCGCTATAAACTAATCACAAAATCATGATTTTGATCGTCCTTCATGTGCTTGCATCTCACTAAATAGACCGGAAGTTTAATTGAGTGCAATGCCAATTAAGGAACCCGAGACACAATATTTAATCACGCAATCGCGCGTTAAGGCTCACGGTTTCCTGTTCGTCTGACTAGATGAATGGAGCGGTGGAAGTTTGGATGTACAGGGTAGGAGTACCAAGGGGGATGTATTTTGAAACGCGAGTGAATTATATTCCAAAGCCACGTGCTAATCCGTTAGAACTGTTCCGGTTACATTTCAACGCGATTCAAAGCCATAGCCCTACAATTTCTCTCTATGACTAAAATACGTGAACGTAATATTAATCCAATATCCGCCCACTCAGGTGGAATAGTGTTGAGAGAGGATCAAGTGATGATTCTTAGTAGAAAGGTGAAGAACAGTAAGGATATTTATTTCAAGTACTAAAAGCGAAGGGAGTGGAATACAAAAGTGTTTATCGTAAACTTGAAATATTTAGCATCTCACTTTATTTCACAATTTTGTGAAACTACATTTTATTTAGCACCACATCTTACTATCCTTTTAGTTTATACGCCTATGTGTTATTTACGCTAATGGGTTAGGGATGAGGGAGGTTGAATTTAGATTAAGCGTACCCGCATTTGTGTGGTTATTTAGGGTTCGAAACAGTTTAGTAGTAACCACCCTAACTACATCCGACCACGATGGAAACCACCTAGTATAGCTCTAAGGGTGCGGCCGCAGTGCAAGTTGTTTATCTGGAGGGTAGTGGGTGGTGAGTCGCCAAGCAACCCACCAGCCACGTTTCCGTCACATGCAGCCAGACGGCACCGGCCGCACTGGGTCCTCCAACCCACCCAACCAGCCTAGCAAGTCGCCAGGCATGTAGCGAGGGAATCAGTTGTGTTGGATAATTTCACCTAGCCACCACGCGTTAAGTTATGGAGGAGTTGCTGATCTCGGCCGTTTACAAGCGGAAAGCGATATGGGACCCACGGTGATACCTAGATTATTCCATCGTGCAGTGCGGCTGGACTATATCCACCCTTTACCCACGAGCTTCCACCCTCTAGCCTCCGAGCTACCCACTACCCACCTGCAGTGCGGCCCTAGGTTAATTGATCAGGTGTCTACAGAAAAAGATTAAAATTGGAGGCATGTATAGCAGAATATATATATGATTGGTCAAATGGAAATTAAGTGGGTGGAAACATATCACAAGTATGGTTTAACGAGCTGCTTAATTACCTTAGCAACACTCCACGACACGACACTGTACTGAGTGATGATAGCTTATCATAGGTACAGTTTCAAAAAGCTCTGCTTACCTTAGCAACAATCCACGACACGACACTGTACTGAGTGATGATAGCTTATCACAAGTACAGTTTCAACAATCTCCACTTACCTTAGCAACAATCCACGACATGACACTGTACTAAGTGATGATAGCTTATCATAGGTACAGTTTCAACAAGCTCTGCTTACCTTAGCAACAATCCACGACACGACACTGTACTGAGTGATGATAGCTTATCATAGGTACAGTTATAACAAGCTCTGCTTTGGCTGGCATCATTTCACGACACGAAACTTTACTGAGTTATGGGAACATGTCATAGATACAATTTCAACACGATCTGCCTACCCTGAAATCATTCTACACGACACGAGCCCACACTGGTGGCTTTACGATACAAAACATAATTCTCGCAATAATCTTGATTTATTGTATTCGAGTTATGAACCTTATCTGCATAAACTGTCTTTTCCGAATGCGATTTATTTTTGTGGTTTTCCCCAATAGTCTACACTAATGCGGGTGCAGTTCTTATCAAATAACCTTCTTCTCTTTACCTCTGTCATTAATGACCATGGTATCAAATGTACTAAGGGAATTAAAGTTATTTAGACTTTAACATAGAAAATTTGTCTTTAAGCAATTTTCAAGGTAATTATAAACATTTTTACCCGCCTCGGTGGCGTAGTTGGCTAACGCTCTAGTCGTGTTGGGCTCAACCGCTGAGGACGGGGAGATCGAGGTTCTAATCTCGGTCGGGGAAACGGGGGGGGGGGGCGGAGGTTACTAAATGGTTTTCCACTATCCCTCCACGCAAATGCAGGTTCACTTCCTCTAATTCAACCTTCCCAATTCCTAATCCATAAGCGTAATTAGTACTTAAAGCGTATAACCCTAACGGGTAGTAAGACGCGGTGCTAAATAATAAGAAAAAAAAATATATATATATATATATATATGTAAATTGGTTTAAATATTCGCGTATAACCCGAACGGGTAGTAAGACGCGGTGCTAAATATTATTATTATTATTGTTTAAATATTCTTGAGTTTGACTTGACTAAAATTATAGACAAATAATTCTGAAAGCAACATAAAGCATTTGTGTTTCGACACAATGCCATTCACCGTTAGAATGGAATTACAATATTATTATTATTATTAGGTGTTCTCTTAGATCAGTCAGTAGCGTGTATGCCTACTGAACAAAGGGTAAGGGATTCGATTGCCGGCATGGCCAAAAAAAATATCATTGGTTAAATGTGGGTTTATACTTTCACAATGATAAATTAACAGCCGAGGACTAGATGTTGTACCTGCACTAGTCTTTAAGTTAGATCATAAGGCATATGAAGCTAAGATAGGCCTAACAATCCGGTAGGGAAAAATATATGGCTTGAATAAAAAAGCTACCCAGGCCACAGGCTGGAAACGGTAATGGATGTATTAGGTGTTCGTATTACGACAGGTAAATTCCTTTTGTCATTGAACTTAGAACACCAATGCGACAATTACAATCTGCCCATATTTAATTCATACTTAACATGTTATGCAATATTAAACCCAATTAATTAGATTTTCATTTAGTAAAAATATACCTATGCTCACAAGTATTCCTTTAAATAAACTTTAAAAAAATATTATTTTAATTAATTTTGTTTAAGGTGGAATGAAATAAGCCACGAGCTAAGACCAGTATTTTTTTTTTTATTACAAGTGTATTTTGGACCAAATAAATAAAATATTATTTAAGTAAATAAGTATAGTTTAGTTTTATGCATATAGTAATTTTAACAGTTCTTGAATATTTGTCAAAAACACGCTGGCGTTTGGACAGAAACTTTTTAGATGTAGAGAAAATGTTCTCATAAAATGTCGGGATATCCGTGACAAATATACTATAAATGTTAAGTTTATTATAAATAGATATTCAAACTAAACGTATATCCCCTTCCATCCATCCCAACTTAAACGCAAACAACAATCACTCTATTTATATTGAAATAATGTTGTCTTACCTTTACAGATTATACTATGAAGTAGTTTATATGATAGGACCATAGTGTAATTCGTCAGAATCATAAGACTGGCTTTCAGGGCAAACAGGGCTTACATTTAATACCTGGAGGCATTAAATAATGTCAACCCAGAGTTACCAGTGGCTGTATTTCTGATAGTTACTAATAAAGCCGGCGTACTCACACGTCCATCACGAACTCTGCCTTAAATAACAATGAATGGTTCTGAGCCTAAAAGGGACTTGGCTATCTTAATGGTAGAATTAATTTAAATTAATGGCAAATTACACCTGGACATGGGAATTGAACCCAAGAGACAGACAGCAGTGGTATCTGATAGTTATAGATACGTTTGTTCGTTCATATGTAGCTGATGATTTCCACATGACCATCACAGATTTAGTCTTAAACTATGAGTGAAGAATTACTCTGAACATGGGATGAATTCTTATTAGCAAAGTGGTAGAGCATCAGTGATCTATGCCAAAGGTCTCGGGTTTGATTCCCGTGGTTAGGTGTTATTTTTCAACTAATTTAAATGAACTCAATTGTGGTTTACACCATATAGATAGCGTCATAATTACAATGATCTGTTATCTGTGTGTTGATGTTCAGTGGTATTACACTGGCGATACGTCAAGAATACCGGGTTCGATTCCGGTACCTTTGCCTCCTTTATATATGATATATATATATTTAAATCTTATTAAATTGTGTAGGGATAAAAGTTGTGCATTCATTATCTAGCTTAAATCCACCTCCCTAATTAGAATTCACTTGTATAAGTTAATATTTAGTTTTTAAAAAGGCTATTTTAAATCTTATCTTATCTCTTCCTTTTACGATAGTGAGTTCAAATAAGCAGGTGAGTAACAGATTAGGAAAATAAGCAAAGCAGATGTGATTCGGTGGCCGAAGATATTAGTATATAGTTAAAGTGAGCTTCTATTCTAATTTTTTTACACATAATAAAATGAGTGAAGAGGTGAGTAAATATTCAATTTAAATCTATTTTGATATAACCTATGTGTAATTTAGTTTACAAAATGATTGAACCCTTTTTTTACTTTTGAGTTCAATTTATATTATCCTTCTCGTTGTATTAGATCATTCATATCTGTAACTTCTTCCATATTATATATATATATANTATATATATATATAAATTCAATTCATCTACACATAACTATCTGGCTCGTTAACTCATCACGAGTCAATTTTTCAATGACAAATCTCAACTGTAGCCTTTAAAACTTATAAACTTAAAAATACTCTTAGTCCAAAATTAAAAGTTTCTTTCTTTGAATACTTTGGACATTTGGGGGACAACCGCAGTGTATAAGTTTATATTTAGAAAATTTAAGGGAAAATTAGTTGAGTAGAACTTAAGTGCTTAATACTTTTAAAATATAGATAATTCAGTATGTATTTTTGGGGGTTTTACTAGTATTTTAAATTTATAAATACAATCATTTCAATTTCTTAGGGCGATACAACTTAGTTCGGCTATTAATAAGTTCGTTTACTTACCAAGATAAGTGTCTTAGGTTCGAATGCTGACGTGATCGGAAAAAATATCATCGAATAATTTCAGTTTTCTCTGTTACAGTGAAGAATTATTAACAACCAAGGAAATTGATTTTCTCTCTTTTCTAGAATTGAATCATTTTATAATCCATGTGTTTTATAATTAGTTTGTTCAAAATACGATATCTTATATTTATATAATAATTTAAAAATAACAAAATTGAAAAACTACTGTACCGATCCCAATTTCACTTTTGTCTATAAAAAATTGCACTTTTGTACGTTTTCTGGTTCGAATGTAATCTTGTATCTAATAGCCTGGTTAAATGAATCTGAGACGGGTTATTAAGGTGGCCGCCTCCGTCAGCGAGACAATATCAATCTCGAAAGGCCAAAACGCTTAAAATACAATGGTCTGTGTCGTTTTCTGGAACTTATTCTCTATTCTGTCAAAGCTTATACTACTTTTCACCCTTTACCAACAACGGCTCTTTGTTATGTCGGTGAAAAAGAGGGAAAAGAAAACTACGAAACTTATAATTTAAATGTAAAGAGGAAAACTCACTGCTAGCTCTCAAATATTTTAAATTTTTTTATTGTGACTCTATACAATATTGCTATAAAGTCATTGAAAATGAGCTAATGTTACATTTTCAATCCTTTTTTTTTTATTTTAATTAAACTTAAGGTCTAGGTTTTGTTAAGGAAAAAGAGCCCTTTTGAAATCTTTTCGGCATTATTTTGGCATGAACCATATTTTTAAATAACCCATCGTATAATTAATTATTACGTTATAGCGGAATGTCTGCGTGGCAAATTCTCGCTTGTAGTCAAACTTTATACAACCTCTCGTTCATGGAGACCTACAAATATATTATATTCTCTCAAGTATTTAAGTCCTGGCCATATCTGGTTTGAAAATAGTATAGTGATCTAGCTCCTTTTATAGGTGGGGCGGGGAAGAGGAGGGGAAGGGGTGGACCTCGCATAGGGGGACATGTGGACTAAGATGTTCGGAGACTTCGCAAGCAGGTGGACTCCCTCTAGTTTTCCGCCGATAGGAAGCTTAGGATTACAATACAAGCTTGGCGTACTTAAGATGTATTCCTAAACTACTTCCTATTCACTCCCCCCACAAATGCGGATACACATTCCTTAAAAATCTATCTTTACCACTCCTAGGTATCCAATTAACGTAAGTATGCGGCTAACCCTGACGGGTAGTAAGATGGGGTGAGGTGTTTACCTGAAAAAAAAATACTAAAGAAAGAAAACACTCTAAATGAAATGGTTCATTGAATAATAGTAATAATAATTATTTTTATTATTAGCGCCGCGTCTTAGTACCCGTTCGGGTTATACGCACCTACGTTAATATGTTATGGTAGGGTGATTGCGAGATGAAATGGAGGACCTACAGCTTAACGTGGGATCAGAACCACGGTGGAGACCTGGCATTCCTCGCATTCACAAGATGTCTTGTCAGAGGTTGAAGGAAGGGTTTGGTAATCAGATAAATCTGTGCCGGGACCGAGGATTGAACCCCGGCCGTCAGCATAGAAGTCTGACACCTTACCACCAGGTTACCCGAATAGTAATACTAAAAATAACTGTTAATACAGATAAACTACCAGCCTATATCTGACAGTGATGTGGAATCACAACTCGGCACTGAAAGGGCAGACAAAGCCACCGTCAAACCCCCAAACACCCTGGACCTTCCTCTCCTGCGTCCATCCAACGACGACACGCAGCTCTCCACACCTTACAGCGACATCTCTTCCATCATCACCCCCTCACCAACTTTGGCCGATGACTACCCTCGCTATAACACCTACCCTCTGGTGGATTACCACCCAGAGTCGCCACGTGGGTCCGGAGATTTCCTCGCACCCGCTTCGCCGGGAGATATCCACTTGACCGCCCCTACAGAATTCCCGCCGAGGATGCGCAACGGTAACCGGAAGAAAGAACGGTGGTGGCAGAAGGTGAGGGTTTCCGGTCAGGACATGGCAGGGATGCAGAGGCAGAGAAGAACACATAGGCGGCAGGAAAGGCTCAATACGGAACTGTTGATCGGGGTACAGGAAGGTGATTACCAGGAAGTGTTGAGGTGAGTATTCCCTGTTATAATGTCTTAGAGTGAAGGTTTCTGGGAAGGACGTGACGGGAATGCATAGGCATAGAATGAAACACAGGTAGCAGGAAAGGCTCAATACAGAAATGTTGTTTGGGGTACAGGAAGGTGATTACGAGGAGGTGTTGTGGTGGGTCTCCCTCATGATTATGACAGAGTGTTAGTGTTTCTAAGCAGCATAACAGGGTTGCATAGACAGATAATGAAACACAGGTATCAGGAGAAACTCAACATGGAACTGTTGCCTGGGGTAAAGGAGGATGATTATCATAAGGGGTTGTGGTAAATTTCCCTGATAGTAATGGAAGAGGATGAGTATTTCTGGGCAGGATAAGGTGAGGATGTAGAGATAAAGGAGGATATATATTTAGTAGGAGAGGTTCAAAACGAAACTGTTGCTCGGCTTGCATGAAGGCTCACAACGAGATGTTGAGGTAGATTTCCTTCACGTTGATGGCAGAGGGTGGGTGTTGCTGGATAAGAAATGACGGGGATTCAGGGAAAAAGAAATAAGGAAATACCTGTGGCAGGAGAAACTCAAAACGGACCTATTGCTTGTGGTGCAAGAAGGTGATAACTAGGAGGTGTTGGGGGAAGTATTGGTCGCAATAGCCGCGTCGTTGAGGTGATCCCGGACTCACTCTTTCATCGGAAATATACTCGAAACGGTAGGCGCGTGTACAAAGGCGCACACTATCGTACTGTCAGGATGTCAAGGTTAAAATCATTATCGGATGCTCTGCATTTGTTTTTACATATACTATTAACTGTGGTTATATCCCAAGGAGGTTTAACTTCCTGTAAGCCTCTCCTATAACTCATATATCGTAGATTAATTCATTAAATAGTCAACTTGCTAATAAGTATGAAAATAAAATTTATTTGATTGTGGCTACTAATGAAATTGAAATATTTAAATAGTAAAAAAAAAGTAAGATAAATACACTTATCTATTCATCCATCCGTCCATTGTTCTATAAATATAATATCTGCACACTCATTTTCTTACGAATGAATACATCTGGCAACTAGGAAGATATACTATATCTACGTTTACGTATTCATAAGTTAAATAGATATTATTTTAAGCGGTCACTTTTGATCAAAATTATCAATTCTTATAAAATAATACTAATAATATTGTAAATGTCATCAATACTGACCGGAAAGAAATAATCTCAGGTATACTTTTAAAAGTATACTTCAAATGACAATTCGTAAGAAAATCAACTATATATATAAATATTATATATATGATATATATAGTATATATATTATATATAAATGTATGATATATATAAATCTATCTGTGACGCAGGAGTATCCAGCACGGGGCGAACCCTAACGCTACCTGTGTCCCCACGCGGACCGCTGCAACCCACGTGGCGGCTCTTCTGGGGCACTGTGACATCCTCTCCCTGCTATTGGAAAGGGGAGCAGAAGCTCAGTCTAGAGACCTACAGGTATCAGACACACAGAATAACTAGGAGGTTTCGAATAAGTAACAGCTTCAACGTAAATTAAATAAACAATTGTTATTTGCTTTGTTGCATTAGATAAATGAAATGCTCCATCCAAGTCCGCTCCTAATAATGTTGGATAAGGGAGCAGAAGCTTGGCTTAGAGACCTACAGCTATCAGATACACAGAATAACTAGGAGGTATTGAATAAGTGACAGCTTCAACGTTAATTAAATAAACAATTTTTATTTGCTTTGTTGCATTAGATAAATAAAATGCTCCATCCAAGTCCGCTCCTAGTAATGTTGGATAAGGGAGCAGGAGCTTAGTCACGAGACCTACAGGTATCAGATACACAGCATAACTAGGAGGTATTGAATAAGTGACAGCTTCAACGTAAATTAAATAAACAATTTTTATTTGCTTTGTTGCATTAGATAAATGAAATGCTCCATCCAAGTCCGCTCCTAATAATGTTGGATAAGGGAGCAGAAGCTTGGCTTAGAGACCTACAGGTATCAGATACACAGAATAACTAGGAGGTATTGAATAAGTGACAGCTTCAACGTAAATTAAATAAACAATTGTTATTTGCTTTGTTGCATGAGATAAATGAAATGCTCCTTCCAGGTCCGCTCCTAATAATGGTGGATAAGGGAGCAGAAGCTTGGCTTAGAGACCTACAGGTATCAGATACACAGAATAACTAGGAGGTATTTAATAAGTGACAGCTTCAACGTAAATTAAATAAACAATTGTTATTTGATTTGTTGCATGAGATAAATGAAATGCTCCTTCCAGGTCCGCTCCTAATAATGTTGGATAAAGGAGTGGTAGTTGAGTAGAGAGACCTATTGATATAAAATAAACAGGAGGTATAATAAGTAACGCGCAAGATATTGCTTGAGACGTAAAATAAAATTAGCAACTACCTTATGCGTTGGTGCGTGAGATGAACGATATGATCTTTGCAGGGCCGCTCCCTGTTGCATTTCGCTGTTTGGGGAGGTGACGAAAGGACTACAAACGAGGTTATACGGAGGTGCTTGGAACTTGTCAACCAACCTGTGTCGGCATCGTCTGCAGGGAACCAAGCTCCGGTACCTGAAGAATGGAAGGATTCCTGCCATCACACCCACAACGCCATCAAGAAATTGGTGGGTTCTGGCAAACCCTTGATTCAATTTTACATAGGCTTTGTCTGAATCTAGAAATTATGGTCTATACAGATAGTCAGGAACTGGACTTAATGATAAGTCTTTGATGACGAGGTTAAGGCTTGTGCATTCTTATATACTTAACCAATAATAATAATACTAAATATTATTATAACAATAATTATAATTATAATTACTTACATTTTTAGTTTGCAGCGAAACAAAGTATACACATACAGTTATAACAATAATTGATATAACATAAAAAAATATCCATACTAAGTTTTTACTTGTTTATAAAAACTATTTGCACCATATAGTCTAGGCCTATATCTATTTATATATTAATAAAGTTAAGTACTTGTGTATATGTGTGTTTGTCTTTAGGTTTGCACGATATCTATCGCACGCATAGGTCTGATATTTAAAAATGTGTAGTTTCTGTGCACCTCTAAGTAAGAATTTTAAGTTTCGGAATAAATTGATTTGAATTAATTGAAAACTAGGTCAGAAGAAATAAAATCAGAATAAATAAAATAAGTTTTTATCTGTTTGTTTGATGCAAATTAAAGCATTGCCAGGGGTAACCAAGCAATTCATTCCATGGCTACCCAAATCAACGTTGGTCACTTCTGCTAGTATTTAAATATAATTTTATTTTGCTATTTAGTAATGTTCACTTAGTCTCTGGAATTTATACAAACAATTATATTATGTTATATTTATTATGTGCACACACACATAATTACGAACGATACAATATTAGCAGACTTAACTAATGACGGGCAGAAAAATTATTTCTCACGTAGCTAAAACGAGCAGAATTATTATATCTTAAGTATTTAATGACGAACAGAAGAATTCTAATTGACGTAGTCAATGACGAGATGAATATATTTCAAATAGCTAATAACGAACAGAATAATTATTACATCTCAAGTAATAAGTGACGAGTAGAATAATTATATCCCACGTAGCTAAGGACGAGAAGAAGAATTTTAGCAAATATAATATTATGTTAATATGTTATTGGTGTTTGTGATATTTCCGGATAATAGGCTTATCATTTAAAGGTGACAAAAAAAAGTTATGCTTACTTTCGCATTTCTAAGCAAGATAAGAAAACGAGAAAGTTATTTATTTTGTCAAGAAATTCAGACACGTAAAGAAACTGGTCCTAGCAATTATCATTTTCAGGCACTTTATTGGATACATTGGATGAATTGGATGAATAGGCCTCCTGGAATATATATTTGATTACTAATTCAAATTCTACTTAATAAACTGCCATTTTATTTCAATAATACAGTAGAACTACGACTATCCTAATTGATTCGTGTAAAAGTTAGTTCATATAAATTGGTATGGTTGGATTAAAGAGAAAAAAAATACATTTTTATCCACGATAAAAACGCAAGAATAATATTTCTAGTAGTACTAGACTTTTACAATAATATAAAGACTATTAAGTTTTATTTCCTTTGACGTTGATCTCACAGGTTTTGGGGTAAAGTCCTCACCTCAGACCCCGATGTGCATGGGTTCAAACCCATCCTAAGTAAGTGGAATTTTCTTTAGTGATAAAAATCCATCCTTTGGAGTTGAAGTAATGCCATCGGTACCTTTGCGACTGTGGCATATCAAGGAAACCAGTAATGTAAGTGGAAATATATTTTCGGCAAAGTTTGGTGTGCCCTCTCACGCTCGTTCATAAAAATTCAATGTGGAAGGCAACGGGGAACCCCAACATTTTCCCGAACTTCCCTTATACATGGATTTTCTACCAGATGGTGCAGGTAGCACTAATCAGCCGAGGTGCTGAGTTCAGGCCCAGCCCCGGATGGATATAAATTACAGCAAACCAACCTTCGGGTTGTTGATTTTTGAAGAAGATGATTTATTTTGTCATTAAATGTTTTCTAGTTTCTGAGGCAAGTTTGCCCACGGTAACATGTTGAGCACTAAACAAAAGATTCACTTCCAAAATTACCCACTTCTCGTGTTCGAATAGCAAAATGAAACTTATTCTATTTCTCGTCAGTTACCTACATTGGAGCATGGAAGTACTCCCCTGCACGTAGCTTCTCAAAGATCCAACTTGGCCTGTACCAAGAGCCTTCTGGCGGCAGGAGGGGGGGTGAACACTGGAGACGAACTGGGACTCACACCTCTGGATGTTGTGGGGGAGAAACTTCTGCAAGACATCCATCATGAAGAGGGCAGGTACACAATTACAATTACAATTTTAGAGTCCGTATGCACTGACTGGGGTGAATGTGAAATACATTCGATAATTATTTTAATGCAAGGCTGCAGACAGCCAATAATTTCAGGGGGGGTGATTTTCGATGGGCACATCCCCCAATTGCGGAAGGCTAGGAAAATTTCTAAGTATTAAACACCTCTAGAAGCTCTCTGAAGTGTTTTTTTTATGGTGGTACAGCCCCCTAATTTGTATTTGTACCTTAATTTTGATAGTGTTTGAATCGTAAATAAAGCAAATATATATTTTGTTCATAAAATTTTGGAGGGGGGGGGGGTTGAGCCTTCAAAACACCCCCCTGACTACGGCCTTGTTTTAATGATAGCAAATTTAAATTACTGTTTAAGGCGGCCCTTCGATCAGTGAGAAAGTATTAATTTCTGCCAGGCCACACGGTTTAAAATATAACGGTATGTGTCGTTTTATGGATCTACTCTTCTAGACTGTCTAAGCTTATTCTCCCTTTCACTATTCATCTACACCCACCCTTTGTCTTATCAATAAGAAAGCGGGAAAAGAAAACTACGAAACCTCTTATCAAGGTAAATAGGAAAACACGTTGCTAGTTCTCAAATATCTTAAAATTTTCTTTTGTGAGCCCTTAAAAAATAATTACATTATTTGTTAGAGGAAGGCTACATCTAGAGCACTTTTTTATTAAGTAAATATGCTTAAAAAGTCACTGAAAATTAGTTAATGTTACTTTTCATACATTTTTACTTTATCTTGACCCCTCGAAGATAAAATCATTGTTATTGTCGAAAAATTTAAAAATTATATTTTGATGAATGTCGATATTTCATGAGCCCTTGATACCGAAAAAAGTGGTTTTTGCGATGCCGTCTGTGTGTATCTCGGACTATTACCGAAACAATTAAACCAATTGGGCTACAACTTTATTTCTAGAGTTTTAACAAGATCCCCCAGAGGGATTATTAAAATTAGATGTACAAAATTAAAATTAAGGTTGGTTTAATGAAGGGCGAAATTTAAAAAAAAATTCTAAAAATACACTCAAAAATATTTAGTTAAATTTTGTACTGGGCATTGTTTAACATTAAAAACAAAATGGCAGCTTTTGTTTTCCCATGAAAATTATTAAGAGCCCCTTATATTAGCAAAATTTACAAACTTTGACAGTCTATTCTCAACTACTTGAGATACAAAATAACTTATCATTATAAAGTGGTGGTACTGTTAAAATTTAAAAAAAATATAATTTGGAATAAATTTTCATATAACCAATGATTTCTTAGCTAAAAGCAAGCATATATTATGTACATTTTTATGTAATACTTGAAAATATGAAATAGAATTTTATGTTCTTTGGTGGACTGAGATACTCCTTTTTTTTTAAACGTTTCTGTATCAATGTATATTATTATATTTATACTCTTTAGTGCAGTGTATATTATTTCTTTTCACAGGTTTTTAGTAGTGGTTTCTATTTTAAGATTAAAGAGAAAGAAAGAATTTATGCTTTGTGACGTTACCCTTTATTAAAAAAAACTCAAACTAAAGGGTAGTTAAGGAAAAATAACACTGTTGGGATCTTTCGACTTTATTTTGGTGTGAAACATATTTTTAAACAACACATCTTGGAGTTAAATATTACGTTAGAAGTGTACCCCTGCACGATATATTTTGAGGAAAAACGAGCCGTAGTTAGCATGACCGGGATTCAAACTATATCCTGTTAGTCATCATAAAACCGGGCCTGACTAGATTAACGTATGGTCCACGTGGCCACCAATGCGGGCTAATATATTCTAAATATCGCCTTTTTTGTATTCATTCTTAAGATACAGAACTAATTAAATAATTTGTTTGTATCACAGATAGAAATGAAGTTGTGCTAGGATTGTTTTCCCATACTAGCGAACAGAAACAATCTGGTATGTTTCCTTCTCTTAAGATATACAATAAATGAAATATGTAGAATTGTATTACTGAACTCAGTGAGATTGTTGTGGGAGGACTGTTGTATTGTTTTTGTGGTCAGAGGCAATTTGATATATTTTCTTCACTCTTTAGAAGTACAATAAATGAGAGATGTTGAGTTGTATTTCTGAACTCAATGAGATTATCGTCATAACAATATTGTCGTATTAATTTTGTGGTCAGAGAACCTTTAATATGGTTTCTCCTATTGATATGTACAGTAGATAAAATATGTTAAGTTGTATTACTGAACTCGATGTGATTGGTATTTTCACACAAATTTTGCGGATAAGCTATTCTTGTGGCACCAATTCAGCACTAAATATTGGCATAGGTTTCAGAATTTGTACCATTATGGGTGCTGCTACGTGAAGTTGGCAACACCCAGAGTGTTTTGATGTTTTCACAAAAACTATGATGGTACAAATTATGAGACTAGGATTTTCTTGTGGCACCAATTCAGCACTAAATCTTGGCATAGGTTTCAGAATTTGTGCCATTATGGGTGCTGCTACGTGAAGTTGTCAGCACCCAGAGTGTTTTGATGTTTTCACAAAAAACAATGATGGCACAAATTCTATGAGACTAGGATTTTCTGGTGGCAAAAATTCAGCATTAAATACTGGCATAGGTTTCATAGTTTGTGTCCTTTATGGTTCATGGACCTATGAGTTGTCATCGTGGGATTGTTTTCTCATGACCATAAATCCTCCGACGTGTTTTGACGGCAGCCTCCACAAGGTGATCGAGGTCCTGCTGGAAGCCGAGGCCAAGACGACGGTCGGTGAGTCCGGGGTGGAGCAGCGTCACCGCACCACCCCCGTCCACGCGGCGGTAGCCATGAAAGACCTGGAGGCCATCAAACGTCTGGCTGAAGCGGAGATACCCCCGGCAGTGTTTGATCTCCAAGGTGCCACCCCAGTACACCTCGCTGTGTCCAGACAAATGGAAGCGCCTTTGAAGGTTTTGCTGCAAGTAAGTTGCTCACCATTTTGCCGACATAATTAACACCACGCGTTGTTTAAGATATACTCCCATCGATGGACACGCTGACTAATTGTCAGACTCATCAAGATTGGTTTGATTGTGATGGTAAGGTAGGAGTTTGAATGCCATCCCAAAGCTACTGAAGATGGTAAGTAATTTCCCACTCTTTCCTCCAAGCAGTGGGAAAGAAATTTATTATCTGACTGCTATAAAAGTGACTATATCTATTTTCATGTACTCATACGTAAAGTTATGTTATATCTAGCTGCCAATTTTGATATATATTATCAATACTCATAGAATAACACTAATATTACCCACGTCGGTGGCCACATGTTATAAGAAGTCACTCTTGTTATAGATTAGACTGACAATAATGGGGAGAACGTGGTTCTAATCCAGCCAGCTGTATTAAAAGTGGTTTTCCTAAATGGTTTTATACTCTTTCTCCCGCAAATCAGGGCAAATTTCCTCTAAATTCAACCTTCCTCATTCTTATCTCCTTAGCAGCATTAATACAAAGGCGTATAATCCGAACGGGTGCTAAAAACACGCCGATAATTAGAAAATGCTATCAATGTTGACAGCAAAAAAATGTGTTTTTTTTCTAAAAGCTCCTTCTTACGAAAATTGGAATGTACGAGTAGTATTGCCTGTATATGAACATAAAATATCATTAATGAATTCAATTACGAATTAAAGCCCTCCCCACATTAAAATAACGATACGGTGTGTCTTCGAGGAATACAACACAGCGGAAGTGTCCATCGTGGACCTATGGGATACTCACGGACAGACGCCACTCCACCAGGCTGTAATGGCAAACTGGCTGGAAGGGGTGTGTGTACTCTTGGAGGCGGGAGCCGACCTATCCGTTCGGGCGAGGGACACAGGAGCCACTCCTCTCCATCTGGCGGCCGAAAGTGGCAGTGAAGACATTCTGGAAGAGTTCATCGGCATGCCGGACATCAACTCCACCGTAAGTTAAGCTGTATGCCTGTGGGAATCCAAGACTTTCAATTTATAATCTAATTTCAATCTTAGCTCATTAAACTCGAATCGTATAGGCTACAATCCTTCAGAAATCATAATGGACCAAATTCAACAACTCTGCTATAATTTAGATTTTCATCTTGACTGACATCAATTATTATGAAATGTTTAAAAAATTTACTTCACTCTGACAGACAACCATAATTGATAATTATGTAATTATTTAGACTGTCAACCTGACGGATAACAATGGCGCCACGCCCCTCAACCTGGCAATACGCACCAGCAGTTTGAAATGTGTGGAGCTCCTGCTGATGGCTGACGCCGACGTGTCAGTGATTCTCCCAGATAAATCCACGGTCCTGCACCAGGCAGCAAGGAGAGACTCTCCTGATATCCTCGAGGCTCTACTGAAAGTCGCACTCCGATCGCACCCTGAACTCCTAGATACCAAGTCAGCGGAATCTGGAGAGACGCCCCTCCACGTCGCCGCGCGGGCGGGACACTTCGATTGCGTCAAGAAACTCCTCGATGCCGGCTGCGACGTCACGATACACACCGACAGACTTAAAGAGTCGACGGCGATCCACCTCGCCGCTAACGCTGGTTATACGGCGGTAGTCCGCGTCCTGCTCCAACACGACCCGGACTCTCGCGACGAGGAGGACGCCTTCAATAGGACGCCGCTCCACGTCGCGAGCAAGCACGGGCAGCGGGAGTGCGCCCGTGTCCTCGTTGACGCTGGCGCCGACCTCTCCGCCGAGATCAGGACCGTGGATAACCAGCGCAAGACCGCGATGGACTACATCATCCATAACATCCCGCAACCTATATCGTTCTTGGGGGATACCTTTGACTCATCGATAAAGATGAATGACCATCCGATCAACGACCCCGAGTGTGAAATAACCGTCAACTACGATGTATTGGTGCCTCTGAACCAACGCGGGGGTCAGATGAAGGTCCTGTGCTCTCTGGTAGACACCGGTAATCAATACAAGCAATACGAGCTGTTGCTGCACCCGCTGGTCCAAAGTTTCTTATACCTCAAGTGGAGGAAGCTCAGCTTCATGTTCTACGTGATCCTGGTGGTCTTTGCTGTTTTCGTTGTGGCCTTGACGGTCCTTTGTACAGCCCTGTACTGCTACCCGGACAAAGGAGAGTCACTGCCATCTTGGTTTAGTGTTGCCTTTTTAAGGGCTGTCGTCCTCATATTTCTTGGATTGTTCTTCTTGCAGGTGAGTACAGTACATCTGTATCCATATCTTACTTTGGCTCAAATACTTTTATAAAATTATTGAAATTGTGCAAAGTGGTAGCTACTTGTCTCATCTGTCATTTCTTCCACTTTAACTTTTGATTTTGTTTTTGTCGATCTATGTTGATGATTATCAGTAGGTATTAGACGTGCTTTATATAATTTGGATGTCGCAATGATTCAAAAACCTCCAGGGGGAGTGGGTTTAGACCCTGGTCGAGAGAGAGAATGCTAACAGGGTCGAATTCATAGGAATTTAAAGTTTAACTTTAGGCTAAGTTACATACACCAATATAACAACTTATGATAGTGAACTATCTAACATTATTTAATTACTATGAGCTACCTTCATCTGTGTTAGCATGATCTAATTTCTAAAGCATCACATGCTGAAGACGCGAATATCAGGTCTCGAATCCCGGTCGTGTGTACTGAAGGTGTTCTTTTCCCTTAAATGGCTTTCCACTCTCCCTCAAAGAAAATCCAGGTACGTTTCCCCTAAAATTCTACCTTTTCATTCCTAGCACCTAAATGTAATTAGTACATATGTGAATAACCCAAACCAGTAGTACGGCACGGTACTAAAAAAGATCTCCATATTCCGTTATGTGCGTCAGGAATTTGCGCATGCGCTGCAATTCCCCAAGTATTACCTGTCGGAGATGGAATCCTGGCTCAAGTGGAGCTGCTTTGTGTTGTCTACCACGACGGCATTGGTGGACAGAGGGGACGCGGCGTCTGATTGGAGACGGGACGTCGCGGCGGCGGCGGTGCTCATCGCCTGGACAGAGTTCATGTTCCTGTTGTCCCGGCAACCCTACTGGGGATACTACGTGCTCATGTTCTTCAAGGTCGCCACGAATGTATTCAAGGTACGCCTAGCTCACTCATTTAATAGCGCACCTAGGTATAATTAGGTTTTATTTAACACGACTTCTTCCCAATACTTAATTAATTGTGTAATTTTGAAAACTAGTTATATTTTTACTAACATATTTAAAATAGTAATTATTAATGGCTAATCCATTATTATAATAGAGATGAGAGTAGTTTAGGGGATCAGTGGGAAGAAATGGAGTGATAAATCATTTGCTTACAAAAAAAACCTCCAGTGTATACGGTTTTTATTAAAACCCAAACATTCCCGTTACTGGCTACCTTATGCAATGTGAGTCTAACGCCTTAGACAACTCGGTTACTGGTGTCAGTAAAACCGTGTGTATATGTACACGAAACACAAACATCATATGTATGTACATTTTATTTACCATGAAAAGTTTATTTATGATTATAATGTGCGGATGTG
The DNA here is from genome assembly GCA_901482245.1 of Timema douglasi. Lineage (NCBI taxonomy): Eukaryota > Metazoa > Arthropoda > Insecta > Phasmatodea > Timematidae > Timema > Timema douglasi. The sequence continues at coordinate 148,133 of CABEEJ010000319.1, read as the reverse complement.
TTGAACTATTCATTTTGTAAACTGGTAATAGCTAATTCAGTGAAGGTTTTATAACTTATATATATTTGATTGTGTTTAAGGTGTTCCTAACATTTACTTTTTTATTCATCGGATTCACTATGAGCTTCATGATCCAATTCAGAGGTCAAGCCCCTTTCTCCACACCTTGGGACTCTATGATGAAACTCATCGTTATGATGATGAACGAGTTTGAGTACGGTGACATATTCGACTCCTACCCAGGTCCTTTTCAGCTTGCCAGTCGCCTGACCTTCCTACTCTTCCTGCTACTGGTAAGCATCGTCCTCATGAACCTGATGGTTGGTATGGCCGTCAGTGACATTAACGTTCTCGAGAGCAAAGGTCTTATAGGGAGACTTCGCAAGCAGGTTGACTTCCTCAGGATGCTGGAGTTCCTCCTCTACAATGACGCCCTCCTCTTTTACCTTCCAATTAGGATGTCCCAATGGTTGAGGAAATTAAGGTCTGTCAAAACTATTTACAAGATCTACCCTGGGAGAACAGTCAAAGATCTTTCTAAGATTCTGAAAGATGACGTCAGCGCAGCTATAATTTCATTGGCCGTCGAGAATAAAAAATTTGACACGGAATACACTTTGCAAGACGTTTATCAGAAGTTATGTGAGCTTTCTGACGGGAAATTGACTCGTATGCAAAATGGTGCCGTGGAAAGTAGCAAGCTGATCAAAGCTGAGAAAGAATTGCAACAAGAGGAAAATAATACTTTAGGGCTTTTGATGAGTATTAAAAATGAGCTGGTCGAAATTAAACAGCAAATAAATGGGGAAACCCATACAAACTTCTCACAGAAACCCATGAGTAAGGAGATGTTAAACAAGTTTGATGTTTTGCAGAAAGATATTGAGCTTATGCATGGAAATTTGAAGAAAGTATTAATTCATTTGCTTCCTCAAGAACATATTTTGAATATACCACAGATATGAATCGTTACCTAAATTTATGTGTGTGCGTACCTCAATTCAGTTGTGTTTTAACTGAGAATTAACACAAACAGTTTAAGGCAAAATCTTGGTAAATTAAATAAAATCATATCAAGCAGCTCATTAAAATAGTATCAATATTAATTATATATGTTAATACTAACAAGTTTAAGTTTGTTTGTGTTGATAGCCGATATGTTTATTAGTGTGATAAAACGAATTCAAATGCAATAAAGCTTTCAATTATATTAAAATAATTAAAAACAAAATGTGGTAGCCTTATTAAATGAGTTTGTATAAGGAACTAACCAATAAATAATAACTAAAATGTTTAAAATGTAAACCAGATTATTATCCAAATGCATGGTGTCATTTCAGTTAAATACAATGTTAGGGGAAAGTATTATAACTTTATCACTGCCAAAAATACATATTTTTTTCAACCTAGCAAAATTACCAACCTAAACATATTTTCTCTTTACAAACATTTAAATAATGTCATTTAAAATAAACTGGAATAACACAAAAACCCGATGCATAGCTTAACATTAATTAATAATGTATTTACTATGTTTTTTTCAAAATTCATTTAAAACTATATCTTATAATTTTAATTTTAAAAATTATTTATATTTATCACCACTTTTAATTGAAATCGTTTCTAAGCATGGTGTAAAAATAATACCCGTTGTGATATATTATAATATAAAAATTACGTAATCAAAACTTTTTCACAGGTTGTTTGATTTCATGAAAAATAAATACGTGCCAAACATTTATCTTTATGGTAAATAGAAAAGCATTTTTCAATGGACGTTTGCTATAACTCTCTCTTAAAGGGACGATCTCTGGGGGGAAAAAAACTCTTTCCTTTTTATGGCATCGTAAACAGTGTCAGGGTTTATTTTCTTCATAAAGAGTGGACATTTCATCCCCTTGTGTTATATGTGACCTTTTAAACTTCACGACCAATACAGGTGAGACGTGAGAGTATTTTTAACTTCAAAAGATATTAATTAATGTTTTATTATTAAAAGCTAGTTTAAAGTAATGTAAAGACTTTGATCAAATAAAACATAGCAGTGAAATATTCTATATAAAAAAGTGAGGGAAATTTATCCAAAGACTTTGTCTATAACATTTTTCAATTTATTTAATTAAAGTTTATTTTAGAGTATATTTGTAAAATCGAATTTTCTTATTAACATTTATTAACGTTTGGAAATTTTTGGAATTTTAATGCGTCTTCGTGCAAAGGTTTTCTATTTTATGATAGTATTTATAAAAATAGCTTATTTTTCTTTCACAGAATAATACTCGTATGTATCATTCTTATTTATATACACATATTTATCAGGGAACAGTAAGGTATAATTAATTTGACACGTACTTTAAATTTATGTAGATAAAATTAAGAAAAATCACCCTCAGTACACTCAGTATATATTCAAACAGCCACCTCCCCTTCATCAACCAACAAACCCAGAACAGCTCCTTACGCCTTTTCCCACGTACCCACCAATGCGGGTATTTTTAATGACTAAATACTAAGAATCAAGTAGCCAAAGCTATTTTTTATGCTTTTGGTGAGGATTACTCCATATAGATATCATATTCTGAAAATTTAAAAATGACACCTGAACGTGGGTCCCGGGTTTGATTCCCGTGTCCAGGTGTCATTTTTCAATTTTCAGAACCAATACTAGCTAGATCAAAATGATTAAGATCCATAGAAATTGGCACTAATATTATATCAATGATAAAATTTAATTCATTTTAAAAATGAAATATTTAAAAAAAATTCCCCACCTCCAACACCACTCCCCCCGCCCCATTGAGGGAACCAAATTGACTATAAAAGGGACATGTTCCCAAGGCTGCCGAAAGCTAACTTTTATAGGGGGTTCACTAGAAATTCGATCTATAATCTCTATAATATTTTATATAGGCCTAATTATTTATTTACATATTATGTGTATGTGTGTTTAATACCAAACTGGTAGATGAACCAAAATTTAAACATACTCAATGAATACTAAAAATTAGACCTAGTATAGTTTTACATTATTAATAATTTAAACACATACACACACACACTACAGCATTTTTAAGCCAAAGATAATTTGTTTTAATGTTAATTAATAATAAGTTATTCTAAGAGCAATAAAGTGAGCAATAAGTAAATCATATAGGTTTCTTGACACATTAATAAATAAACAATAAATGTAATTAAACACTATAAAGTATTTTGACATTATATTAACAATAAATGTATTTATTATAAATATTATCCTTGCCGTAAGCATTGAATACTGTAATTGTTATGGGTACGATCAAGGCTAGTAACCTGGTCTACTTTATTTAAAATTACTACCAAAAAAACTGTGAAAGAATAGCCTCAGATGACCAAAGCTAAAATGGGCAGCTGAGGTTAAAACTAAAGGACTGGTCTGTTGACAAACTGGCGAGATATGGACTATTGAAATGTGGAATGTGAAAGGTATATGTGGTAAAATGTTAAATTAAAATTTTGGAAGATAAAGTGATATTATGTGTGTATTTAAAACCAGGTAGAACGGTAAAGATTTTTTGAAGACGAGTGATGGTAGCCCGGCACTTTGGTCAAGTGTGGATGAATGGATAAAGGGAAGTCAGGGAATAGGTTTAATCCTAAGTCTTATATACTATGATTTTTAAGGAGTCATATTCAAATGATATATAACATAACCTTACTTTCACTTAAAGCTTATAAATATTTTAATAATTGGAAGGTAATTTTATTATATATTTTATTAATTCCTACAAGCCTCACTTGTATTTATTAATAAGATAATCTCATATTTTAATTATTTCTACTGTCATCGTAAATTCTAACTTGTTCAAGTACCTAATTAAATTCGATCAACGTAGTCATATTTTTAATTCGAGTTTTCATTCTTTGTAATCTATTTATCAAAACTATATTATATATCCCTCTCTTCGTTTCTTTTTTCTAAAAAACGTTTACTTTTAATTCATTAGATACTTCTTAATTTATCCTAATATTATATTTTTTAAACTTACCATGTCAAATTTTTAATTTTAATTATAATCACTTCATCATTTGTATAAATATTGTTACTTGAAGAAATATATCTTACAAACATTTCAAAGTCTTATAACTTCTAAAAAAATATCGCTCTTTAATATCAATTTTATAATGTTTTTTAAAATGATATGATCTAAGCCCTACAGCTAGGCTGTTTGTAAGAATTTATGAGTTAGTGTTATACAGACCTATATGGGCACGTATGAAAATAGGCATTCGTAGAATCATGTCGGTTGCTGATTATGCTCCAGTGGAGGGTGGAGGGTGGAGACCAGAATGTGAGAATAGAGTTTTGCAATGATATAGATAAAGTCTTGAATTAATGTTCTGGTTTTATTTACAATTTATAATTAGATAATAGATTTACAACTTTTTGTGTGTGTGTGAATTAAAATGTGTTTCGAAGTTCGTCCGTGACATTACACGCTATTGTTGTAGTGCATGTCAAATAATTTTTAAGTCTATTCACAAGAATCCGGAAGAAAGATTATCCAGCACTGTTTAAAATATTAATAATAACGAGTTTTGAGATATGGGAGAGCATTCACATCGTTATTAAACATATTCATCCTTTGAAGTCATCTGTTGAGTTGATGTTTTTTGAGTTTTATGCACAGTTTTTTGCCTACCCCTTAAGGAGACGGCATGAATTGGTATGTATGTATGTGTGGGTATGTATTTGTCAGTATTAGTATTTACGTATTAGATCAAATAATAAATTGTTCTAAGCATATTTTTAATGAGTGTATTTTCAATTAATGTATTTAATGTTTTTGACGTGCACTTTCTGAATCGACTGATTATATCAGCACGTGACTTAATATTACTTAAATCTACAACCAACACAACATTCAGCCCCCAGATATTAATTCTTCACTGTGATAGGAGAAACCCACATTTCACCAGTGATAAATTTTTCCCTCATGCCAAGAACCAAACCCGGGACCCTTAGCTCAATAGACAGACACGCTACCGACTGAGCTAAGGTGTCTGAATATTTATTAACTATAAATTTTCGGCTTACCTTAATTTTTAGGTGAACCAAATACCAGGTTAATTCTCAAGTTTGGATTGAAGCAACTCATTTTAATACATTTAATAAACATTATCTGATAAAATATATCAAATTATGTAGGCACTAGGCCCATAAACATTTCCAAAAACATCTCTACGCTGTTAATTTAATTTATCACCACGTCTTACTCCCAGCTCGGGTTATATTCTAAAGTACTAATTACTCTAAATGGGATAGGAATTGGGAAGGTTGAATATAGAGGATTTGAACCCACATTTGCGTAGAGGGAGAGTGGAAAACGATTTA